>OY728141.1:200067998-200667998 GCA_963277665.1 Viscum album | reverse complement strand
AAAATTCAAAGCCACTAAAACTTATAACAATTGTATTCTTTTAAGTTTTATCAATGCTAACATTTTTTGTTTTGGAGTGCCCATATCCATCATAAATGATCAAGGGACTAGTTTTTTCTATAGGGTAATAGAGACATTACTAAGAAATTATGGGGTTCATTATAAATAACCAACACCCTTTCATCCAAAAACCAATGGCCAAGTTTATGTTTCAATGGGAAAATCAAAGGAAGTTTAGAAAATACATTTAAGTCCAATAGGAAGGATTGGATCCAAAGGTTGTAATACACCTTATAGTCTTATAAAATAGCCTAAAAACCCCAATATTATGGATCCCATAATGTCTAATTTATATGAAAAACTATCACTTGCTTATGGAATTGGAACACAAGGCATATTGGGTTGTGAGAGAGATAAATTTGGACCTAGAAATAGATAGAAAATACCGGGTATTAAAGCTACAAGTGCTAAAATAAATTAAAAGAGAATATTTTGAAAATTAAAATATTTTTAAACAGATAATAAGAATGGATAATGATAAGATAATCTAATATAAATACTTTAATCAAGGTGATCAATTTCTGTTATACATTTCATGACTCAAGTTTATGCTGAGTAAACATCATTCTAGATGTGAATTTCCATTTATTTTCACTTATTTATATCATTTTTGTGTTGTTTAGGTTTTAAAAGAAGTATAATGAAACCCATTCACTATTAATGAAAATAAGTTAAAGAAATTCCATAGAAACTTGTGATAAGATCCAGTGTAGGAGATCACATTCCTATGACCATTTTATCAATAAAATCAATCAGATTGTATCTCTCCTTAGATATTACTTTCTTATAGTGATCAAATTTTAAATATTCTAAAATTTTAACCCAATTTGAATACATTTAAGACACTATATCATTTTATAATGGGGGAGGGAACCATTGTAGTTTAGGATTTTCTAATTTCTATTTTTAAATATTTTTGTTTCTTTTTCAATTTATTTTGTGTTTCTTACTCAATTTTAGTATGTTTTAAAACTTTTGATCTAAAATGATTATATTTTCCATTTTATAAAACCATTTCAATGATTGGAGAAATTTATCTCATGAAACTAAACTTAAATTAATGTTGAAAATAACTTTTTTTAATGTTAACAACTTTGATAATTTCATAAAAAATATGAATAATTTTTAAATCTCATGCCACATATCATAATATTTAACTTTAAAATCACCTTTATGTGAGTTTTATAACCCCTTTTTCACATATTCATTATATTTACGTCATTTATTGAGGTAACCCATCCATGGTTTCTCAAAATAGAATTTGATTTATTTCTTTCAAAAACCTGAGAGCTTGAGATAATTGTATTAAAAATGACTAAGGTTCTTCTTTTATTTTAAAATACCCCTTTTCAATAAAAACTGTAACACGCCAAGCTTCCATTGTATGTTTCCCTTTGAATAATGTAATAGTTTTCATTGTATGAAACTTCGAGATTCTAACACACCGCGACCAATCAAATTGGCCATTATGAATAGTAATACACACTTTTTGAAATTTTATAAATTTTATCTTTTAAAATGGACGTCATTTTTGGATTTTTAATATCGAAATTATATTAGGGTGAATTTTTGGTATTTTTCTGAAAACTATAATTTTTTTATGAATAGTGAAAACACAAAGTTATTGTTTAAAACCAAATTTTTATTTAAATAATTATTTATTTTACCTAAATTTATTTTAGGTCAAAGTAGATACATAATACCTATATAATGTCAATGTAATTCACTGGAGTCATTTTATAATGAGTTTAGATATATAAAATTTTATCGAACTTTTTACCGTCTTTTACCCACCTCCTAGGAGCATTTCCAAATTTGTATAAAACTTAATTTTACCGTTTCTGTGAGTTGAATTTAAAAAAACCAAGAGACATGGTTGATATCAGTAAGTAAAATGTGGTTCAATAAGATGAAATTAATTTTTGGTGAATCCAAACTTTTTACTTTTATTTACCACGATTAAAAGTAAATAGGGTAATTAAGGGTAAAAATGATATTATTATTACCCTAACACATGTCCTAATTCTATTGGATAAATATAATTCGACCAAAAACAATATTAGGAATAAAATATGAACCTCTTTGGTCAACTTGGATTCGATTAAGACATTTATTATTATTTTATTCAAAGAAGAGTTAAAAGAGTTAAATTCAACGTTTAATAACTAAACCATTTTTAATATAGGGTTACACATAAGATAGAATAGACTATAAATATTCATTATAAAGATAAAAAGTACATAATGGTATATTATTTACAATTTCTAGACATTAAATAATTAAATTTATTTATGACACAAGGATGATGTAGTAATTAGCATATTAATGAAAGGTTAAAAAAATTGATATGATAAATAACCAAATAAATGTAATTTGAGACTTTTTCTAAATTACACTAATTTTATAGGTTAATATGACATGTTAGGGTATATTAAATGAATTTTTTTTAAATTAATAATTTTCTTATGAATTTAGTAAAAACCAAATACCAAATAGTTTCAAAATTTACATAAAAGTGTTTTTAAAACAAATATTATATTATTAATTGATATTCTATTCCTAAAAATATAAGGCCTTTCCAAAGGTATTAAATAATATTATATATTTCATTAATAAACCACTTGAGGTTCTTTTATAAGTTTATAGTATTTTTATTAACCATATAATTTAAAAATAAAAAGAGATGTGGTAAATGTCAAACTATGTAACTAAGAGTTAAATCTAAAAGATAAAGTTAATATAGTAACCCAAACCTATCTAAAACCTATTGGTTGAGTGGTTTTCAACCCATCCCCGCCTTATTCTAGAAATAAATCATTTGTGATCCATTAGAAACTGAAAATTATTTTATTATAAAATAACATTTCAATCTTTTCCTAAGGTTCCCCTCACCCATCTTATAAAAGGGAAATTCCCCTTCTATCAAATTAACACCTTCAAAGCCATTTGGCTCGGCCAATATCTGCCAAAATATCCTCCCAACTATCCTACCATCATCCTAGAGGCCTTAGTTGGATTATAAAGCAAACCTAAGGATCCCTTTGGATCAAATTAAAAGGAAGAACCCGAAGAAGAGGTAAATATCTCACCACCTTTTTAAAGTTATTTTCTTCTTCCACTTCATCTTTCTTTGTTGTTTCCTTTATAAAATAATAAATAAAGTATATTATATATACTATGATGTTATTATAAAAAAATTTACAACCATATTCATTATGTTATCCATTCTATGAATAACATTTCACCATATGTTCGTACGTACGGCTTACCATATCCATGTCGTGGTGTAGTTGTTATTCAATACATTATTATTTGGATGGGTATAATAATGATGTATAATTGATTTAAATAATAGATATAACATGATAATTATTTTTTATATATGATATAACATCCATTTACTTATTATTTTAATTAAAAAAGAATGATATTGTCGCTCGTGCGTACGTACGGATTACCATCTCCACGAACGTGATTAGATTCATTCTCCATCATAATCATTAAAGAATAATTATCATGTCATGATTAAAAATAATATTTAAAGAACTTAATATCATTCTATATATAAATCAAATACAACCTATCCATAATAATCATGGCTTACATAACTAAGCATATAAAGGAAAATGAATCAGTTAACACCTGAAACGATGATACTACTAAAATATCATTAACAAAACAATATTGGAAGATCATATATGATATCATATTAATGTATAAGGTTATTGTATAATTTAATAACAATTATTTTACCATTATACAGGAGGTTAACCTACCCTTGAACAAGGAAAAGTACAAGGTAAGGGTTAATTTTACAATCTCTTTATTATCCAAGGTTTTTTTTACGTAAGTATCTACTGGGACCTCTTTATCATCTGCATCCATGTTTCTTAAAAATGCATTCAAAAAAATTTGTACTATTTACTATAATATGTGTTAAATTCATTTATACCCTTGTTTTAATTTTTATAAAATGATTTTAAAGGAATATTTTTGTGGTTTTCCAAACAAGGTACCTTATGGCCTTTTCGACAAAATTAAGGTAAGAATGTTTTTTTAACTTATATGGTGGGTGAGGCTATTTTCTGTCGTTATAACATATCTGAAGCATCCCTTACAATATTATATGAATATTTTAAAAATAAATGTTTTCTTTTATAATTATATTACTTTTAAATGATTTCAAAATAGAAAGAGATATTTCTCTAAAAAAGGTTTTGATTTCATCTATGTCAACATCCTTTGATGGATTTTATGTTTATTTGAAGTTGATTTATTATGATAAAAAACTTCCATATTGTATTGAAGGTTTTGTGAAATTTTTAACTCTGGATGTGTTATTTTTATACCATTAATGGTTTATAGATAAATTATTGACATTTTTTATGCTAGTTTTAATACAAATGTTTATGTTATGTTTAAACCTTTTCATATGAGGAATGCATTGGACATAGTAAGTGATGGGTGGAGCCCGCAATAGCTTCTTGATGCATCGGTAGGTCTCATGAGACAAACTAGTGTCTTGGAACTAGGACTTGAAAAAATATTATTTGTAGTCTTGGTACAAGGCCTTGACTATGTGGTTATGAAGTCTGGCATTATGCATTCCATCATTATAAAAGTGGCTATTGATATTGCATGTGATTATTCGACTAGTAGAATATCCATGTGAATAAAGAAATGGAATTATTTGATTTTATCATTTCCATATTATTTTGAAGTGAAATTTTAAAAGGCTTTTGTTCTATTCTTACATTTCCTTAAATTTATATGTTTATTTATGAAAGTTTCTTCTATATTTTTATCCTTGTCGAGCATCTAAGATCACCCCTTTCTATGTTTTATTTTTTCCAGGATGAGAAGAAGTATATTATGTCTGACCTGTAGAGATAGTCTAAGGTATATGAGTGTGGCCTATGGAGACTATTTTGTTGTAGTTTTTCATTTTATAATGTAATGTAAAACTTATAAATGTATCTATTATTTCCAAGGATACAAAACTAATCGGTCTTTTGAGACATGATCTTTTGTGATCATGCCAATGTTATGTAATAATGCACCGAATCTGGGTAACTAGGGTTGGGGCATTACAAAAACTCTCAAATATTACCCTACATATACATTTAATTCATTTAGACTGTATTTTCCATGAGAACCCTATTAATTAGCTACATTGCAATCCATTTTCCTTATCTACCCTATTCTAGGAAGTAAAATTGCATGATTTAGTTGAATTCAAGTGTAGGGGTGATGTCTTGTGGTGTGATACATCATATTTTTTGGATACTTTAAAAGGAAAATAAGAATCATAAAATTTGGTTTTTCTGCTAAAAGATATACCTTGTGGGAGATTGTTTAGCATAATTATAAAAATGGATTGTCTACAACTCCTGAGAAATGAAAGAAATTTCTTTTAGTTATGTTAGAGAGAATACTTTTCATTCAAGATAAGGTCTTGGAGGCCACACCAACTACTTTAAATTCATAGCATCCTCACTGCCTTCAAAAAATTATGTTATGCATAATTTGAAAATATCAACCAAAAAATAAATTTTATTGAAGTAGTTGAGTGGTTATAATTTTTTCTCCTAAAATTATTAATGGTGTACAATTTCCTTGAAGTATTCATTATTATTAGATCTAATTTTATATTGAGGTAAGTGATGAGGATCCCATTCTTGAGTGTAAATTTGATCATGTAATTTAGATTCAAAAAGGGACAATCCCTATTATTCTACCTTATACTTTCTGAAATATAAAACCTAGCATCCAAAATTCACTAACCAACATTTAAAAGTACTCATGATTAACACAATTCATTGACTCATATTAGGTAGATATATATGAATTTTTCAATCCTACAGTGACTCTTGTATTATTTTTGGAGGAGAAAATAGTTTTTGAATATATAAATTTGTGTGATGATAGAAATTTCATGTGAGGTAAGATTTTTGTGTTTATGGGAGGATAAATGAAGTGGAAATGTATTTAATGAGATTAATGGAGAAATAAAAATAACTTTTTTTTGAGGAGGCATGATATATTTTGTTTCTTGGTATTAAATCAGTGGATCTTATGGGTATTTCTATTAAATTTTCTTTAGTTTTATTTTGATGCTTACATGTCTAGGATTCAAAGTTCTTAGTGTAAGGGAATTGATAGAGATAATATTTTAAATACATTTTATATGAGTTTAAATGATTTTATCCCTATGGGTTTTCCCATAAAGTTAAATAGCATCATTTTTCAATTTTTACGTTACTTTGAGATAAATTCAGAAAATTTATTAATTCAATAATTTTAATAGTTTTTTATCACTTTTTTGTTTTGGATCTAAATTTTACAAAGCTGATCCAAATTGAGAAATTATTTTTTTGGGTGATGGTTTTTGAGGTTTATTTTCTTAAAACATACTAAGTGAAGATTCAGACACTAAGAGGCTCAAACATATTATTCAAAAATGAAAGATGAGTGGCCTAAATGAATTGGCATAACCTCATTAAATGAGGTATAACTCATGATACAAAAATTAAAATGAAGTTATTATAGTTTTTAATGAAAGAATACACCACAAATAAAGTTCATATTAAATTTCATGGAAATAGTTACTCATTAAGTTCATATATGCATGTGTCAAAGTGTAATAAGATGATGAGAATTTTCAACCAGAAAAAAGTGACCTTTATTAATTTTGGAATAACTTTTCATAACCAAGTCTAAATGAACTGAAATTTTAGAGAATAAATAAATAAATAATAAGAAAAACATTTAATAATAAATACTTCCAATATTATGTGGTATTCATGTACAAAAATACTCAAATTTTATAATAACTGAGGTTGGAGGGGAAATTTTTCTACATCTTTTCTGATTTTCATTTTATGTATTCATAATTATATTATTCTCATTTCTTAAATATTCTTCTATTTTACCCCTCATATGGATGGGTAAACTTTTTAGTGACTTTAGAGGGGATGTTTTTTACTTTTTATGTTTGATTTTTTCCACCTTAATGAATAAAATTCTCTATCTTTAATTAACAAGTTTCAATACTCTATCGCAGTTCTAATTATATGATATTATAGTGTTTGGTTTTTATTTTTTTCTATCATTTTTTTATTTGGTTAATGATCCATCATCTTAATTCACCAGGTTATTGTTTATATAAAATATAATGGATGAATGTTTAGTGTTTAAGTACTCAATGATTGTCAGTATGTGTGGTAAGGGTAGTGGAAACTATTGATTATATAGAAAGGACAATACATGATTAGGTATTTCTTTAGTGAATTAGGGATATTTACTAAAATTATCTTACACATTAAAAAAAGTTTATTCCAATCTAAGATTTTATTATGGAATATTCTCTCACATAACATTCAATAAAGGGTGAGAGAGGAATATATTATTGATCCAATCACTTATAAATTAATAATGGAAAGAATTCAATAAATTATAGAATATGATATCATTGTAATTTGAAATCTACCATGACCTGATCACCCTTCTCATATAACTTTTTTTAATCTCTTGGTTCAATTATTTATTTTTTCAGACACAACAAAAAAGCACCACGTTTTTATTCTAATTTGAAATGACTATCTTGATTTTTATTCAATCTACTCTAGAGATAGCCTAGGTTAACCACTACACAACATTTAGGTAATTTATTTTACTACACCCTATGATAGGTATGTTTCAGTGACCTTGTCTCGTTTCCATGCAAGAATGAGAGTGGTTGTAGAAGACCATCAAGATCTCATACACAACTTCACCTACTGATAACTGAGGCATTATGAAATAAATCCAGATATGTCTCTCTTCATCCCAATCCACCAAAATTATCATCATATGTCAGGGTATATCATATTCATCCTAGGGTTCACCTCTTTTCAAGAGGAATGGGAATATCATATCAACTCCTCCCTCGTACACATTGGCACCACCACCCTATCATAAATTTAAAAGATTTCATTATTACCATGGGTTCATCTTGGAATATTAACCCCATTATAGATTTTCTCTCAGGTCACATAGTAGTGTAATATATTCTTCTTAATCTATTTTAACCTATCCAATAATGAGGTGGTAATTATTAGATAAGTTAGTTATAGAGACCATTTTCATTCCTTGTATGACTTTTGAATATATCTAGAAATATATTAAGAGTTGGGCTCTAAGATGACATGTGATTCTGAGGCCCAATGTACCCAAAATTAATTTTATAAAAACATTAAATATATTTTATATCATTTAAACATAGTTTCTTTAATAAAATTCGATAAATCTTAAATAGAGTGTTGAATAAAAAATATGAGACTACATTTGAATCCAAAACATCATTTTTACCCTTGACATGAACTAAAATGGGTCGATGTGGGTGTTCATATAAAATGACCATTGGTGGTACATTCATTTGATTAATTAAATGATTTATTTAATTAATTTAATAAATGACCTAATTCTATTCCCTATTTCAATATAATGTTATATCATAACTTCAGTTCTAGCTGCATAACCCTATGATTTTTGAGAGGCATATTATTCTACCTCCCATTGGTGTAAGGTAATCAGATGATCGTGAGACTCCTGATCTATCTTAACTAAGGGGAAAAAATCCAATGACTTCTCTAATTCATTAGATAGAATTTTATTCATTGAAAAATGATCAAATATCTAGGTAGGACTCATAAATTTCTGGATTCTTCCCCAATTGATTAAATAGATTGAGAATAATTGATTCTAACTCTTGATTCGCAACAAATAAAACTTTTTCATGTGCTCGTGTACTGGTTCTAATATGATTATTCAGTATATATCTATAATTCAATGTTTCTCACCCATGTATTCCCCAATTTTGAATTTTTTGGCAACATATCTTGGCAAATATTTTTTATAAATTTGTTTTGGTTCTTTTTCCCTCATCCATTCTTTATGTTATTAATCATTGAGCTACGGGGCCATGAATCGACATTGTCGAGTGGGATTAATTTGATCAAACCCACATATTCAAGATGGTCTATCATGAGATGAATGGATTGGTGATCAAGGACAGTTTTGGGATTATTTTTAGGTTTCAAGTGATTTATTTTTTGATCAAGAATCCAAATCAAAGATGTCGCGGAAAGGTAGATGTGTGAGGCCATTCGGGATTCGATCAGACCAACAGGAATCCATTATCTATCCAACGAATGGCCAGAAACGATGAATCGGGAATATTTTCATTAATATAGAGCATCTTAGAGGTGATATATGGAGCATCGAGCATAAATATAGAATGCACGGGTGCATATCTAACTTTATACAAAAACCCTAACTACACAAAGTGTATTATAATGAACATACACCGTGTAGTACCCCAATAGATGTGGTGCTGGGGTTTTTAAAAAAGGTAAGGATCACATGTTGTGTGACTAGTTCACATTCCTTTTGACCCTTCCTGAGTATAGAGGTTGTGTGGTGGAGCACATGGACAAGACCCCATGTAGGAGGACACGCCATGCACCAAATTACATAGACCCACGCATCTCTACATGAACATGACCAGGAGCATGGGTAGGACATCGGGTGGTTGAGGCAGGTCCTATAGACCCTCTATATATCATATAAAGATAAATGTGTAGTGATATATGTAATAGTAGGGACACATCAAGGACCTGTAGTGGGACCAAAAATCTTGTGGGTCCCCTTACACGTCGTTTACCCCTTCTTCCATTCCAATGAACCTTCTACCTCTTGTATATCCTTTTTCTGGACATTGGTTTTGGCCCACAATAATCCTATACTAAGTGTTTTTATATGTATACTGTGATGGTAGCCTCCATGTTGGATTTTGAGATATGATATGTGATATTATGAGTGGGATTATTTTTTGGTGATGCTTGATGATGGAAATGGTCAAGAAGGATCACCAAAGAGATCAGATTGGCACCCTCCTATTGGGTAGGGCATGGGTCCTCTGTCAATAATTATATTGGATACCTCCTACTAGTATATAGAATGGGTTCTATACCTATCCAATGAGTGTCCCCTTCATAAAAGATAGGGTAATGGTCATCGTTCTTCTATTAGAGTGGCACCCTCCTACTAGGTAGGGAATGGGACCTCCATCTACTATTAGAGTGGAACCCTCCTACTAGGTATGTAATGAGTCCTCTATCAACTATCAGATTTAAACCCTCCTACACTATTAGGGTGTGGTTCCTTTAACACTAGAGTGGAACCCTCCTACCGGGTAGGGCAATGGTCCTATACCTATTACTCGAGTGTAACCCTCCTGTTGGGATAGGGCATGGGTCATATATCAACAATTGAGTAGCACCCTTCTGTGAAGTCATGTCATGGGTACTAAACCATCAAAGTGGGACCCTCCTTCCAGGATAGTACATGGGTTCTCTAGCTATTTACTAAGTTTCACCCTCCTGTGGAGTCATAGTATGGGTCGTATATCTATAGAGAGACACCATCCTTTTTTAAAAGGGTATAGGTCCTCTACCAATATTGTGTTCCCCTCTACTATGCGGTATATTGGTGAGGTGTGCATTGACCTCGATATTTCTAATGGATCGATGCATGAGATGTTGGAAATTATTTATGTACTCTTTTAACTATTTTCTCTCTTTCTTATGTTGCTATATTAGATGGAGATCCCATTTCTCCCTCATTTGGGATTATTTTTTTGAGAATATATATATTTGTATCCATGTCATTGGATTATATTACTCTCTTTCTTTGGTTTGAGCTTTCTATTACTATCATGTCTCTTACCAAAAACCCTTCTTATTTAGGGGTTTCCTATTGGGTATTTTTATACTCACCCCTACATGGTATTTTCCCACATGTGTTGTACTTTATGAAGATGACTGAAAAGTTATTGGTGATTACAGAGGAGCAGAGGGATACTTGTTGAATTTGAAAAAATATGGTGGTCGAGTCTTGGATATTAAAAGCTAGGATCTCTCATCATTTTAATTTTATATTATTGTTAGGTTAGATCATATTTCTGGTTGAGAGTATATATTTCCCCTTTACTTTTTATTTTATACTATTTTACTCTTTGTATTCCATAGAGGTTTTTCATGTATGGTTATTACTCTAGATGCTGCATATTTTTATTTTATTAATTTGAAGTTCTATATTGATATGGTCAGGTGTGTACATATAGGTACAATAGGAAAAGGTCTCCCATATTATTTATGTCTTTCAATGCTTATCTCCATCCTATAGCCTATGGAGGTGGTCTTGGGGAAGTTCTAGATTGATCCATGTTGGGACTAATCATGATAGATAGGTATCAAAGGTGGTTTGATCCTTAGGACATTGTTTGGAGTAGTCCTCTTATGAGTATTTGGTTTGGATTTAGGGAAATTTTGACAATGTGTCTTGATTTTATCTTTCAGACTCAGGAACTCAGTGTTGGTGTGGAGGGAAATGTATCCATACGTCAAGACTCTAACATCCTACTTGTCGAATCAGTATACTAGGATATTAGTTATAAGGAACTCTGTTACATGTATTGTATAGGATTGAGTATTTGATAATATTTATTAAGATATATCCCCATTATATATATATATATTTATATATACTATTATTTGAAAATGGTATGTCTTGATTAAATTTTTAGGATTCCTCTATAATGATAGCCATATAGGTTACGAGTTCCAAATTGTGACGATGATCTGATGAGGGATGAGGTATATTTTAGGGTCCATTGCATAAGATTATTCCTCTAGGTAGATAGGTAGTATCACCCCCATCTTTCAACAAGCATATCATACAATTAGAGTAGGTTGGGGATGTGTGTATTCTTAGCACAGTCTGCAAGTTCCAGTGTCACCGGCCATTAAGTTTCCATGGTGAGCCATATCCATAGGGAGTAGAGTATTGACTAGATTTGTTGATCCATGTTTTCAGACTTATTCTGACACCAATGAATAATATGTTTTCATAGGTATCTATCATTTTCCATGGAGTAGTTGTATGCTAGTGAAGGCTAGTTATACATATACATGATGAGTTAACACTCTCATGGACCAATTTCCAACAGATGTTCTGTGAGGAGTACCACCCATCCTATTTTTGATTAGTTTAGATTCAGAAGCTTCTAGAGATATAGAAGTGTGGGATAATAGTGTTTGAGTATGATTCTATAATAGACCTTATATGGTACTCCCTTGACACGATTTGGGATAGGTACTTTCGAGAACACAATTTTGAGGAGGGTATATGCAGATACATCCATGCCAATGTGGTATCCTTGTGCATTCTCACCTATACTGGGGTGTTAGATCAGTTTCTGGTGATAGAGAAATTCTTGTTAGAGGGGTATCAAGTATCTGGATCTAGTAGTGATCATTATATTTATTAACTAGAAGATTTCAGTCAATAGTATCTCATTGTAAAATATCTACATTGAATTAGGCTCGAACACATGGTCAGGGGAAGCACAGAGAACCGGGGTATCCTAGAGAGGGGTGGTTCTATTCATGTGATGGGAGAGGTCACATGGCACATGATTTCCCGACACGACGTGCTGAGTAGTGTAGAAAGATAATATATGGACAACAATGGAAGATAAAACACCATGATCATGGATCTCCCAAGTGATAGAAGGTGGACCCATGGAGGCGAATAAAATATAGGAGTGGGTGGGGATCCATGAGGAGGATATGTGGATGGTGGGTGATGTTCTGAGATCCTTCCACCAAAACCACTAGGTAGCCCACATCCGACTTAATGAGCTGGTGTTCGGGGCCATGAATAGCTTCAGGATATAAATTCATATGACCCTGTTGTGAATGAGATGATTAGAGGTATGATATGTGTTTTTTTACTTTTTAATTAGTATTAGTAGACATGGGTTCAAGTCATTACGTCATCTCTTACTCCTATTGAGAGAGCTAGAGCTCTTAGTTGAGGCTTTATCCTAGGATCTTTGTCTTGAAGTTTCTACAGATAATGCTTCTTATATATCTTTTATATTCTGGAGGTGAGAGATATCACTTTATGAATAAAGGTTCATGTGGGACCTTTGGTCTCATGATGGAACCCTATGATTTCATCTTGGGAATGGATTGGTTTTCCATAGTCTGATCCCAGATTCACTATCATCATAGATGAGTCAGATATCTTTTAACTGAGGTGATGAGATTCTCTTTTTTCGGTGAGAGAAATATCATGGTCAGATGAGTTGGTTTTGCAAGAAAGAGGTTACATCCCATTACTCATTAGTTGGGAGTGAATCCCCTGGTGAAGGATGACCTTAGGCATATAGATTCCTTCATTCTTGCATAATTTTATGTAATTCTTCCTCGAGGATGTTTCAAGACTACCATTGAGGTAGGAGATGGATTTTTGTATCAAATTTCATCTTGATACTTATCTAATATGTTTTGTAGAATATCTAATGGAACATACTGAGATCTAGGAGCTATGGTTTTAGTTAGAGGACCTTTAAGATAAGCTATTTATCTGAACAAGTGTGTCCCTCTAGGAATATCTGGTGTTATTCATTAAAATGATGGACAAAATCTTACAGATTTGTGTAGTTTATCATGACCGAAGATAGGCCATGATAAAGAAAAAGTACCCCTTATTGAGGATTAAATACCAATTTGATCAATTTCAAGGAGATATTTAGTTCTTGAATATCAATATTAGGTCCAAATACCACTAGTTGAGAGTTCGCAAGTCTGATATTCTAAAGATATAATTCTAACGTCGCTATAAAAATTATGAGTTCTTGGTAATGACTTTCAGTGTGATGAATTCACCTGCTTTATTTATAGATTTCATGAGCTGGATCTTCCAGCAATAATTGGACCAATTTTTAGTTTTCTTCATTGATGACATACTAATATACTATACCTCAAAGGATGATCATATATAACACTTGAGGATGGTCCTAGATTTTCTTTGGGAGTACCATCTGAATGGGAAGCTTTCAAAGTACCAATTCTAAATCCAGGAGGTTCACTTTCTCGGGAATTGCATTTTTAGCATGGATTACCTATCTTCCTAGCGAAGATCGATGTAGTGATTTCTTGGGATCCAATGAAGAGTGTGTTAGAGGTGTAGTGTTTTCTTCTCTTCGTGGTGGGGGGGCGTACAATATGAGGTTTATGGAAGACTTATATAGGATTGCATCCCCATCGACCACTCATAAATAGAAATGTAAGATGTTTACATGGAATAAGTAGTGTTAGAGGACCATTGAGGAGTCTGATTGAGGCTGATGAGTGCTTCTATTTGGAGACTTCCATATGAGGTCATGGAGTACAAAGTGTATTTTGATGCCTCATGGGAGAGGCATAGCTACATGATTATGTAGAGTTAGATGGTTATTGAATATGGTTCGAGGTAGTTGAGACCCCATGAGTAGAACTATGTCACTCATGACATGAAGCTGGTAGTAGTAGTCTTTTCTTTGAACAAGTGGAGGCACTATCTTCTACAAGAGTGCTTTGTTATTTAATCAGTCTATCAAAGTCTCAAGTATGTCTTCATGAAGAGAGACTTGAATTTGTGATAGGGAAATTGTTTGGAGTTCCTATAAGACTATGAATTTGAGATAGTATATACTCCCAGAAAGGTAAACATGGTAATAGATGCCATTAGCATGAAGTCACATGATCGTTTGGTGTATGAGGTGTCTGAGAAGTTGGATTCCTTGCAGCAAACCCTAGTTGAGTAGGATGGTGCACCCTTTATTCATTCGATGATATTGACTCCTCCACTCTTTCAGCATATGAGAGATTCATAGTTGGGAGACATCGACTATAAGGTCTTTTAGGACTAGATTTCATTATTAGATTCACCATATGTATTTTCTAAAAGAGGATATAACATCATCCTTTTCTAGTGATAGACATTGGTCTCAATCACGATGCGAGAGGAGGTGATGAGAGAGTTCTACACTTTCCCCAACATGTGAATCCCAGTGTGGGAAATATGTATAGAGACATTTAGTGGTATTTTTGGTGGGCTAGTATGACAAGGACTGTGGCTAAGTTCATCTCTCAGTGCATCACATGTCAGTAGGAGAAGGCTAAGCACCAGGTTCTGGAAGGTTTGTTGCAACTCCTTGATATCCTATAGTGGAAATGGGATGGAATATACATGGACTTTTTGATAAGGTTTCCACAGATAGTGATATGAAATAATAGCATATGGGTGATATTTGACCAACTCATGAATTCGGTTCAATTCCTTCCTATAAGGGAGTAGATATCAGTAGATATTTTGGGGTAGTTATACATATGAGATATTATTCTCCTTTATGGGGTTACCTTGACTATTGTCTCTAACCATTACATGTGATTAATGTAACAATTTTTGAGAGGCTTGAGGGAAGAATTTAGGACTCAAATGATAATGAGAACAACCTTACATGCCCAAACATATGGGCAGACCAAGTGCACTATCCATGAGTTAGAGGATATAATTAAGCCTTATGTGTTAGAATTTGGCTGGATTTGGGAGGGTCACTTTCCATTGGTTGAGTTTGTGTACAATAATAGATACCACTCTTCTATCGGCATGGTACCTTTTGAGGCCATGTATGGGAAACCCTGAAATTCAAACATATTCTAGAATGAGATTAGTGAGGCTTCTCTTCTTGGTCTAGAGATGGTGTAGGAAATTATGAAGAAGGTTCAGGTCATCTGTGAGAAGATTTGGAAAACCCATAGCACGTATAAATATTATGAAGGTCAACAGTGTAGGCCTTTGCAGTTCGAGTAGGGAGACTACATTTTCATGAGAGTATCCCCATGATTATGATTGAAATGATTCAACTGAAGAGTAAATATATCCCTGAGGTTCACCAGGCCGTTCCATATATTACATTGGGTTAGTGAGGTTGCTTACCGTCTCACCCTACCCCACTATTGGAGTGGGTGCATGACATCTTCCATGTGTGATAGCTGAGGATATATGTGAATGATATTACGCATGTTATTGACTATATTTAGCTAGACATCAAGGATATAGACATTATTGAGGATCACCTTATGGTGATTGAGGATTGGCAGGAGAGGACCCTGCATGGATGGATCATCCTCATGGTTTGTTTATTTTGGAAACATGAGAGCATGTAGGAGATCTCCTTGGAGTAGGAGATCCAATTGTGGGATCAATATCCTGATATTTTTGTTTATTTTTATCTTCTGAAGGATAAAAATCTTGAAGGATGAAATAATGTAGAAACCCTATTTTTTCTTGTAAGACTTTATAATTTATTCAGAAATATTTCCCAAGATAGGTGCTGAGACAATGTATGATTTAGGGGACCGGTGTGCCCAAAATTAATTTTATAAAAATATTAAATATATTTTATATCACGCATGCATGGTTTATTCAAGAAAATGGGATAAATCATAAATATAGTTTCATATCAAAAATCATAGACCACGGTTAAATATGTAACAAGAGGTTTAGCCTAGGTGCAACCTAAAATGGTTCAGTGGATGTGTTCAGATAAAGAAACTATTGGAGGTAAATTCAGTGGATTAATTAAATGATTAATTTAATTAATTTATTAAATGAAATAATTTAATACTCTATTTAAATAAACTATTATTGGGGATCTCCATGTTTATCCATATAAACCTTATATCATTAAGAGGCAATTCTTCTACCTGTCAATTACTGATCTTATGTAGACAACGATGAGACTCCAAATACAGGTGAATTCTGTAAAAGTGAATGAAATTAATTCTCTCACTCATTTAAGAGCACATTAATTATCAAATAATGATACAATCTATAGGTAGGACTTTTATATTTTTATATTCTTCACAAATGATTAATTATATTGAGCATGATCAAATTGAACTCTTGATATACATCAAATTAAACCTTTGCATGCGCTTATGTGCTGATTTTAATTTGATTATTCAGTTTATATCTATTACACAATGTTTCTCACCCAAATTTAAATTATTGGCTATGAATAGTTGGAAAAAATTTGTTACCCCATTTATTGGTGCTTTTCCCCCACACATTCTTCGTGTTCTTTTCCATTAGGCTATGGGGCCATGGATCGATGTTGTCAGGAATGATTTAGCCCGATAAGACACCCAGATTCAAAATGGTTTCACATGTTATAAATGGATCAATGATTAGTTATGGGTTTTGGCTGATTTATGGGTTCCATAAAATCTAATTTTTTTATCGGAAATAAAAATTAGATATGGCGTAGCCCAAGAGATGGTGGAGGGAATTTGGGCTTCGGTCTGACCAAAAGGAATCCATTTTCCAAACAACATATGGATAGAAATGATGAATGGAGACTATTTATTTCAATATAAAGAAGCTTGGAAGTAGGATCTAAAGAATCAGGCATAGATCTATATTTCACCATAATGGATCTATTTTTTTTTGAAAAACCTGACTACATGGTGTGTACTATGATGAACACACATCGTGTAGTACCCTTATGGTTAGAGCACTAGGGTTTTGGAAAAAGTGAAGGATCACATGTCGGGTAATTGAGTCACAAGTTATGTGACCCTCCCTAGGTAGACAGGTTTTCTAGTAGAGCACACAGACAAGACCCTGTGCGAGTGGACACGATGTGAACAGTAGTACATAGACACGGGCATCTTTACATAGACATGTTCAGGAGCCCGGGTAGGACCCTAGGTGGATGAGGCATGTTGTGTAGTCCCTTTAAACACCATGTAGAGCTACATGGGGATTGATTCATGTACCATCAAGGACATTGAAAAGAAGAAGAGTGGGACCACACACTATGTAGGTCCCCTTACATTCCCTTTACCCCTTCTTCTTTTCTGAGAAACCTTCTAACTCTCATATCTACTTTATTATGACTCATTTTTTGGTTCTTGATTATATAATCCTGAAATTTTCTATACATAGAATGTGATGGTAGCATCCATGATGGATTTTTATATATGATGTGAGATGTTCCAAGTGGGATGCTTATTTAGGTGATGCTCGATGATGGTATAGATCAGACAGGATCACCTTAGAGATCAGAGTGGCTCCTTTATACTAGTAAAATCATGGGTCCTATACCTATCATTAGAGTGGAACCATCCTATTTGGACAGGGCATGGGTTGCCTACCAATTCACTAAGTGTCACCCTCAAACTGGGTATGAAATGGGTCCTCAATACACTATTGAAGTGTTAACCTCTTACTGGGCAGGACATGAGTCCTCATTCTACCATTAGAGTGGAACCCTCCTACTAGGCATGAATGGGTCCTCTGTCAACTATTAGAGTGTCACCCTCCTGTAGTATCAAGGCATGGGTCCTCGACCACTTGAGTGGCACCCTCTTTTCAGGTGAGGAATGGGTCCTCTACTGATTTCTTGAGTGGAAACCTCATACTAGGTCAGGTCATGATTCCTCTAATTACTATTAAGTTTCACCCTACTATGGAGTTAGGGCATGGGTGTTCAATGATTATAGTGATACCCTCCTGCAAGGACAAGACATGGGACCTCTAGCTATCCAATAAGTGTCACCCTCTAATAGAGTTAGGGTATAGGTCCTCTATCTATTGAGTGAAACCCTCCTATTGTACCATGGAACGGTTCCTCTACCTAGAGTCCATGCCCCTAAACTATGTGTAATAGTAGCGAGGTTTGTCTTGAATTGAATGTTTCTACTGGATAGATGCGCGAGATGTTGGGTATTATTAATGGACTCTTGGAACTATTATCTCTCTTTCCTGGGATGGGTTGGGAGATGGATATCATATTTATCTCTCATTTGGTATTATTTTATTGAGCATATATGTATATATATATATATATATATATATATATATATCTGTATCAATGTAATTCTATTTTTTTACTCTATTTCTTTGGGTTGAGTTGTATATTCGTATTGTTTCTCTTACTGCTCCCCTTCATCTTTTAAGTCATCCAAATGGGTATGTTTATACTCACCCCTGTATGTAATTTTCCCACACATGTTGTGTACTATTCAGGTGATGGATAGGTCACCGGTGATCATAGAAGATAATAGGGATACCTAGTGAATTTGAGCACCTACGCTAGTCATGTATTAGATATTCGGAGTGGAGTTCTCTCAACATTTCACTTTTCCAATTTTTTCATGTTGGGAAATCTTTTTGGTTGGGCATGTATTTTCACCTTTTACATTTCATTTTATAGTGTATTACCATTTTTATCCCCTAGAGGTCTTTCATGTATGGTTATTACACTAAATGTTGCATCTTTTTCATTTATTCCTTTGCACTTCTTAATTTACATGGGAAGGTGTGTGTGTGTATAGGTACATTCGGAAAAGGCCTCCCATACTAGTAATTTATTGACATGATTTTTCCATCCCTTGGCCTATGGAGGTGGGCTTGGGGTAGTTTTGTCTTGAGCCTCATTGTTTAGGTTCATCAAATATGTGAATCCATCCCATAATCCTCAGTAAAATCCAACTATGGCTAGGAAAATATGATCATTAGATGCCACTCTTAATAAGACCCACACACCACATATGCATACATCTTCTAATATAGAGTCTATTAAACCAAAATAACATTCCTAGGGGTGTGGAAAATCTCAAAACCAATTAAATATAGGTTCCTAAACGAGATCATATAGCATAGATTCAAGACACACTAAGAGAATATTAACAAGATGATTTTTGGTCAGTATAATCCACAAATATCTCACCAAGAAGATAGTGGTGCTAAAATTTATGTTCATGAACCACCACACACAAATATAAATTTTTGGTTAGTTATTTTTACTCATGAAGTCTTAACTATTGAAACCCATAACTGATAATATGGCCTTCCTTTATCAAAACTCAACCAATTCCAATGCCTGGTACATCATAATACATTGTATACTCTTTTCCCATCTTAGTAAGATTTAAGACCAGAGAATAATTTTCTCTCCCCTTCATATTCTAAAATGATCCCTTTCACACAAATTATTCCAATCAAACTTCTCCCCCATCTTATTTAGGGTCATCATAGGTACTACCAATGAGTATAACTCTTGAATGAATTACCAATAGTAACCAAATAAACCTAATGAACTCCTTTTCATGAATATATTTTTAGACAGACCTCAAGAAACTATATCATTAAATTTACTAGAGTATATTTAAATTTGTGATGCATATATAATGTACCATAATAATTACACTACTCATATCTAGAAATGACAGTTTGGGAGCATATAATAATGTTTATTCTCTCATAGTGTTCCTAAAAAAATCACTATATTCCTACCATGATCCTTCTATGTCAGGGAATAAATTGGTATTTCATCAAAAAATAACACAATTAACAATTCAATATATAGACAAAAAACCTAATTCATTGATTATATAAACATATCTAACATTTTTATTAAACTATACAACATCATATGAAACTCATAAAATCTGTATCAGTTCCTGAAAGAAGTCTATATAAAATCCTTCATCATCACCTGAGTTGGTGAAAACTTAAACATGGATAAATATTCATGAACTATATAACTATATTAAACTAATTCAACAGTTCATTTATTTATTTAATTGGATACTAATTCTTGATTGTGATCAATATTAGTCTCTAATAATCTATACATAAATGTAGGCTACTACTTCATTTCTTAGTGAATAAAATAGGAACACCCCATGAAGAAGTGATTAATGAATAATCCTTTTCACCTATAAGTCCTTAATTTAGACCAAAAACCTTCTCAACTCATCTATTTTCTTCCAATAAAGTGGTATCATTATCATCTCCATACCCAAAACCAATTCCATTATAATGTTAAATCCCTCTCAGGTAATAATCCTGAGAAATCCTCAAGAAATATATCCAAATACTGGTCAATGATTGGTGGGAATACCATATTTCCTACCTCCTACATGATTTTCAAGATAATGATTGTTATTTGTAATGTAATCATGCTCATCTACCAATGATCTGATCCCACACAACTTGGTTACCAATCCCATTCCCCAATGAAAGTTTAACGATCACCAATGGGACAAGTAAATGACACTTGTCCCTAATAACAATCAATGTGATCTCTAGAGTGATTTAACTAATACATTATAAAAATATCATTTAAGATATTCATGTATAATAAAAGGAAATCCCATAGATTTTTTTATCCACTCATCACCATATAATATTTTGGATATCTATTAATACCTCCTAATAAATTCCCCAAAGTCATCTCAAAAGTTAATTTCCTCATTGAACACTCCAACATCAAATCCAAATCATAAACCAAATATACATAAATAAAGGAGTGTGTCACACATAAATAAAATAAAACTACAAAAAAGGTATATGAAATAAGGATTGTACCTCATACAGTTGAAGTCCTCTCACTGTCGTTGGATTACCAAATACTCTTGGTGTGACTTTAATGTATGAGGTATTACCAAATACTTTTTTCACTTGTAAGTATCTTATTCTTAATGAAACTTTATCATTAAATACTAAAAAATCATTAATTTTTTTATCTTCTATCTCTTACTATATTCTTATTTGGTTATTCCCATATATATCCTCTTTTTGTTTTGTTTGAATCTAATGAAAGAACCTTTCTATCTCTTGTATTAAAGGAAATGAATCAACACTTAAGTATTTCCTGTTGTATGTTCACCTATAATTCAAATTAATTTATATCAATCAATATATTATGATAAATATATTAAATGTATTAATGTATACAATGAATATTATGATTATGTATTTGAATTTTTTTGTAAAATGTAAACAAAAATAATGAAAAACAATCATTTTCCCTAAAAATATCACTAAACATGCTTGATTTTAAATGTGTAATGGAAACTACACACTCTATATAAGTTCATGGGATAACTAAAAAAATTAACTCAATATATATAGGTAATTTTCATGGTAAAAAATTAAAAAAAAATCCCAAATTATAGTTCCCTTATATTTGATAATATCTAAAATAATGATATATTGATGTGTTCTTAATGTTTTATTTAAAATAAAACTAAAAAAGTTACCAACTCTGAGGTTATATATGTGGATATGTTCATGGAGAACAACATAAATGTTTTTGAAGAACCAATTAACAATTAATGGTGAGTAGGAGACAACTTTCTTGATTCATACTATTCATACCAGAATTGGTTGAACTTATACCAGCACAATCACTTAATCACTTAAGTGCTCTATGGGCACACTCTTAGGATTATTAATGCATTTAAAGGTCCCTAGGATGTTTCCCATACAAGAAATAATAAGGTGGTTCAATTTCAATAGTTGGTAATATATGTGTTCCTTGAGTTCTTATGCTACCATCATACTTAAGAATCTCTAGTTCTCCTATCAAGTAAAAAATATGGTTGTTAACTATTTTTACTTCACTCATCCTAAAATTTCATCTATTCCGTTATCAAGATAGTATGTACTTATTAAAAACAGAAAAATATATCAAATTAAATTCATAAAAATAATAATACTATTCTATAACTCAATATCACCTTATCCACACTTTTAATTTGGCCACTTATTCTCAAAGTAAAAAAAATTAAAAAATGAAAAAATGAGCAAAGAAGTTTCTCTATCATTATCTTTTGATCCTCCTCATTGGGTTAAGGTTCCTCGTTATATTCCAATCTTCTTATCCTTTTTATCTTATCTATAAAAAATGTATCTCTCTCAATCTCTAATCCTATCTAATTTTCCAACTATTTTATTCTCAACCATAAACTAACCCATCTGTGTGATCATTCCATATAAGCTTTATGTATTGTAATATCTCCACATGTAATTTATACCCTAGAAACACCACATATTTTGTCTCTTGTTGAGTTCTAATACCACTAATATTTCTATTTGGGTAATCTTATCCCTCCCTTGGATAAACTTCTATATGTATAGACCATAATAGGGTTTCTCTATTTGGTAATATAGTTTATACTAAATATTCCCCTCTTTTCATGTTTTACTTGTGTTTGTGCACTTCATCAATGGATCATAGGGACTTAGGTTTATTTCCTTCTGTATTAAACATCTTGTTTCTTCAAGAGTGTTTATAAATTTTCAGAAGCTTCATTTGAATCATCTAAGTGTTTCTATAGATAAAACTATATGAATTACAAATAATACTAAACTCATCATAAAATATTGTCTAACACAATCTTTGTTTTTATGAAAATTGTGTCAATATAGTGCCTTATATTGGGAATGCAACACATACTACATCCTCTAAACTTCACTCTCAACATTTTTTTCATATAGGAATTATAATGTTGTCATTGTCTACATTTTCAATTTAGAAAACCTTCTCTTCTCTCACTATGTAGGGTTGTGATTAGGCATTTTATTTATTTCATTTATTTTGTTACAAAATATTCAACTTCTCCAAAAACATGGGATAATGATGTTGTATTCATTCTCCGCTTTTCACTATATGAGGCATCACCTTAAAAAAGGGTTATATTGATTTCATTTTAATTTGAAATGATTCACATGGAATTATTATATATGTAGTCTACAAGGGCATTCTCTCCTTGAACACACTTAGCAGTACCCTTCATCAATTCTCATGAGGATTTTCTCCAGAAAACATTATATGTTGTCACAATATTTTTAATCAAGTGTATATTGCATCTTGTAATTTTCATACCATTTATAGTGAAAATGGGAAAAATTATCTTTTATTTCTCTCTAAACTTTTAATGAAAATGATGTTGGTGCAATGATGCCTCCTTAAGACTCGATGCATGTGGCATTCACACATTTTGATCGTCTCTTAGAAGTGTGATGTAGAAAAAGCTTTGTTGAGTTATTTGGATAGATTTCTGACATATAAAATATTTTTTGGATTTAAATATCTATATGGCTCATCATATTTTTAAATATCCTTCAAATTTCCTCCTTTAATCCTAAATGTTGATCTATTAAACATCAATTTAGCACACTAACCTTCAGTGAATTACTCATTTGTGTCAGATTAATGTACTTAAAGTTCCCTAAATGAAAGAGATTCCAATCATGAACATACTATTTGAAAATATTATTCCCTGAACATCAAAATACAGATTTCTTACAATATTAATATATACTTAGCATAAAAACACACTATAGATAACCAAAAAACATAAGGAAAGCATCAAAATTATGTGTAAATCACATTCCCCCAAACTTGAGAAATTACTTATCCTGAAGTAATTACACTTAATAAATTTATCACTAAAAATCCACTTCCTATTAATTTTGAACCCTAAGTTAGTGAGTGTTAATTGACATGGAATTAACTAAATTGAGGTTTTAACTAATCACGCCCTTTTAAATTCCTCTCACTCAAGTTCTTTATCACTCAAATCCATTTTTTAAATTTTCAAATGAAACTTTTAGGTTAAGTAGGGCCCAGAAGATATTTCAAAAAACTCACTGCCACATTAAATTCAAATCCCTAGAAAAAAATTTTGGAACTAGGAAGGTCGCAAATATTATCCCACAAAAAAATAGGAAAAGGGTCGGGCCAACCCAATAGTCATCCTGAGCCCAACCATGCCTAAGTCACATGACCATGGAAGCAGTGTCAACACTAGGGTTTAAAGTTACGAATATGTGATCCTCCTTGATCCATACACCCCAAACATGTCTTCTCACTATCAACATCACATATTCAAACCTTATAGAAAAAAAACTATCTACTAGAAACCCATAACATTGTTGTTACAATAATTGACCTTCAACGCCACCATCTTCACCATCATCGCTTTGGTCTGAACCACCTCCATCATCCACCAGAGCACACCATTAATATCAAGAATAAATATAAATGTAAATAAAAATATATTTTAGTAGTTATATAGTTATAAATATATTAATATTTATATAATTATAAATATTTATTTATAGAGATATATTTAAAATTATATAATTAAAAATATATTTATAACTATGTAATTATTAAAATATTTTTATTATATATATATATAAATCATATTTATAAATATATATTTATAAACATATTTATATTTATATTTATAATTATATTTTTATATATTTTTATAATTATGTATACATTTATTAAAAAATGTAAATATATATTTATAAATATGTTTTTATAATTATATTTATTAATATATAGATAGGATTTATTATAGTTTTAAAAATATTTTACATTTATTTAGAAATAAATATATATTTATAATTATATAAATATAGATTTAAAATTATAGATTTATAATTATATAGTTATAAATATATTTATAAATAATTTCATATTTTTTAATAAATATATTATATGTGATTATGGGTTTAATTAATTTGAAACATTCAAAAACATCTCACTCACATGCCAGTGGGCAGGTCATAGCCCCCCCGGAGGGATATGTCACTAATTACAATGACCTGCAGGCCCAATACATATTTATGGTCCATGATGACCCATGCATTATTAAATTTTACTCATACGACCATATCATTCATGGTCCTCGTAGGCCCAACCCATACGCTACTTCATCCAGTACTATTATTCAAGGATTGTCAGCAATGGGCCTCCCCTAAAATCAATGATGGTCAGTCCTTCAGACTTTCCATCATCTCACAGTACGTCATGCCTATGACAAAGACGTCTGTCGGGCCACCACCCCCACTATCAATCAGGGGATCACCAATCTCATCATTGAAATAATGGATTCCGCATCCTTCGATGAATGGGTCACTTGTTCCATCACCACCTGAACACCAACACAGTTGATTTCCTTCCTCAAGCATCGACTGATCTGCCATCATGAACCCATATGTCTCTATTGTTATACCCACCATCGCCAAGATTTCCAGAACCAGCAATAATCCTTTCCATCACAAACCAATGGGAAGGTTATAGACCCCCTAGGGATAACCCACACATTATATAGGTACATCGACTCCCCATACAATATTGGTCCAAAGACCCTTACAAATAATACCCTCAAAAGCCCAAAGATGTGTCACCATTGACCATGCCTCTTGTATTTCAATAATGAACAGCATACCTATCATTTCCATGACAAGTGTCATGTTGTGTTGACACACATGATCGGACCACCACCCCTCCGTCGATAGGGGGTTTGTCATTCCCATTCAGTAGTCAACACACCACTGCACCCTGCAATTTCACATCAGCCTTCTCACCAGCCGCCTTGCATGATTGGATCAACCCCTTCACACCTGTACAAATCACTGCTGCCTCTACATCAGACATCTTTCACACCAGTACTGCAACCTCGGATTCCCTCCTCCATCGTCGGCCACCGCACCGAGTGTGTTATCCTCACACAAAAGATAATTACTGGACTGAACACCTAACCTAGAGTCATCGACCTAGCTACTCCAAATCTATCTATCTACAAATACTTCGTCGGAGCTCATGGCCCCCATCATCGTTAGGGTTACCGCCCCCTAGCCTTACACCACCTGTGCAACCAAACTATCCACCTGTGCAACCTTCATCTGAGGTCATGGCACCCATTGTCATTGGGGCTGC
The DNA here is from genome assembly GCA_963277665.1 of Viscum album. Taxonomy (NCBI): domain Eukaryota; kingdom Viridiplantae; phylum Streptophyta; class Magnoliopsida; order Santalales; family Viscaceae; genus Viscum; species Viscum album. Next base: position 200,641,471 of record OY728141.1, on the reverse strand, counting down.
CACCCACTCACCTATCACCCCCCCACTGACGGACAAGGGAAATTTGCTACACCACCAATGCAATAGTGCAGGCCACCACCACAATCGACATCGCCAGCCAAATGGCACCACCCCAACAAACAGGCATGGGCACTTCGTAACACCACCCACGTAGAAGCTTGGGTCGCAAGTACAAGGGGTTCATGTGATGCATCACATAATACCCCGAAAACCCATGAGAAGGGAAGTTCCCATGAATTGGTCCTGGGTTAGTATGTTGTGTCAAGCAACTGAACGACTCACCTACACCAAATTGGAAATATAAATATAATTATAAAAAAATATAATTATAATTTAAAATATATATATTTATAAATATGAATTTGTGTATATAAATATATATATATATAAACAATAAATATATTCTAATAATTATATAATTATAAATTTATTTATTGTTATATAATTATATATTTATCTCTACAAATAAATGTTTATAATTATATAAATATAAACATATTTAGAATTATATAATTACTAATATATATATATATATTTAAAATATATTTATATATACGTTTAAAATATAATTTAATTATATAATTTAATTTACAGTTAAACTTCTAATAATTTTATATTTATTTTTTATATAAATAAATATATATTTAAAAATATGAAATTATTTATAATTATATTTATAATTGTATTCCTAATTATATAATTATAAATCTGTATTTATAAATCTATATTTATCTAAAAAAATTAAAATATTTTGAAACGTATAATAAATTATAATTGTATATTTATAAATATTTTTAAAAATATTTTTTTTATAAATATAAATTTATTTATATATATATATTTCCCATTATTAATAAATATAATTATAAATATATATATTCAATTATAATTATTAATATATATTTATATTTATATTTATATATTTATAAAGATGAATTTATTTTTATAAATATATATATAAATAATAAATATATTTAAAATTATATAATTATAAATATATCTCTATAAATAAATATTTATAATTATACAAATATAAAAATATTTATAATTATATAATTATTAAAATCTATTTATATATATATTTAAAATATATTTATAAATATATGTGTTACGTATACATAATAATATTTTTTTATTTTTTTATAATTATATATATATATTTATATATTATTTATTTATAATTATATATATTATTTATTTATAATTTTTAATATATATATATATATATATAAGAAAATGGGGTGGGTGGGACATGGAAATAGGGTGAGGGAGTTAACGCCAATTGATATGGAATTTTGAAAAAGGGCTAGATCAAATGGTGTTCTTCGATTTATTCGAAATTCATCATTTCATCTGGAACTACCTACACCCATAACCCAAAATTAAAATAACCTTACCACATTTAATTTAAAAAATGACCATTAAACAAATTTTTCCTTCAAGTTGCGACGACCATCCCAACACCACCAAATAAGATGAGAAGGATAATATGAAATGATAAATTGAGAAAAGAATATTAACGATGGTGAAGAGAAGCTCAAAACACTCATCACTATAGGTATAGAGAGGGGAAGGGGATGATAGTTCTAGAAATTAACCCCATCCCAAGGAGATATAAATACTAGGAAATTGGATCTCTATAAATAAATCTAATGTTCCTTATCCACAAATAAATTTTACAATTCTTTTATCATATCTATAAAATAATTTAATACTTTATTTACCCATTTTTTAGTTGAGTTTAATATTCCCCATTCCTTCCCTCTATTTTGAAAGTAAGGAGCATACTACCATTTTTTATTAATTTATTTTTTATTCATTTTTCTTACGTAAATATTGAGTATAACTAATTTGGAACTAAAACTCTACAAAAAAAGTATACACTAAGGTTAAATGTAATAACCAAGGCATGTAATTAATGTTGGAAAATTGAATCTTAGTTTTCTTTTGACTATTATTCATGGAATTTATTTTTCACACACACACTCCCTATTTCTAGTTATCCTAAGAGATGTACGATTTGGTTTCAATTTGTTTATTTTAATACAATTCATTTGACTTAACTAATTATTATTTTGGATGATTATCTAAAGTGTTAAATTTTTACAACAAATAAGTATCCCATTATTGATTTTAATAATCCAATGCACCCAGAATAAAATTTGAATCACCAAAAACTCATTCAATTAAACATAAATATATAGGTTCTTTAAACAACAAATTTTTTATTTTATAATTGATATTTTCACTTATAGTTGATGGAAATAATTCTATAAATTTTTTCACAAACACATTTATATGCACACTCACTTTCTTCACTAGACTTGGTTTTTACTATACAACCATTAGATACATAGGCAAGGAAGTTCAATGAAGTATATGAAAATGAAATTAAATATGAATGAAACTAAAATATAGGGAAGAGATAAATCATCTTCTTTGATTATACCTTCCATGTGGCATGTGTGAATTCCATGTAACTTTTGTTTTTTCTTCTTTTTCAACCATCCTACAAAATTTATGTAATATAATTAGTGTTGTGAATTGATATTTATTTTAAAATTGTTGTAACCAAAGACTATAATGTTGGATTTTTTATTAATTGAAAATTCATGGGAATTCATTTCAAAGTAGTTTGAAATGTTTGAATTGGTTTAGAGTTTAGTTGATATTGATATATATAATGTGTTTATTTTATAAAAAATTCATGACATGATACACAAGGGTTATGTCATGAATGAAGATATAAGAAATTTGGTAATGTCTTCTAAAGATGGTTTTTATTCATATATAATATATTTATCTATAATAAATAAGATTTTTTGATTCACTAAAATTTTTAAATACATTATCATACCATGATATATTTTCCATTTCATTGAGAGATATAATAATATTTTAGTGGTACTTTATATTTAGTAATGTTCATGTCATGGAAGTGAGTCACATCACAATAGGTTTGGAAATCATAAATATTTTTTGTTTGATAACGTTGTAATAAAATTTTCATGCCATGACTAAAGGAACAACACAGTGGTAGTTAGACTATGAAATTTAAGCTTCATGCTATTTTAGAAAATAAATCGAGATCACAGTATGAAGAAACCTATCAAACTATGATGCAAATAGAAATTGAAGAAAAATTGAATAAGGAACCCATGTTTCATGTCGTGATGAAAGGTCTCACATAATGATTACTTGAATTCCGATAATTGAAATAGTTTTGATTATTTTCCATTCTCAAGAAGGGTTATCATCTTTTGAAGAATCCATTAACTATATATTTGAATATCTATAGTGGAGATTAATTTGGAAACAATCCAATAGGTTAATTTGAATTAGAGGAAGTTAGAAGTTGATTGAAATCTTAATTATGAAGTTAATATTAAAAATTTATAAGATATATTGAAGCCTACTATAAATAATAATAGAACATACACAAATGGAGTAAATAATATCATGAATAAGGAAAGAAGAGTGTATAAGGTGTGGAATTTAATGAATATTTATGATTATGGAGTAATTAGTGACTGGATTGAATTTTTTTAAGATAAATATAACAGGTAAAGTGTTTATATGGATATGAGTTAATATCAAAATTTAATAATATAGATTAATATTGAACACCCGTAATATTTTGGTGTTATACCTTCAATTATTATCTTTTTGAGTTTGACTTGTGTGTCAACATTTTCTTTTTTCATAACCCTCTTGAAAAGAAATGAGCGTAAGAGAGGAAGTGTTCATAAACCTTATATGAGCAATGATCTTGTCCTAAATATTATAATCATAAATTAGTAAAGTAGTGAATATTTGGAATATCAACACATCATTGATATGTTCCCCTTGTATGTAGACCAATGTGGATAAATCATGTAAAATCATTTTTTGTGCTTATTTATTATTTTTAATTTGATTGTTCTTGTGTTTTATCATCATGAAAGATTCAATGTGTTATAATGGGACCCTAGGTTATAAAAAGTGGTATAAAATCCATGGGTTACTTATTTGTTACTATATCGGAGGAATTTATCATCATGGAGACTATTATAAATTAAAAAGGAGTACCCTTATTTTATGAAAATAATTATTAGGTGTGGGAGAATTTAATGAGATATTATTTATGATCTCTTGGGCCTAATGTTTACTCATAAATAGTACATATAATTCAAGTAAGTGATCAATTTGAAATGTTAATAATGGAAGAAGACAATCAGTTATTTAATGATTGTCAAAAGGTTTTTAATACCTTGTTTGTAGAATTTTCTAATTAGATATACATCAAAGTGATGAATTTCACTATATCCAAATTAATTTAGGACAAACATTTAAATATTTATAAAGGTAATATAAAATTAAAAGCGGAGAAGTTCCAGGTTCTTCAAAACCAAATTGATGTTTTGATGACGAGTTCAAGTGAAAATGTTGATGGTTTATTCAACTACATTATTGGGGTGGTTGGATATATTCATTTAATTTTTCATGAGATAAAAGATTCTAATATAGTGAATAAAATCATATAGGGATTACCAAAAATTCACAACACAATAGTAAAGGTACTTGAATTTGTAAATATTTTGGAATTATATCTCAATGATCTATACAAAAAATTAGTTAATGATAAAATGTGAGTAAATCCAAAAAAATTATTAGAAAATTAATTTAAAGAAATTGTAATAATATTATAAGAAAATTATGAAATTTAAAAAATTGAAATTGAAGAAGATGTCAACGGTGACTTATTATCTCTTGTGGGAAGTAAGTTTATGAATGCTAAAGAAATATTTTTATAGTAAGCTTCCCTTGGCCTGTTTTAATTATAGATAGATTGGGAACATTGTTAATCGGTGTTAAAAAATATTTTATATAGAGGATAATGATTTTTAATATAAACAAACACAAATAAAGAAGTTCTCTCTACGAAGTAACTTTAATTCAACAAATGAAAGTGGAAAGAAGTTTTAAAGAAATGTGTTGGTAAAAAAGAGGAAGAAAATGTTGAATAATATAATTTAGAATGGGTTAAAATTTAGTTTATCTCAGACACAAAAGATACAACTATGAATATAGTGGTTAAACAAAACTCTATAATAGAAGGGTATGATCAATGAGAAGGAGTTATTGATCTCAAGGTGGAATTATAAGGGGATATTGACATGATTTTCTTATAAATAAAAAGGAATATGAAGATTCTAGGATTATGGAAGGAACCCCCAAAGTCATGTCATTTATTCTTAATTGTAATTTTATCACCTAGATAAAGTTATGAAAGAATATGGAAATGATCAAGTTAAACTTGAAGAATTAGTGAACTATAGGTTAAAGATTGGGAAACAAGGTAAGATCATTAATGATATTATTATTTTAAAAATAAGATAAATCTAGGAGGATTGAAACACTAAAATATGAGTTTATATATTTTAAAAAGAACATTTAGTCTAAAATAAAAACATATTTATTAAGGAAAGAGACACAATTTAAATTTTTTTTGATGATGTATTAATGGAAAGGGTTGAATGTAACATAAGAATCTTTGAAGAAGTATTGAACACTCAAAGACCCAGTATTATAGGTAAAAGTGGTCTTTAATAAGATGTTGAATCATAAAAAGAAAATACAATAACTTTTAAGAGTAAAGGGAAGTAGATGAAAGGATAAACTTATCAATAATCAAGAACTTAACATCAAGAAAGGAGTTATAAAAAATAGTGGATATGGGAAAATATGAAAACAACATGATATTTCCTCTGATGATAAAGTAGAAAGGTATTCCTATTTATATCACTTTAAAAGTTATAAACAATGGTAGTATGTGGATTATTGACAATGGTCGTTTATCCTATATTATGGGTAGCACGAATCTTATCTAGAATATGAATGTAAGAGTTGATTAAATGGTTTGGATTGTAAATGAAGTATATTTAAAGATCAAAGGGAGTGGTAAAACTCAATTATATTGATATGAGTTAAAGAATACTTAATTTATCTATGTTTATTGTCCTCAAAATAATTATTTTAATGTAATTTAGTTATTTGATATTTGATTGGAAATTACATGCTACCAAAAAGGATGAAATATCAAAGTAAGTACTGAAAAATCTATTATATAGGGATGGATAATGAATTTAAACTTGTATCAAGTTGATATCAAAGATAATAATTTCCACATTACTATAGAAGAGGAGAAAAAATTTCAGTACTAAAGACTTAGTCACATTTATCAGTAGTGTATGGATAATCTATCAAATTTGAAAGTTGTTTTCTACATTTTATAAAGGAATAATAATGGAGAAAGGATTTGTGATTCATTATTGAAGAGAAATATGGTATAAACCCATTAATATACAAAGAAAATGTTAATATATATTTTTTGAATATATTCCATACTGATGTATGTGGCCCAATCAGTCAATCTAGAACTTATAGTGATACACATTTCATTTTATTTATCAATGAATACAATAAGATGAGATGTGTTATGTTTATATAGTCTAAGAGAGAAATTATGGATTAAATTGAAATATTCTAAGTAAGTTTTGTTATTAAAATATATTGAATAATAAGGATCCTATAATATCATACTAAAACATAATACACTTCCATTAAATTTTAAATTTTTTAAGAGAAATATGGAATAAACCATGAAGTTCTAGCATTATGGACTCTATAATAGAATGGATTCATGAAAATAAGGATTTATAGGGTAAATTATATATCCAATATTTTTTTTAAATTGGAATCTATCACCACTATTAGAAGAATCTTTTCAAGTGGTTATGTATAATTAAAATTGTAATGACCTAAACTTTTGAATAATATTTTTCTTCTTGAAAATGTTTGTTCTACTATTTCATAATAAATAAAAATATATAAGTATAAATTAAATGTGACCATCAGTTTTTGACCGTTAAATGAAAATGGGTTAACATGACCATTGGAATCAATAATAAATTTTAACGTTATAATTATAATTTATAAATAGAAATGATAATGGATAATTAATACATAAAGAAGAGTTGATGGTATCATACAGTAGAATCTTTCTATAAGAATCACATTTCTTAGAACATGGGAAGGAGGTATTGTCCTTGGGCTTCTCTCTATATCAATACCAAGGTGAGCTTCAACAATTTAAGCATGAACAAAATCACTTTCAAGAGAAGTTCAAGATGGTGGAAATTACTACTCGGGAAATGTTATCTGATCCACCCGAAGAGTCTATCACCATGACACACCTTACCCTTAGGTAGTATTTGGGTGTTATAAGAGGTTATGTGTCAAGGAATTAAATAATTAATGTATAATCCCTTTGTTTAAATAAATTTTTCTTCTATCATTTCTTTTTTAAGAGTAGTTTTACTTATTAAAATAGAAGTTTATAAATTGATTGTTTTCGAACAAAATTTTTAAAATCCAGAAAAGATATAAAATGTTTATAATAAACAGTGATATTATGAATAATACTTATTATAATTAAATATTATTATAAAACAAATTCATGTTTAATTACAAATGAAAAAAAATTATTTTTTTAGAAATTTCACTATGCATTCACTATGCATTTTTTGTTCACTATTATTTTTAATAAATGAGTTTTTTTTAATTTCTCATATTTAGATATTTTTATGATAAAATAAATTTAATTTTTGTAATTCATAATGTCAATATTATGTTCTCGATAATTTATGAAATTTTTATAAAATGTGTTATTTTTCGGTTAATAATAAAAATACATTTTTGAGTTTTTGATGTGTCTAATGATAACATAATGATGTAATATGTAATTTAAAATTATGGTAGACTCCTATGCATTAAAATATGGTATTAGGGTGTCCCAAGTGTACATTACCAAGGCTAAATATCATGGAAAATATCATGGTTTTGTATATACCACTAATGAGGTGTCCTCGAAAATTAATAAAAAAACTCCCTCACTTTTACTATAAATACTCACCCATTCATTAGTTTCCTTTCATTAAAAAATCATCCACCTAAAATCTCTGATATTATTACCTCCTAAGGATTTCTCTAATGGATTCCTCATTACCCATGGTCCCGATCATCAAGTTTCATAAGTTACTCATCAAGGTAAGGGGATTCTCACCTTCTCTTTTCTTTTCAAGTTCTCTTTTAAGTGGTATGTATTTAAAATTCCCATAACATTTTATTATTTACATTTTATTATTTCCATATACTGTATTATGATTATTTTATTAATTTTTTACCCTTTTCCCCTCTCTTTTTTAATGTTTTATAAAACCATGTTTCGTACCCGTTATGCTGCAGCATTTTCGTCTCAAAATCTCTCTCTTTTTCTCAAGAAATAATTTTATTTTCTTTATTTGAATACCCAAACATCTTTAACTTATAGGGGTATTAATAAAGAAATAAAAATTATCCATTTATTTCTATAATTTAAATACATAAAACCTTCAATCCCTTTTTTGTGTTATAAATGACATAATGAACATGTTTTTAAGCACTTTTTAAAGTGCTGTAATTTTGATATGAAAAACATTTCTCTTATTCTATATGGGTTATTGATGAAATATTTTATTATATACTATGTGTATAACAATAAAATAAATACATATTAATGGTTTTCCCTAGTATCTCTCCAATTCATTGGGTAAATAAATTAATCAATAGAGATGACAAGTTTTACAATACGTTGGTGAATAACCATTGTAATTTTTTGACACCATGGGGATGGACATTGGTGATATGCTTATGAATGTATAAATTAAATGTTATATCCAAATTTTCAATTTATGATTCAAGATCCTATTTTTTTTATATTCCTCTTTCTCATGCCTTTATGATATTCCTCGTATTCTTATTGATATCTCTCAAGTTCACATGTAAACTATCTCCCTTGTTTCCCCTTACTGAGACTTATGCTCACCCTTTCCTTTGATGTATGTCCCAAGGATTTTAGTTGGAGTAATTTCACTTAGGATAAAAAAAAATAAGAAGACATTAAAGTGGATTATAAGAATGTTTTCAGGTTTTCAAGTATTATGTACCTTATTTCCAAGACACTAAACATTAAAGATCCTATGTTTGTAAAATGTAATGAAAGGTTTTGTAATAAAAGGGAATGATTCCATAGAAATTGAGGTTTTCTTAGTCTTAGACAGGATAAGATTAAATTGAAAATATTTCATGTAAGGAAACCCTCATTGAAATATCTTATATTATTAAGAAGCAAATTTTTTATTATGAATAAAGAGGAAAATCCGGGAAAGTATGGTGATTTAGAAAATAATGGAATTGTTTTAGAATACTCATCAAAGAGTAAATCCTATAAATATTTCAAAAAGGGATAAAATATAGTTCAAAGAAGTGATGTGAAAGTTGTTTAATATGAATCTAAAGATAATTATAAAAATTTCAACCCAAAATAAATGAGTGAAGAAGAAGAGATAATTACGGATTTAAAAGAATATCAAAATACCATAATTGATATTGATTCTGAAGTTGAATCAAAGAAAGAAAATGGTGATGAAGGGAGTTAACCCATGGATTATACAATAAGAATTTGAGTTGGAACTGGTCAAAGAAAAATATTAAAGACAAATATACACCAACATAGACCCAAAGAATGATAATGATAAAGAAAACTTTTTTATTATCTAAGCTATAAACAACATCACTTTAAGAATCTGTAACATATGAATTATCGATGAAAGCCATGAATGAAGAGATAGATCAAATTAGAAAAAATAAATAGTGGTATATGGTTGAAAATCCAATGTATCACAATGTGATTATTATAAAATGTGTCTTTGAAATCATTATTGATGAACATGGAAGAGTAATCTAGAATAATGTAAGACTGGTATAAAAATTGTATGTTTAAATTGAAGGATTTGATATTGAGGAAACATTTACAGTAATGGAAAGAATAGAATCAATTATAATTTTCCCAGTAGTGGATGTTTAAATTAATTTTTATGTTTATCAAATGAATGTGAATTCGTCATTTTTGAATTTATTCTTGAAGGAATAATTCCATATTAAATATACATTATGATTTATTATTGTAAATTATTATTCAAAGGGGTAAAAATTTAAAAATGAATTGTATGACCTAAATCAAGTACTCTATGATTAGTATGAATGACTATATATATATATGAGAAATTTGTAGTTTTAGATAATATGGGTTGATCACAACCTCTATATAAAAGTTTTAGATTAAGATTATTTCATGGTGATAGTGTATGTGGATGATATAATATTTTGCAGCAATAAGAATAATTCTATTGATAATTTTTCAAAATTGATGTGTTTAAAATTTGATATGTTAGTGATTGAAGATTTGAGTTACTTTATTTTGATTTATTCATATCAAAATGAAGGAAACCATTCACCCTAAAGGTTATATATGAAAGAGAGATGTTAAATAAGTTCAAAATAGAGGAATGAACACTATTTTCAACTTCGATAGTAGTTGGAATGAAACATAGAAAGAAAGAGTAAAACAAGGGAGTAGAATCATCATTGTATAGAAGATTTATTTTAATTTTACTCTATATTATAGAAACTAGATTGATATATTCTATTTCATATACTAGGAAAAAAATTATACTGTTATAAATTAATAACATCATTCATCCGTAAAGTGGTCAATGAGGCACATACATGGAACATTGAACTATGGTTTAACTTTTAAAGGAGGGGAAGATATTGATTTTTATCATATTATGAGGCATCCTAAGATGAAAATATTAGCGATAAAAAATTAAAAGTAGTTGAGATATCTTCATTGGAATAACTTATATTGGATAGATAGGTTAAAAATGAACTTTTATATCCTGCATCATAGTAGCGGTAGAGCATATTTTGGTTGCAATGGATGGTACATAATTGATATGAATGAAGTATTAATTGTAATATCTTGGTGAAGTGTTTGAAAACTGATGTCGATTGAATATGATAAAAAAGTGTCATTGAGTTAACAAATAATTTGGTACAAAAATATCACATGAAGCTCATTGAGATATATTACAACTTTATAAAGGATAAGAAGGATCAAAACACTATGTAATTGATGTCTTTTTATACCCAAAATAAATTTGAAGATATATTTACCAAACCATTGCTTTAATTTATGTTTGACAAGAATCTATTGAACCTCAAAGTTCAACCAATTTCCTCAACCTAAGGGGGTTTAATAACCCCCTCTCAACATTATACATAATTATTCATTTGTATATTGTTTATTATTGAAGGAAATTATCTTATCTTATGTGTAAAATATATGAGAGAGACATGATACATGGGAAATAAACAACATAAATAAGGTTAATTAAAACATAAATATCATGTTAGACAATGATATATATATTTTTTTGTTTCTTATAATGATCTTTCACTCTTGTAGGTTTACATAATTTGATGATGGATCTTTGCTTTGATTTTTTACATAGTTGAATTTTTAAAATTATAAAATGTCATTAGATTTTGAAAAAGAAAAACAAATTGAATTTTATTATCAAAGGTGGAGAATGACTTTCTGGGGACTTTATATATTTTCTTATAATGGTCTTTGCTTTCAAATAATAAATTGAGGCTTCGGCCCCAACCTTTTAAAAAAAATTAATAAAACATATAGAGTATGGGAAAAATCCAAAGGGTGGGACTATTGTAACCACAGGTTGTAAAGTTTTATTTTTTTCTTTTTGGAAATCATTTTGAAGTAGTTTAAAATGTTTTAATACGTTTTGATTTGAGTTAATATGGTTAGATATAATATGGTTAATATAGGAATAAGTTACACTGTGATACACAAGGGTTACATCATGATACAAGGAGCAATAAATTTGGTAATGTCCCATATAGAAGCTTTTTATTTGTATATAATATATTTACCTATGATATATAAAGATTCTTACTTTACCAAAAATATGTAAGACTACATCACATTATCACATATCATTCATTCCATAAAGATACATAATCATAATTTAGTGGTAATACCTATTTGGTTATTCCCACATCATAGAAGCAAGTCATGTTGTAATATGATAGTAAATTGAGTTTAAAAACACAACCCATATCAACCTGAAATGTCACACGAGATTTCCAGCTATAATGAGGTGATTAACCAAATATTAAAACAAGTCTCAATAATACCAAAAATAATATAAACAATCAGAGTGTAATGTTGAAGTAAAGTACACATCCATGATACATACAGGGACAACCAAGAAGGGTTGAACCTGAAATAAAAAACTAAACAAGCAGAACACCAATTATGCATGTGACAACCTATCACCACCACCCCTAATCAATCTGAAGATTATAACAACCAAGATAATCCACCATGCCACCTGAAACCCTTCCATTTACTTGTAACCTACAAAACCAAGAATCCAAACACCCAAGGAAGAAAGTAGGGTGTGAGAACTAAGACCAGTAGGATACCACCACGAATCTATACAATGTTTATCACCATGAAACTATTATTTCTATCTTTAAAACATAACCCTATTATAAAGAAGTTTAAAATGGTAAACCACTTTGTAAAACAACCTTTGGTTTCTTCTCAAAACATTCCATATTCAAATCAATATGAATATGAAAATAAAAAATAATGATTAAAATATGGTAATAATAAAAATAATCACATCTCAAAAGATAACATGGTATCCATATAAGAAATGGTACATGAATGTTACAATGATAATACAATCAAATTTGGATGTCCACAAGCCAAAATCCATAAGATAAACAAGTGAGTATATAAAACATGTTACAATAGTGAAACCATCTTGCATGAAACATATTGGGATCTATCCTATGGGAATAAATAACTAGAATAAGGAATATGACCCTAAGCTAGAAAGTGAACCCTAAGATATTTACTCCAAACATAGTATGTTGATATCCACCTTATGTCCACCACCAAGGATCCCAAATGTTACCATGTGAAAAATTTTCACCAAACAAGAATAGGTGATAACATCATGCATGAAGCATAAATGTTCCAATGTTCCATGTTTCTAAAAAACAATAATAAATGATAAAATCAAACATGAAACATAAACGTTCCCATGTTTTATGTTTTTACAAAAGAATACATAAGTCATAATCACAATTTATAAAACATTTTCTCAATTGTATTATCTCCACTCACATGATTTGAAAATCCTTTTAAAAACAAAACCATTATTTAGGGTTTTTATCAAAGTACATAACTTATTTTTAAATAAAAATCCCATTAAAAAATTCAAACTACCCGAGATGATATTTTAGAAACTTACCTCACAAAAAATAATAAATTAACCATATGTATTTAATAAGAAAATTTTAATAATAAATTCCCCCTCGTGAATAATTTTACAAATTATCATTTAAGCAAATGAAAAATATTTTATAAAGAACATCCAATGATTTAGGGGTTAACCAGAATGTACAAAGACACCCACCAAAAACAAGATGAAAAATATCTTAGCATCGAACCCACCAACCAGCGAGGGTAAGGAACTTACAGTAATGAGAGATGTTCCATGAACCACAGCCAAAAAATAATAACCCCAACACTTCTCCACTAATTTTGCATCATGGGAGAAAAGGAAACAATCCAAAGGAAATGGATGCTCAAAAATCTTCTCAAGAGGTTAAAAAAATCATGGGTAGCAAGGGTTTAAGCAATTTTAAATAAATTCACCAAGGGCTATAGTTTAAATCAAAATACATCAAAATTAAATACACTATTTATTTTATATTTTTTATAAAATATTGAATGAAAATAATTTATAAAATCTCATAAAGGATTTAAAATATTTAATCGGGCTAAAAGAATTATGTTTTCATGTTTATAGCCATTGATATGGTTTTAAGGAATTATAGGGTTTTTCTAAAGAAGAATAAAAGAAAAATCGTGTTTTTATTTATTTTTCTCATAAAAACATCACTGTATAAGTGTGACATGGGTGTACCCTTATGCATCTTCCATGTGTCGACTAAGGGTATCGGGTTACCATTACACAACTATTGAATAAAAATTCATAACCTTATTAAACCCTTGATTAACCTTATGCAAGTTAGATTTACCCTTAGGCATCCTTTAAAAACCTAGGTTACCTTTATGAAGCACCTAAGGTACCATTACATATCCTTTAAAAACTTGGGGATTCCCTTACAAATTGAGGGTTCACACATATGTAACATTTAGAAATTCTATTTTACCTTTACAAAGTACACTACGGTTACCCTTAGGCAACTAGGTTACCTTTACACAATATATAAAAATAGGAGTTTACCCTTATGCATCCCACCTCGATACCCTTACGTAGTGCATAGAATAAGGGTATTACCTTTATGAAACTCAAAACTACCCTTACAAAACCCATATAAAAAGGGGGTTTCTTTTATGTACCCTTAGGAAAAAAAATTATTACCCTTACAAAATGTATTAATCCCTTCCCCACCCTTATGCAACTTATGTAAAATAATATTTACCCTTAAGTAACTTCCAAAAAAAACCCTATATAAGGGGAAAGGTACTTACCTTTATGCATGCCTTATGTCACGCTGAAGGGTAAAAATTAATTTCAAATTAATTTTTTTTCCATTTAAAGGACTTAAACATTAAAAACAAAGTGGGTATTAATTATTATAAAAAATATGTTATTATAAAAATGGTGGTGTTCCAATTCTTCACGCCATAAATGAATTTTGTTTTAAAAAGTGGTCAAGATTCTGAATTCAAAAAGATAGAAAGCCACTTCTATATAAACAAAAATTTCTATTCTAATATCATGTATCAGATTTAAGGAAAAAATATTTACATTTAAACACATGGATATGGCCCTATTGATTTCTCCTCAGTTGGAAAATATGCAACATGTCATGAACTATCATCAAGTGATGTGATAAATCTTACCGATTAACCACTTTTTGAGATGTTCAATGATCTTAAAAGTGAACAACTACAGGTGTCGACTTACCTTTCTCGCTAAAATATGATATCCCAAAAAAAAATATTTGATGAGAGAATATCGATCACTCACCTCAAACTCCAATAGAAAATTATGGTTGTCTTTATAACATCTTAGGTGAATTAGAATTGTATCCAACCTTTACCAAGATAACCACAACATATATTTCTCCCTTGAGGAAGACATGGTTATACTAGAGACTATTTATCTACCCTTTCTTAATATCACGAATATTCACAAGGCCTCCTATATGACACTTAAAAGTGTGTCTCCTTTATCAAAGATTAGGGCATATATGAAACCAAAAATACAACAAAAACAAGCACTACATGGGGCTTCGTAACCCCTAAAACATCCCACCTATGATTTTCTACCATAACCATCTACTTGGTAAGAAATACATGAACCAAATCCATGAATCCATTTATGATTACCTAGATTATATCTTTTTCCACACTATGATTCTATGGAACTCCAATTATAAATTCCATGGATTCTTAATCCAACATCCATAATGGAATGGATAATGGTATTGCAAACTGGTAGATATGTGGTGTTCCTCTCTACTTTTCTAACATCCATGTAATCATGACATAAAGTCAAAAACTATTTAGATCACTCTAGACACTATCATTGATATCTCTATCCAAGACACATCTTGATGTTCACATAGTACACTGAACAACTAGACCCAAGTTCTTGATCTGTAAACTCATATTCTCAAATTAATCAGAACAACCAACTAATTTGGATGGAACAAGGAACCATTAGGAGAATGAATCTATAAACCCAAGGTCTCCCCACTATAAAAGGGTACATGAAAACACTATTAACCAGTAGACACTATTTTCACAAGATGAATCTGATTACACAAGGAAAAATTAGCTAGATTACAATCTAAGAACATAAAAACATCAAATCCTCAAATAAAAAAAATTATTTTTTAAAAAAAGGTTCCCTAAGGATCCCTCCTCCTTTAATTCCTTATATTTTTCATTGGTAAAACCATGCTCAAAGTGGTAATGAAAATACCTCCTATTTCTACAGTTTATATAATATCAATATCAAAGATATAAAATCAATTAACCCAAAATTTAAATCATAGGATCATATTATTCTAAGTAAAATTACACTTGAGACACTTTTAATCCATATATATTATAAACTCTTATCCGAGTGATTAGTGTCACAATTATCAAAGAGCATGTAAAACTACTATCAAATCAATGTAATAGTAAGATAGATTCTTTCCATGATGGGGTAATTAGAAAACTCTTTAGGACATCACCCATTTTATATCATTAATACAAATATAAATTCCATTTCTAAGACTTCACCATGAAATATTCAAGAAACGTCTAGCCTTAGTATGAAATAACACTAGAGTTGAAGTTAACCTCTCTTATAGCACTTAAAAAGTGTTCTAGGTTCAATATTATCCAACACAAGGCTCTAAGAAATATAAAGACCAAACTTAGGTCTCCCCGCCATTTAGATTCAACCTAAAATGGGGTAAAAATAAGAAACTACACCAATATAAGATATCATTAACAATAAAATGAGGATTCACATTTAAAATAGAGGAAACCCCCAAGATTTATACTTATAACCAAGGGATATAAAACTGGTCTCATAGGGTAAGAAAAACTAATAGAAAAACTAAGTCAAGACTATATAAAGGCACCATGGCCGAGAAACATCCAAAAGATCAACCCTTAAGATCATTAGGAAGAAACAATCCAAAACACTGGATCAAACACATCTCACATAACTAGGAGAAAGAACAAACAAATACTTTAATCAACAAGAAAAAACATGGATATTCCAAAACTAAAACCACTCTAAAACTAAAAAGTGTAGATAAATAAAGGGATTGACAAAAAAATATGATACATATGAGATTCACAAGGAATTTAGGAAAACCAATAAAATTGGTCCTTAAAGACCCATATATCCAATCAAACTCAAAATGTCCTCTAGTCATTCCATAATAGTACATTGTCTTGATTTACCTCAATACCTCACATCATTAGAATATATAAATGTAATAAAATTCTCACTACCCCATTTGGAGTGTCAGAAAGATGAAAGAGATAAGGAAAAAATAACTAATCTCAAGGAAAGAATCACACTCTTTCTTAAGGCCTCCTCGTAAATCTCACTCAAATAACACAAGAGGTGAAATCCATTCATTCTTGTCCCTTTGAGCACATCACATAACCCCTACACACTAAATAGGGACAGGACATTTATACAAGTCATAAAATAAAGTAAACACCTTTATAGAGGTTTCAAAACAATCCCACTCAATTAGAAGGAACTTCTTTGAAAAATATGTTTATTTTTAAAACCTCCAAACATCACTTAAATAGGAGTTTTACAAGTATTATATATCAAAAATAAACATCTTTCATTATCTTAGAAAATGATTGATAAAATAAATATTTATCAATTCCACAATTAAAATATAAATCCTTACATCCTTTTTAAACTGAAACACTAAGCACGATTCATTTTCTTCTTGAATCAGATAATCTAGATTTTAATTTCGTTAAATTGAGACCAACATTCATGTTATAAAACTATTTTCCCCTAAAATTTGATATCTTCTTATTTAGAATTGAAAAAAAACATAAATGTTTTCATAAAATCAAAATCCCACCCATTACAACTTTATGGTAAAGAACCATTTATTTCAAAGTAATTTACATATTATTGAAAACATTCCTAAAGGTTGTGAAATTATTCCATGAAAAATCACTAACTAGTTTGAAAACCAAAAAACAAATTCTAGGTTTTCAAAAATAAATAACCATTTCTAAAAACATGAGCTAGGAACCAAGAACCATGTCATAGGTATGTAATAAAACATCAGTTTTCAAAAAAAAATTAATGAAATCTATTTTCACAAAATAAACCGACTTTACTATCCCAACACAAATATATCACATGATAATTATTAGTCAAACTGATTATTTATGTCAATATATCTTAAGAAACACCTTGATTATTTTCCAATTAGTGAGAGTCACTCAAAGTATGCAAGAATCATGGTTCTAAATAAAAAAGGAATGTGTATTCATGCTCGGCCTGGCCATGTGGTTGATGGAAATGTGTTAATCATTTCACAACCCCTTTAATGCTTCTAGAACCAAGTTTCTAGTCATTGAATGGTTTTTCAGACCAAAATTATGGGCTTCCCAACTTGATTCTTATTTCTATATACACCCAAAATCCAAGATAACCCCACAGAAACCAACACATGCCAATTATGATCATAATTAATTACAACAAACCATCACACGTAGAAAACATCAAATAAAAAATAAATCTTGATAACCCATGGTAACTCAAGTAGCATCATAAAAGGTAATGATCGAGAACCTACTTTCCATGTACACGTTGAGATTTGAAAAAGTCTTAGATCCAATCTACAAAAGACCCTGAACCAAGCTCATGAAGTTTTATCACACTTATGGTTGGGTAATGGATCTGATACCATTTTGTAACAAACTAACTCGGTTAACCCAGACTAGTCCCCAAAGATATCCTTCCATAAGGTTGTG
Organism: Viscum album; assembly: GCA_963277665.1. Taxonomy (NCBI): domain Eukaryota; kingdom Viridiplantae; phylum Streptophyta; class Magnoliopsida; order Santalales; family Viscaceae; genus Viscum; species Viscum album. The sequence goes on along the minus strand of OY728141.1, from coordinate 200,622,954 downwards.
ATCAACCAAATATTCAAAAAAGACTCATGAATAAAAAAAGATAAACAATCATTGTAAAATGTCAAATGAAAGTATGTATCCATGAGACATACAAGGATAATCAAAAAGGGGTGAACCTAAAATAAAAACTAAATAGGAACAAAACCAAGTCTCCATGTGAAAATCTGTCACCTCCATCCCTAATCACTCATAGGATAATAACAACTAAGACAAGCTTACATGCCGCATTACACCCTTCCCTTTAACTATAACCTGTAAAACCAACACTAAAAACCTCCAAAGAAAAATGTATATTGTGAGCACTAAGCCTTGTATAATACCACCAAGATTCTATACAATGTATATCACCATGAAACATTTAGTTCTAGCTTTAAAACATAACCGGTTTATAATTAAATTTAAAATTAAAAACCATTTTGTAAAATATCCTTTAGTTTCATCTCAAAACATTCCATATTCAAATCCATAAGATTATGAAAATAAACAAGAATGATAAATAGAAGGAAATAATCAAAGTAGTTAAATCCCAAAATATAACATAGTAAGAATATAAGGGATGGTACATAAAATTAACCATGATAATAAAATCCAATCCAGATGTCTAGGGACCAAAATATTTAAGATAAATATGTGAGTATATAAAACATGTTACACTAGTGAAAACATCATATAAAAAACATAGCATGCTCTATCCTATGGGAATAAATAACTACGATAAATAATATGACACTACATTGGAAACTGAACCCTATGATATTGAGTCCTAATATAGTCTATTGATCTTAACCTTATTCTTTCACCCAAGGTTCCCAAATGATACCATGTTCCATGTTTTCACAAAACAAGAATAGGTGATACCATCATGCATGAAACATATTCATGTTCCAACTTGGGATCCACTAAAACAATGCCCCATGCTGATTGGGGACAATGCCTCGAGAATGTCTCCCTATACAGCATAGGCCACTGATAAGAAGCGAGGGTGTAATGGTGGTATAGTGGGGAGACTATACCCACCGTATCAGTACAAAATATAGTGGAATAAATAGTAAATAATATCATAAAAATATATATGAATAAATAGTATCAGTTGTCATAATAGATAACTATTTAATCACCAAATAAGCCACCCATAAATAAGTATGTTGATTCATAATATACATAGTCAATATACAGAAGATAGTACATACAACCTAACTAAAATAATAAAATAATAAATAAATGCATTACTTATATATAGTATAAAACCTAGTACATGCTAGACCCTTATCTCTATGCAAATTCCTAGTCCATAAAGAGTACAAACAAGCAAGAACAATACAATATCCTAATTTAAAGTCAGAAGATCTTTCCAAGTAGCAATTGGTGGTTGAAAAAGGATGTGATTAAAAATCAATAGGCCACCACCAATGGAGTATAATGCATAATTTAGTCTATGAATATAAAATGAAGTACTGTCCATGTATAATAAATATAATGTAGCAATAATCTATGATGTAAAACTAAACCATGCCAAGCTTATGTTCATCGTGGGATACTTGGCCGACCATACATGCTTATACCTAAACCAAAATGCCTCAAAATCACAAGAGTAATAAAGTAGAAAATAAATATAACCCATAGATATAAGCCCAAGAATCTATGTGTAACATTAGTCATAGGGACCTAAGGTAAACCAAGGTATCCACATATAATGATGATCATATAAGTATCTATAGTTCTATAAAATTAAATATTTATCAATCAAGCATGATATAATATGATATTAATTATGGTCCTATTCAATGAATTATATATCTGGAATCCATTTATCATTCATGTATTCCCATAAATGTTTTTAATCTATGAACCCTTCCAAGGCATTCAATACTATGAATATAGGTATCGTTCAAGGTGTAGAGTAATCTCATTTAGCCTATGAGCCCATACAAGGAATTCTCTATTAGGAATCCAAGCATCACTCAAGGAGAAACGTAATATCCTTCAACCTATGAACTGGTAAAAGTTATTCTGTATCAAGAATCTAGGTATCCTTAAAGGTGTACCTAATCTAATTTAACTTATGAACCAATCCAAGGAATTCCACATATTTAACCCTAGTATCATTTAAGGTGTAACTCAACATGTAAGAACATTTAATTTAATAATTAAAAATAGTCAATAGGAATATCCATGTGATTTAAAAATTCTTGGATAAGGAATAAAATCCAATCCATTTATCAAAATAAATTATATGCTTATACCATTTCATTCAAAAAAAATAATGAGTCCATGGGATAAATCCATAGCAATTACAATTCGTGAAGAAAAAAAATCATTAATATTATCACATAAAAGTTATCTAAAGGATACATGTAAGTATAAATGTCATATTGGAATTCAATTGGTTAATTTAGGGCGGTTTATTAAATTATTCAATCACTAAATTTAATAATTTTTATACATATAAGTATAATTCCTTTCCATTTAACAATCCAACATGTCCATTTTTCAATTCACTCTCAAATCATAAAGGGTTAAGTAAGTATACATTCCATATAGTAATTTAATCAATTAATTTATTATCATTTAATCAATTAACTCTTTTAGGAGTCTCACCAAACACACACAAAATGTTACTTAGACAAACACATGCAATTTCTAGTGAGGGTAAATGATATGAAACGCCCAAAGGGGTGATCTAAGTAGGTGTCGTAATTCTCCAAAAACATAAACAGGTCTAACAAGGGATCTAAGACACAATATATAAAATAACTTTATGGTGTTACACAATTTAGGAGAAATGAAAAGAAATTTTTGTGTGTCATACAATGAAACATTTTATAAATGATGGAGCATTAAGGGAAATCAAACTAAACCACCCACCTCATACATAAAAAGATTCACTCATCTGTTATTAGGATTTGTTTTGTGATGGATGTTGGGAAATATAATGAATTTAAATGATCCATAAAAATATTTAATACAATTTCACATGGAAATAGAATCCACTATAGTAAGGAAAATGGAGGAAATAAGGATGAGGAATTATAAACTAACTGAGGGTGATCCAACATTACCTACAACATTTGATTATGAGTTCGGATGAGGTAGAAATCACCATGTCTATGAGGAGAAAAAAAATGTATAAAATCATGGTAGAGCTATTGTACACATGGGGGAGGAGAAAAGGATGGGTAATAGGTTAAAGAAGGCAAGGGTAAAATCATCATTTCCCACTATTTAATGTGGTGTACAATTTGGCTACATAGTTTGGATAACGATGTTCTAACCATGTGGATCACACTACCCAAAGGACAAACCCTACATTTTCCATACACATAGTTTTAAAAACCATGTTAAAACTATTACCTTGGCACTACATCACCGCTACACCCTGCATATGCAAGGTGCATAGTTAGACAAACTGTTTGTAGCCCGTGTGCTTGCCTGTACAATAAATTGAAAAGTTTCACATGGTTTTGAGGCCTAAGGTGCACAATTTTAAAAACTATGAAACACCATATAATTCCCACATTGTAATATGGAACCTCCTTCATAGTTTATAAAAACAATGTGCCTTATCAAAACATGCTTCACGATTGAGCTGCACCCTTAGTACTAACTATGCGACAATCGTGTGTCTATGATTTTTTCTCTCAGAAATGAGTTTTCAAATCCCAATATTTCTGAAACTAAGCCTAACTTCCAATACACTTTATAGTCCTTAAAAATAATCCAAAAAAACATTTTAAATAGTTTCAACTCTCAAAATTCAAATTTGAATCTCAGTCTATGATTTTTCATTTCCACCAAATGAAAATTCAAATTCCTTTGGAATTTTTAAACCCATCCAAAACAAAGGGTCTTAAAACCTCCCTGTCATATAAATTCGCATCCTTGATAAGTCTTATGGTAAAAAAACATCAACCGACCTACTTGGATCGTGAATTTCACATTGAAATGTCCACGTTTCATTTATAAAATCCCAAAATTCTTCTAAGAATTTATTTAAGCATATGTTACTTATGTAGCTAAAACTTGAACCAATAATCATATCAAACTGAAACATTATGATGGTGCTTAATCTGTCTTCTCTAACGAAATACAAGATCATGTTTTCATATCTTTCATTAAACATCCCATGGTTCGTCCAACCATAGATTTTGTCTTTAAAAATCTAATTCCAAGTCATGGTACTTCCACCATCGAAATTTCCTACATAAATATATCCTTATCATCCTAGTGCTACCTCATCTGATTCATAATTTGTTAAAATTGATCACACATGAGTATACTACTTTTATTTCTCAATTATATCCAAATGGTTAAGTTCTAATCAACCCAAATTGTCTTGGTTGTATTGCCTTTTCATTGAAAATCCTCGAATAACCTTTACGTTGAACTTGATCGTGATCAATAAATATCATAACTAACTCCTATTGAAATCTCATAGAAACCCATTTATTCCTCATTTATACTTCCATTTCACTACATGAACATTGACACTTTACCAATTCAGGATCCTAGGATTATCACACTCTGAGTATCAACTTAACCCAACCATAAGTATGCGGTAACATCAGTATCAACTATTGGAGGTCAAGGAGCTCAAACATGGTGGTCCATACTATAGATTTTATGAGCAAAACCTAGGTACTTAGCTGACACGTACACACATAAAAATCACAAACTGATCCCAAAGATGGTATGTCACCTAGAGGTTGAGTCTAAGAATCGATTAGTGTCTAAGAGTATATCCAAGGCATTCCTACTTAGGAATCCATTTTTCACTTAGGACAAACCTTGCCTATATTTATATCCATGTACATAACCATATTCAATCGTTAAATTGCCAAAATATTAAGTATCATCCCCTATATAGCAGCCCAAGCTTCTCATACATGGATATTATATCTTCTTAGATGAATATTCATTACATTACACAAACATACATCTGAGGACCATAATCGTTTAGTAAATTTGGAAACATGAAGCACAATATTATAATCTAGTGAAAGATATTAATCTTTTTCCACTATTATCATCCCATTTTGTTATATAAAACCTTTCTTCATAACCTAGGGAAAGGAAACATAAAAAAAGGGTGAGATCAAATGCTCTCTAAGGTTAAACAAGGGAAATAAATAAAAGTAACATGATCATAACAGTATGAGAACATGAGTATAACATTTGAAAACATTATCCTTTATACGAAAGATTATAATCTTGATTCATGGAATAAGGATTGGCAATTCATAAGACATGAATTATAAGTTAATTAAAGAACATGATCCATGAGAGCATAACATTTGAATAAGAGATAAAATTGTGGTATATACATAATCATAGAAAATATTATGTCAAGGATACCCACCAATACATTCATAACATATTAGGATTGGTCTAACAATCCATGTACCTACTTAAGGCTTGGGTTAACCATTTTTGTACCCTATGTTTTGGGCTTGGGCTAACCACCTATGTGCCCTAATTGTTGTGATTTCGATAACCACTCATGTACTATCTAAGATCATAGAACATTTATCATTATCCAATTAGCTGGAGGTATATATAGGTCCCACCTATTAGATAATGAAAAACAAATATATTTGTGCCAAAATATCATAAAACATTAATCATATCATAACCTATGAAATGAAATGTGTTTCATAAACATTTTATTATATCATAACATATGGAAAAGAGATAGGTTTTATAACCATTTCATCATTCCATCATATAATAACATGTGAAAAAGAACTACATTTCATAAAAATTCTATTATGGTATAAACAGGGGAAGAGAAATGGTTTTCATAAAAAAATTTCCATAATAAACCATTCAATGATAGAAAAATAATGGTAACCTTGGTTAATGTCCCCAGTAAATCATAAGTAACATCAACAGATGTCATCTTAGATGGAAAATTATTTCAAAATATATTTCAAAACATTTATTGAGGAAGATAACTTTTATTTGATTGTAATTTTTAAAACATAAAACATTTTTTAAAATCCATTTCTTTGAAAATAACCATGTAAACTTAAAAAGGAAGCTTTAAAAATAATTTGAAACATTTCTTAAGTAAAATATCTTTTCTTCATTGAAAATAATTTTTAAAAACCTAAAACATTTGGAAAATACTTTTATTTTAAAATAAGCTTGAAAACATATAAAGGAATATTCAAATAAAATAATGTTCATGATGATGAGAAGTTTTGTTCATTCCGTACATGTAAAAAAAATATTCCTTTCACATTTTAAGTAAAACACAAATAGTAATTGTTTGGAAAACTACATGAAGATTAATTTAAGAAAAATTAAAAAATAAAAAATATGGGAGAAAATTTCATTAATATGTCATTTAAATAATGATTAAAAAAATTTGGAAAACATTTTTATAAAACATGGTTTTGGATGAAAAAAGTTTTTTGATTGAAGAGAGAAATAATGTCAAATTTTATTAAAAACGTTTTTTAAATTATTATATGTCCCAGATAGTGTAAAATGGAACTATTAATTGAAAATATTATTAATAAACAAGGGAGAGTAAAATTCATGAAAATTATTAAGAGTTAAATAATAATATTTTAATTTTGGAAACATAATCACAAACAATCCCAATAAATGATGATATTGTAACATAAAAATTTTACTAATTAGGTAACATTAAAATGTACGAGTTGTGAAGAAATATCAAAAAATTAAACTTAAAATATCATGAGGAAAATAAATTTATGATACTACCTTCCAAAGGGTCTATATATACACCTAATAAAAGTAGGTAAGTGTATAATATAATGGAAACAATACATATACCAATGCGGTTGTAACCATGGTTTTCTAAAACCATTAGGATATCCATAATTTTTAAGTATATATCAATGGTTTTAACTAACCATTGGTATATCCCCCTAAAAATGGCCTTGTACCAATATTGTTTATAAAACTGTTTGTATGGAGGTGTTATAATAACTATTTAAATGGACCTTTGGTGTAGGCTTTCCCCAAATACCACAGAGGCTCCTCCTCCCCTCAACATTTCAATCGAGATCCACCCCTGAGTCTTAGAAGTTGATGTTCTTATTTCTTCCCAACCATTGTTGATCTATCTTTTCTTATTTTTTAACTACCATTATTCTTCATTATTAAATACATGACTTCCAAATCATTTAGTTATTATTTCAACCATAAATTTTATTTTTATTCTAGGTTTGAAACACCATGGTAGATTTATTTTTGACCACATTTATTTTATTTTGATATGATTAAATATTCTTGTTGGTGTTTAAATAATGTTTGTTAATTGATCATTTTTATTTATTTGTCAATAATTGTTCATGGATCATTTGTTCATATTTAAGATGGGGGTTCAATAAATATTTTGTATTATTTTATTTTCTCATTTCATGGATCATTTGTAATGAAAATATTTTTTCTTATTATTTTTCATGATAATATTAATTAAGGTATCATAAAAATACAACAATCATGGGGGAGTAGTTTTCTTTTAATTTTTAGATCAAGATAAAGTTATTATTATTTATTTTAAATATTTTTATGTAAATTGTGGGATTATATCATGAAATTGAATTTATATTCAAGATTATTTTTTCACGATGATCATTAGGGTATGTTAATTGGTTGATTTTGGTATTAAAATATAATGATATGATATCAAATGGATTTTGGTTCAATAATGAGTTTGGTGAAAATATAAATATTAAATAATTTTATTTTTTTCTTTGATGTGATGACATAATAAATAATATAGTTGATGATCAAGCAAGAATGTTTTTAATTGTTTTTAGGATTTTATAGAATTTTCACATCTATTTACCTTTAATTTATAATAAGTATCATATATTTGGAACTTTTTTATTATTTATAGTTTAAAAATAGAAAAATTATATATTTTATTTTGTTATTATTTAATCATTTAAAAAAATTTGGATCAATATTACAATAAATAATTTTAAAAAAAATTAGTAATAACCACAATATAGGATAAATAACTATATATTAGGATGAGTGATAGATTTTTTATATTCCAAAATCTTCAAAAAAAAAATAAAAAGGAAAACATTAGAGGTAATGCATAAGAGTAATTAAGAAGTTACTAATTAATTTTAGAATAATTTATAAATTTTATAAGAGTAACATTATATTTAATAAGGGATACATAAAGAGAAAAAAATGTACATTGAAAAAGATCTATGGAACCCTAAAAAGTATATGGGAAATTATATGAAAAATTGGTGTGATCATTCCATGAGTAAAAGACATCCTTTTAAAATATTAGAGTCATTATTTGATGAATTATGGCCAATTTTACTCTATATAATAGGATTTTAAAATGGATGAATATAAATGAGTCATTTTCTAGAATCCAAAGGTAACTTATTGGTATACTAGAGATGTGGAAAAGTGATGACTCCTAGCCCTCAAATTTAAAATTGTATTTATTGGATGTTTTGGAACATAATATTAAATTACCTTTTCTTATTCATAAATTGATATAACATAAAAATCCAATTTCAAAAAATTGATTTTAGGCTAAATATAAAATCATTTTATTGTTTTGGTCTGACCAAATAGGTATGTGCTCCTCCAACTATTACATATCACAAACATTTAATAATTTTTTATTGATGAAGATCATAAGAATAGATAAAATTAAGGATATGAGTTCATATATATTCATTTGAAGAATATTTACCCTTCAACCAAGACATATTGAAATTAATAAGAAAGTTATTAACAGAATTGGATTGTGGAAATGAATTCCAAGATGATGGTATTTTATACATCAAGAGAATATGAAATTAATTTGATCATTTATAAGGCTTTCATACCTTCCAAGTTGTAATATTGAATGGATCTACATGCATAAAGCCTATCCCACATGCGTAAATTCTTGAAAATTCGTGTTTCCAATATTAATGGTGATTTAACAAATTTTTGATAGATTTATGTTGTAATTGTATAATTTTTTTCTTCTTCATTACATTATTTTATTTCTCTATTGATTGTGCACTAGATCCCTTGGGGTTAAAATAAGGAGAGTCCCCCACCACCGACCATATATTGTATTCTTTAATTTAATTGAATTTAATAGGATGGTTTTATATTTATAGTATTTTTTTATATATAGTATTTTTTGCCTTTTATATTATGATTCTCATATATAATATTTTGTTAGTTATGGTTTTATATAAAGTGACCAATTATTATTTCTTTAAATATATTTTCTATTTAACATTAATCATTTTTCATTTATTTTAATACATTACATATAACATCATTTTACAGAATGTATAGAATTTGGATGTATGAAACTAATTGAATCTCAATTGATTTTCAAAACAAGTTGGAGAGATTTTTATATTTTGAAAAAACAATGTTTCTGATATTGTTCACATACATTTTCCTTATTATAATTTTAATGGAATACCTTAACTGAGTTATGAACAAGTTAGCTACCATATAATCAAAACAAAATTTAAACTAATATGTATTATATCACAATGGGAATAAAATTTAATCTCAAAATGTTCATGATCCAAATAATGGGACTATATTGTAGAATTTATTAGATGACTAGTTTGCATTTATTTTCTATCATGAGAAGGAATATATTTCAACCTAGGAAGACATCAATATGAGAACACATGATACCTCTAATGAAAATGATGATTTTTATAGTGTGAAAAAATTGGATGATGTTACCACGTATCTAGTATATTGTAAATGTGTTAAAATTAAAGAGAAGGAATTTTTAATCTTAATAATTCATGGGAAATCCATATGTGTGATTTCTAATACTACCATTGACTACATTCTTACCTTTTTTAGGGAATTACTTCCATATGATATAGATATTCCCTCAATCCATTATATCATGTGGAAGTTAATTGAGGAACTCGTATTTTCTAAAAACAAAATTCATGATTACCCAAATGAATTTAAATTATTATGGGAGGAAACTGCTAGACAAAATGATTGTATAAAATGTGTCACATCCCGATGGAATCTAAATACATATGGAACACCAAATAAGGTGCCAGAAAAAGTAATGTGGAACTTTACAATGATCACCAAACTCTTAAATCTTTTCATGTTTGGTGAGATATCAATAAAAATGTGATTGAATGATACTGATATAAGGAAGGATAATGATGAGTTGGTTTATCATATAGATGGCTTTTCATGGCATAAATGTGATGCTTAATAACCTAATTCTCAGCAGACATACGTAATGTGATGTTGGTTCTTTCATTTGATAGTTTTAATCCATTTGATAAAATGCTTACTTCGCACGACATATAACTAGTTTTCATACATATTTATAACCCTCCTCCATGGATGTGTATGAGAAAAACATTAAATTTCATAATTATAGTCCTATTTGAACCTTTTTCTAGATTTGGAACTGATTTAGAGGCTACACCTCTCTTGAATGACTACCTGGTGAAGTATTATCGGGAAATGATTGCTCATTGTATGAGTATTGAGTTCAAGGTATTAATTAAATTAGATGATTTTACTAAAAAACACTATGATTTAACTTATTACTTTGTTTTTTATTATTAAAAATTATTTTTTAGGAGGATTCATGAAAAAATAAAAAAACATGGATGCTATGAAATACCTCCACACATTAGGGTGGACAATGATGTCCGACCATGAGAGGAATAAGGTACGACACTCATTTATAATTTTTCTTTAGGACTTTCACATTTTTCCCCTCTATATTTTATTCCATTTCTAATTAGAATAGATAAATGATAATATGTTTTTTAGTTTATTATTGAAATTATTTAGTGTGTTTTGAAATTTTAGGATTAGTATTTTTATTTTTGTGAGCATCTCATGAACCTATACAACAAGTGATCATTTTATTAAATGTACATACTTTTAATAGGGAATATAACAATTATAGTAGAGTGAATAATAATATGTATTTTTTGAGATCATGTTAATTTATATATAGGTATCCTACCCATGTGATATATACTTGGAATGCATTCCTTCATATTTATGTTTATGTTTTTCATATTTCTTCTAAACTTTATTCCTTTAAGATGACATAATCCTATTAAATCATATTCCATAAAATACTCTATAGTCACTAAAATAATTTCGATTAATAAAAAAAATCCATTCCACATTCCCAATGATTCCACAATTCCAATAGTACCCATAAAATGAACACTTACCTTTGAAAACAAAAAGTTGTCTTTATTTTATCACATTCTCTTCTTCAATCCCATAACCATAAATTTTGAAATCTTTTTTCAAACCAAAATTTATAAATGCTCATAACACATTCCTCTTAATAAAATATTTATTTGTTGTATTTTTCTAATAAATTTTTATCATTTTTTATCTTTTAAATCACTGATCCTTAATTTCCCATTTTTGTGATAAATAAATTTTTCCCATAATATTTACTTTCATTACTTATAAATTTGAATTAGTGTTTTTAATAAAATTTACAAAACATTTTTATCCATTGAATGTGATATTTTCTAGACTAATTGAATTTTATCAATCCATGGAACTTCATGTATTTCCTGGAAATTATTATTTAATATTTATCCAAATTCCAAAACACAATATTTAAAAATTAGTTTTCATTTATTCAATAATTTTCATCATCAGACATTTTATTGTTTGAAAAGTATCCTCATATAGTCTGATATATATTTCTAAAAGTTTCCTTATATAGTTTCTAAAAGTATATTTTTAAAAGTATCCTTATATAGTTTACAAAGTATAATCATATATTTTTAAAAGAATCCTCATTTATTTTGATATATATTTTTACTTGTTAGAAAATATTAACTAATAAAAACAAGGATTTCTAATCATAAAACTATTCTAAAAGGCTAGACGGTGATTGAACACATAATTCGAAGTATCTAGTGTATATATGGTTAAGGATTTGGTTGAGTAATTCTATCTCTTTATATTCAAATTTAATTTTATACTGACATTAATTATATTCAACATTTTTTGGAAAAAGACATAACAGATAGTAATATATAGTTTATTTAGGGAGAATAGTTTTTAAATAGATGATTTAATCATTCCAAAGTATCCCAAAGTCCAATGTATGTGTAGCATTTATCATGAAAGGTTTTCAATTAGTTGAATTAATTATAAAAAGGGAATGTTTATTAGGGGATAAATATGAACTAATGATATTTGATCATTCTAATGGTGGTATAATATCCACTATATAAGAAACAACCAAAAGGATTATTGAAAATTTTCATTCATATCATGTACATATCTTTTGATATTTTGGGATGGTTTATACTTAAAATGTTAGATAGTGTCATTATACATGGAATACATGGTTATAACAATGGTGATGATTTTTAATTTAATTTTAGATATACACTATATATATTGATATATAATTAAGATGTTAAGTTCTCTTTACTTGTGAAAAATTATATATTATTAAAATGTAAGATAAATATGAAACCCCTGATGCACCTGTTTAGGGTATCTTACTCAATGATTTGATGACAACCAAATTGGATATTCCTTAAAAGATTATAGTGGAATTAAAATTATACACTACATATGGGGTTTAAAATTATAAGAAAGACAACATAAACATACTGGACTTATTTATCAAGAGTTCTAATATATTCTACTCTCCAAGTAAATGGTATGAATTTGTTGTTGAGGCATGCGTATTTTTTACACTAGTGGTGTTTGATACAAGATATATATTCAAATTTCTATAGTTTAGAATGATATATTGCTGAGTTTCATAAGGAATAAAATAATTTTAAAATGGCCACTATAATTCATCTACCATATATTTTTCATTTCAACTTCAATTAGGATTAATATTTATTTGACTTAAGATATGAATGTAATTATTAATAACCCATTTTAAATTATGTTTTTATACATTAAATTTCATTTCATATGGAGGTTTTGAATATTTAAGGATATGTTCCTTGAGCAAATTTTTTTTTCTCGAGTAAAAAAGAAAAAAGAAGGAATTCTAGTAAAAACCGACATAACAGAATATTTTATGTTTTACTATATTGATTTACAATTTTAATATCCATTTTTTATCTTAATATTCCATTTATAATTGTAATAGTGTTATTTGGAGGCCCTTGATGAGGAAGAAGCTGACAAATTTGGGCCAAATGATCAATTAAATTAGATTTTGTGAAATGATAACCATGGTAGGAAAGATTATAGTATCGATGAGATATATTCCCACCCTCTCATGTTACAATTTAGGTACCACTTAGTTAGAAAAAGAAAATTCATGGGAAGTACAGGATCAGGTCGAGGAATAAGAGGCCAAAAAATGGTCGTACAATATCATGGAAGGAATCAATGTTCTAATGATAAATTTATGAAATTTATGGAAGTCTTATGTACATCACTTCCACCAGGTATTCCAAGTCTTGTGATGCATATATCTCGATGATGTGTTTGTTTTATATTGCACTGGGCAGTGGACCTATTGGGGGTTGGGATGAGGATGTTCCTGTAGATAGTGCTATTGAGTAAGATAGTGATAAAGTGGGTGAGGATGAGGAAGAGGATGATTGTGATGATAGTGATGGTGATGAGTGATATATTGATCCTTTACATTTTTTACTAATATTTATGACATTTCATGTTTAATGATTTGTTATGAATGAATGTATGTGATGTTTTGAGTGTGTATTATCATTGGACAAATGAATTAATTGTTTTCTTATGTTATCGTTATTTTTATATTGGTTGATGATGTTTTTTTATAGGTAATTGACTAAGGTGGGGTGATGTGTGGATTCTGGTGGCTATTTGAGTGGGTTCTAGTGGCTATTTTAGGTTGTGTGGGCAAGGTGGGGGTAATTTATGTCTGGGAACTAGGGATTTTATACTAATGGTTTCAAAACCGTTTTTATATACCTATACCAATGGTTCAAACTATTGGTATTGGTCTATACCATCAGTTTTGAACCCTTTGATTAGGTTTATACCAACATTTCTATGTAAACCAATGGTTAAACCAAAATTCCACTGACTATATACCAATGGTTCACTATAAACCATTGGTATAGGCCTTTCCCAATAATCATATACCCAATATTTTAGAGAAACATTGGTATAGGATATACCAATGTTTCTCCAACTTATAAAAATGATTTTTAACCATTGGTATATGGTCAAATTCCAGCAAAGTCAAATTGAGACAAAAATATCTTACATCTTTGGTACATTTTGAATAATAAACCCCATAAAAGAGAGATCCTAAAAAGGATACATAAATACCCATAATTTTCATGATAATAAAAATAAAATATATTCATGGGTATTATATACACCACATAAGATAAATAGATGGTGAATATGGAATGTGTCTCACTAAAGTAAAAAAGCAAGATGGAAATCCCTTATAGCTTTAGTAATATTTTGAATTGTAATCCACAATAAAGAATGACATAAAATTAAAATTTAATTATCCGTAAAATAATAAGATTCATTATATAACATTATAAAGGGCCAATATATACACCACACAAAAAATAAATGGCTGGTGAATTTTCATATGTGTCCCAAAAATAAAAAGAGAGAATATAAATCCCTTACCTTAAGTATTGACTTCCTCTGTACACATTCAAACATAATGTTTAATAAATATAAATTTATTATAAATATATTTAATTAAAATATTTATACATATTAAACAATATATTATTTTCTTATGACCTTTTATTACCCTTTTATTAATATTTCAATGTTAATGTTACGCTTTGGGTAATAATCTCTTGGTTTTTTATATATGTTTTAATTTGTTTTTTTTTTGCCCTTGTAATTTGATCATAATTTCATAATATAAAAAATTTTAAAAATTATATAAATATTTTATATTTTCATTATATATTTATTTATATTAATCCAAAATAATTAGTGATAGAAAACGAAATACATCATTCATGGAGACGGTATGTCATATGTATGCATGAATGTTGTTTACATTTTTTTTAAAGATTGAAATAAATAATGTTAAATGATATATTATCATTAAATAATAATTTTATTTCAACTATATCATAAATTATCATTAAACACGTCCTTACAACCTTCATGTAAAGTGTGAATGAATCACATCGCATTGCAAGGCACTAGTCTATCGTACACATGAGCGGCGTTATCATATTCCAAAAAAATGGAAATCGTGAATGTATGTGTGATATCATAATTATATAAGAATAATAATATCATAAATATCATATATTATCAATAAATACACCATTATTTCCCTCCATTATAGGTGGTAATGGAAAAATGAATGACATTGGTTTGTGAAGCGGCAGTCCTCTCTACACTTGAACGATGATTTTGTAACCAATTTGATCGAAGTGGATATGGTTATAGGTAATTAAATAAACATAAAAACAACTAAATATATTTAATATAATTAATTTTAATATACTACAATGTTATAATAAAAATTTAATGATGTGGAGGAATAAATAAAACAAAAGTGCTCGTTGATGAACATTACCTCTTCTTTGGGTATCCTCCTTAGTTGTTCACCAAAAGTTATCCTATGTTAGATTTTGTCCAAAATAAGGCTTATAGGATGTGTTTAGGTAATATTTTAAGTGATTTTATCATGTATTGTTCAAACCAAAATGGTTTCAAGGTGTGATGAGGAGATTATAATGGGTGGCCTTTTACAAGTGTGGTGAGTGGCAAACTTGTAATTGTTTTGAAGGAAAGAATCTCACCCACATTTTTTTCATGTAAAAAGGATCCAATAATGAACCATTATATATAATATAAGTTATAATGTCTAAATAGGTTCATACAATTGTTTTTTGACAATTTTTGTGTTATTTTTAACACATATCTGTTTAGTTTAACCCTCGGTAAACTCATTTTTACCTTAACCACGGTAAATAATATTTACTGCATATACTATTCATTTTGGTAAAAAAAATAAGTTTAAAGTATTAGATAATAGAAATTAATATGGATAAAAATATTTAATTCATTTTACCAAATTAAATTCACATAAGTTTAAAATTTTAATTTAAAATTAATCCTGCAGATGTGATGAGAAAGCGGGTTTTCAAAGAGAAAATGATCAAAAATTTATCAAGTTTTTATATCTAATTTCAATATGAATCTGATTACAATGACCTAAATTGTATTATTAAATATATAATTTAAATAATTTAAATTTAAAACCAATATAAAATATAACTTAAATTTATAACTAATTTAAATTAAAATGTGGTTTTCAATTAAAATTTATTATGTTTTACTATTCATAAAAATTTAATCTTTTCAGAAAATTCTCAAAAGTTCACCATAATATTATTTTTACATAATTATTTAAAAAATTGATTTCATTTTTTCAAATAAATTTTGTACAAATGGAAAAATATAAATTTAAAACAAAACCCACAAATGTGACGAAAAGCAGGTTCTCAATAAGTGTATTTTTTTAATCATAAATTGATTTTATATTAACTCTATGTCAAATAATAATCATTGAATGGATATTAATTAAAATTTATTTATATATAATATATAAATTTAATTTAATAAATTCCTCATAATATACTATTTTAATTAATTAAATTGGAGAAACAAAATGGATTTTAAAACAGTTTTCTGAAAACCCGTCTTTTAAACCCCAAAAATAAACTTCTACTAAAATATTGTATAAAGTTGATTCAAAAGTAATTAAGTGGATTAAATATTACTAAATAATTATTATGTTATTTTAAAACATAATTGGGTATTTAAATCACTTAATTTATTGAAAATAAATGATAGTTTTACAAAAATCAATATTTTTCACTCTTTACAGAAAAATCAATGTTTTCTGAAAAATCCCAAAATTTCACCATAAGTTAATTTAAATATAATTATTCAAAAAATAAGTTCATATTATCATGTAACTTCTCTGTAATATCTTTAAATTAATTATAATTTTTCTTATAAAAATTAATAAAAACATTTTTGAAGAAAACATATTTTTAATGTATATAAATACTTTACCAAAAATTGATTGATTATTTAATAAGAGTTTATAATTAAATTTATATTGAGTATGATATTTATATTTATATTTTATAAATTATAATATTATTGATACTCACTTATTTAATGGATAGGTTGTAATAGACATATTTAAAATATTATTCTTCAATGGTTCACTAAAGCTTAGTGTCGCGTTTCATGTACACTTTTGAAGAAATTCATGGTTATATGTAACAATATATAAACTCAGTGTCACATATAACACAATATATACTTAGTTTTTCATATTTATAAAATATTTAAAAGTTTATATTCATTTGAAAGAAACACAAAATCTTGGGTTGTTACATTTTACCCCCCTTAAAATAAATTTCTCCCTCGAAATTCATCTCAATCATCAAAGATTTAACATTTGATAATTAATTCATAGAAACCCACGTAATAAAAATTAATAATAAAACTTCATTTAAAAAGGGAAATTTAGATACATAATGGTTACAAAAAATAACACATAATTGGGTTTCCACACAAGATAGCATAGGTGGAAAGTGAAGATTTGGACATCAAAGAAAAGTGTAAATAATTATAGAGAGTGATAGAGATCATTAATCATAAGAAATTGGGTCATTCAGAGAAGGTTAACTACCAAATAACCATAAACCAAATAGGTGTGAAAAAATTCATTGGTATCAGAAAGCATTTCTAAAAACGAAAAACATTTCACTTCAAGATGTTTTTCTTAATATTGGAGAATTCCTCTTCCATATTGACTAAAAACTTATGAAAATGTACTTACTTGACATATTTATATTTAATAGTAATAATTTCAACCTTTGGTTTTACCTTGATCAATTTCCAATTCATCTCTTACTCTAAGAAATGATGGTGATTTGTTTTGCTAAATTACTAACTGATCGTAAGATCCATAAATAGAATGATAAGTCATTTTGTTTATCTTTAGTTGTCATCCCAAAAAAGATATGAATAAATATTCGTATGGCGAAATAATACATTAATTTATAAAATCCCATAAAAATTTCAACTTAATCTATTCCTTATATGGTTTACCTTATTACCCTTGCAAAATATTAAAATCCAAAACATTAGAAAAAAGGACACTAAATTTTCAAAATCAACTTATCATTAATCCCCTATATAACATAAAGTAGATCTTGATTGTCACATACCAAACATGTGAATAAATTCATAATGTATTCTCTTAGAACATTGTAATAACCTTAATTACTATAAAACCTTATTGAAATAATACATGATTTTACATTCCATACATAAAACACATATTCTGGATCTGTTCCTTGAATCCAAAAAATGTTGAAAACTCCATCAAAGAGAGCATAAACCACTTTTACAAAAATAAGTAATTCGTTCCAAGTAAATCAATACAATTCAATTTAATTTATCCATATCAATTATCTATTTATCCAAACTAAACACCATTTTCTCAACATCAAGAACAAGTTAAGGGTTGCATTCCCATAGCTATGTGTTTTTCATAAAAAATATCATTACCTTTAAATCACTTTTATAGGTTGTCAGTTCCATTCAACATATTCTTTCAAATCCATTATGAAAAAATCCTACCATAGGATCCTTATATATTTCACAATTCATAAAACATAATTCTTTAATTCCCATATAAAAACACTTCAGTAATTCCACCTCATCCTTAATCCATTAACTTGGATTCATCATCATATTCTTTGATACTTCATTCCTTTCATATGTCATTCATATTATTTTCATCATCAGTAGAAAAAAATACTCATACAACCTTGTTTATTATCTTTATGAGATTTCTACTTAGGACATCATTTTTCATAATTCACATACTTTCCACATTTAAAACATTCAAAATTTGATGATAACATAGGGAGACTGTTATTATCATTCATTATGTTAACCAAAATTTCCAATTTTATTTGAAGTTATAGGATTTTGTCCTTATTTTCCACACACAAAAATATATTCTCATCCCTCTTAGAAATTAGATTGAGTTCTTCTTATCACATTATCAACCAATAGTAAACTGAATCTTCTTTTCTCCATGTTATTCGCTACCTGAACTCTCAAATAACTCTATCCTTCCCTTCTTTAGTGAGTCTGATAGTTAGTTAAGGTGCATATTGTTAATCATATTTTCTAATTTTAGATTAGGAATATTCAAAACATATTTTTATCTAGTCATCATCCCATTTGGCTTCTCATAAAAAAATTATCAGTTATATTCAATGTTAACCCAGTTCCTTCTAGTTACCTCTATTTAATAAAACTAACAATAATTTTGTGAGAAACACTAACAATAGTGTAAAACCATATAGTATAAAAAATCATTCATTGGAGGCCTAAATAATGACATATTCTTTTAAATTATATGAAAACTTATGTTTATCCTAGGTTATCAATGATCATCATCTATTTAAATCCTTCATGATGGTGCATAAATAGATTTTGAATTTATAACCCATATTCCATGGGAGTGTCAAACTAGGTGCGCATTAAATCCCATTTTCATGCACCAAGTGATGATCAAGTCCAGGTCAATGCACCCTTTTTGGATTTTTTACACTCAGGTACCTCTATGCCAGAGCCACATCCACATATAGTATCTAGATAGGGATTTAAATTATTATAAACTACTTGCTCTATACTTTACCAAAATTCCATGACATTTTATATACTTTGACTAATTATTGGACTTATCCTTAAAGACATACCTAGAAATATCCTTAGAAATATCCTTAGGTATCTCACTAAATTTTTCTCATCTGAGTTTCCAAAGGTTAACTAAACCTTTCATCTAATATGAACTATAGCAACCCAGGATTATCATACATGGATATTTCATCTTTTTAGATGAATATTAATTATATTACACACAAAAAACACCTGAGCACCATAATAGTTTAGTCCATTTTTAAACATGGAACACAATATTGTAATCTAGTTAAAGATCTTTAATGTTTCCCACAATGTTGTTTCCATTTAGTACTCTTCGTATACATTCCCTACATAAAACCTTTGTTCTAAACTAGGAAATGGAAACATAAGAAAGGGTGAAATAATATTATTAAGAAGGGTAAAAAATGAAAATAATTAAACATAATGTGATCATAAGAATATGAGAACATGATAATTACATTTGAACATACACTATATATCAAATGTCATAATCTTAAGTCATGGAAAAAATAATGGCAATTCATAATACATGAATCATAAGTAAATCAAAGAACACGAGCATGTTTATATCAATAGTTTAATTAACAAACTATGGATCCTCTTTTTTCCAATATTCTTCGGGCTACTCCTCCCTTAATCTGTGAACCATCCTCCCTCGACCTCAGCTCTCTGCAACCTCCTCCTCCCTCTGGCTCTCTGTGACCTCCTCCCTGCCGAACGTCGTCGCTCCTCCCCCAATTTGTGATGTCCTCCTCCCTTAACCTCTCTACACCATCCTCCTCCCACGATCTCTCCACACCCTCCTCCCTGTTGAACATTTTCGCTCCTCCTATGATCCCCGACCTTCCAAACCCTCACAGTGGAGTGACTCATCTCCCACCTAGAAACCCTTATCCCTCTCCACTGAAGATGGTTGTGGTTACTCCATCATGCCAGCTACTCTCCCAAGAAATTCATACGTATCTTCAGTGATCTTTCAGTCATACCTCTACAATTGGGGGTGATTTTAAAGGTTCTCCCCCTACTAAAAATGTTTCAATTATATGATTTGTATGTTTTTAGTTCACCAGTCCTTATTAAGAGTCTTCATTTCACCTCTATTTATTACCTTATATTGATCTTCCCATGATTTTGGTGTTCTTTCTGGGTATTCAAATATGTAATTTCACAATATCATTAATTAAATCACACTAATAATGTGTATTCTGTGTGAAATAGTTATAGGACACTTATAGAGGAATAATGAATATTGATACACGCTCTTTCAATGGAGGAAAGTCACTAGACTCATTTATTTATGGATTTTAGAAAATTTTCATGAAATAAATGTTTTATTAGGACTTATAAATTTGGGATTCTACTTATAGTATGTGATGGTGTATGCCATTATTTTTCTACACCACATTTCTCATGGTTTCTGTTTCGTTATTCCATATGGTGAGTATTCTATTATTTTATCCAAATGTAGGACATTATTTTAAATATATAACATATATATTTCTAGGGAATTTGAAGAGATAATGGATTTTTGTCAAAGAAACTATTTGTTATGACCTTTGATTTATATTGGATGTATAATTAATATTTCTTGTATATATTCATTGTTTTTATAATCCTTTTTATTTAATGAAATTGCTACATGTTATTTTATATTCACATTATTATTGCTATTATTTTGATATAATTTTATGACATTCTCTAACTCTATAATTGTGATGGGATATTATTATACTAACAGTCACTAAAGTATACATAGCTTTCTAAAGAGTATATTTAGTTCTACCTTAGTTTAATAGTTATAAGTGTCCCATTATATAGTTCACAAGGTCGTGTGAGGTGATGATTTGTTATGTTATCTAAAAATAATTTTTTTTAACTATAATGTTCAATTTTAAATGTGAAGCATTTTTGAAATAAAATTTCATTATAGAAATCATCCTAAAATGAGTTTTTTGAAATAATTTATTAAAATTGAATTTTTTGATTTTCCTTAGGCTATTTTAATTATATTTTTTCATGGAACTCATGTGTTCATAGTAGCCATGTTATGACACTTTAAATTTTTTATAAAAGTGTTTCATAACTGATTTATTGATGTAACATAATGTATGTTTTTTTAGAAATTGATTGGTATTATTAACCTCATGTATTAGATGCATTATTTATAATGGAAATATTCCCAAGTATTATCATTTTTTTTGACTTCCCCTTGATTTTTTACTATTATTTGATTATGTATGATCTAAATGTCATGAATTTATACTATAAGAAGGGTTGGTTAGGCTATGATGAGATTATCATTGGGTTTCATAATGATCTCACAATTTTGGGGCCTTGGAAGGTTACCATAAGGTTTTGAGATGGATTTTAGGACTCTAAGGTTTTCTTATGACAATGAGATTATTCATGGTACTCTAATAAGTATTTGTGAGAGATAAGTCATAGTTTTGATTAGGTCATAGTATGGACATCAGATAGTGTGAGAAACATTTTGATTATTGACTCGTGGTGAAGTGTTTCACAATCGACCTTGAGGTTAATGATTTTTTTAGGTTAGACATGGGTTGTTTTGATCTATGGATTAACCCCAAATTGGGAATATAGTACCTATATATAATAATCTATACAGGGTATGAAATCTTTAGAAAATATAAGATTGAGTCTCCCCCATTTTAGTTTTTTCATTTTCTAGAATGATATAAATAATCTAGGTATGAAGCCCTTGAGAATGGTTTTGGTTAAGTGGTATACCATAGATATAGAGTTGAAATTTATTAATACCTTATGTATCATAATTCCACCTTCATGAGAGTTTGATATTATGGAAGACTTTGGGGATCATGATAAAGATTATCAATAGTGAATCATATTTTCCCTTTTAATCTTTCATGCAATGAATATAATATTCCATGTTAATTAATGTGAATCGACCAAAAATTATCATCCTTTTTGGAGAATAGATATATAATTATTAATGATTTAGATCAAGGATCAAAGGTTAATTAGACTAATTGACATGAGGTTATATTCTTTATAGATACTTTTTCTCCTTTAATGATTAACTAAAGTATGAAAATATTAGTAGAATAAAATATTAAATGAGAGGATTTTTTTAGGTTTAATATGATATATTGGTGTATAACCGTAGTGACTAAAAATCATATAATGAGAGCATTCCCTTATGAAGAAATACTATATGTGGTACAATGCAGGAGATTCTCAATGGGTAGTATTGCAGAGAGTTTAGTTGAAGACTTGTGAGGTGAGATAGATTATAACACGAGAGTGGGGTTTTGTAATTTAATAAGATAGATTTACTTTATCACTAATCATGTTCCTCCCACTTCAATTTTTAGGTTCAATTAATGATGATTCATCTAATCACTTACAATTTATTGAAGTCTCCTGGGACCTGTTCTCGTGTGTTGTGGCAACCAGAGTCAAAAGGCGACTCATAACGTATGCATAGGTAAGAATATATATAATAAGTTATTTCATTATATGTATATACACCCATGTCATGAAAATTAAATATAATATGCTAGGTGTGTTTATGTATATATATGAAAAATGCATATGTGTGTGGCTGATAATGGGCTTATTCATGTGTGCATATATATAAGGATCCTCTTGTGCGTGTTTAAGGCCATGTGGACACGTACATAGGGGTTAGGGTGTCCTTATATATATGAAAAGGTGCATGTGCCTGGAAGATGGATGAAGCAGTTTAGAGTTGTGACTGATAAAAGTTTCAAGTGCCAAGTGTGGCTTGGCTCATCTGAGGTAGAGTCCCTATCCTAGCATCTTTAACTCAAGAATGTTTTAAATTTCATTTAGTTTCCTTCTTAATTTTTCTTGTTTATATTAAATTCAAAGTCTTAAATAAGTGTGAGTTAATAAATTTGTTTTGTTTGATAAACAAGTCATGGTTTTTTAATAAAATCCCTCTAATGTAGGTGCTCTGTCTGTGAAAACTCACAATGGTATACTTTTCTTGATATTATTTCATTGATTTTTTCCATATACTTGATGTCATTGTTAGTCATACATCACACATAGTACTTTAAACTTTTTTTATCCTTGTAGGGGGTTTCCCTCTTTTTATTAAAATGGTTGTCTGAACCAAAACACCCTTTAAGTGCAGTTAGACTTTTAAGATGGAATTGCCCAAGTAAGCAAGTTTTGTAATGACCAAGTCACCACTAAGATGGAATTTCCCAAGGGGGATAAAATATCAGAAATCCTAGTTATATTTAGATTCTACGTCTATGAAATATAAAGTCTCTAAAAATTTAAGTAAATGTACCACCATCATAATGCTTATTGAAGCTAAGGAGACATTTCTATCACTTTTGGAAGGAAAATTGTCTATAAATTAATAATAATTGAAAAGGAGAGTTTTTTAAAAGTTTGTTAATATTGAAGTTGTCCTTGCACTAGAAAAAATATATTGGATCTCTATGGATGTCGAATATATATAGCTTGATGTTAAATATAATTGTATTAAAAAACTAGATAGTTCTCTTATGAAGGATAATAAAGTGTATGGTGATCTGATTCTGAAGTTACAAATGGGATATGAAGAAATGTTAAAAGCTCTTGACTATGATATGCATTATCTAAATCTATAATGATTGGGTCAGAGGTGAAATTGATAAATCAAGAATTCACCCAAGTTGAATCATTGCATATTTTTAGGAAAATAAGAGTATTTTCCACACAAACTAATAATGATAATATTACTAAAAAAGGCTCAGAATTGTGTCAAAATAACTTTAATTGGTCCACTAATTTTTTCACTGTAATCTCATCGAGGAATGTGACAGACTATCCTGATAAATCTATTATTACTCATGTGTATTTATCTATTACTCAGGGTTTAAAAACAAATTCTTTACAAATATGGGTGTGATTAAATAATGATAATCGATCCATATCATCTAATTTGGCAATGATCATGAATCAAATACTTGGATATCTAAATAAATAACAAGATCATATTGTTTTTGTCCAAAAATATAAGGAAATAAAAATTAGATATACTACATAAAATATAAATAAAACTTAATTCATTTGTCCATAATAGTGATACTAGAAATTTGGACAGAAGTATAGTTAATGTTGGAATAATAACATCATGAATTATGGATGTGAAGAGGTTATTGAAATAGAGATGAACTGCCTACACTATGGACGAGTATTCTAGATCATGGACCATTGAAAATTGGCCATTAATGTCATGACCTATGGAAGTGATCTAAAGTAACAAATGGAATCAATTTAGGAATAGAATCGCAAAGTTCATTTAATTAAAGGTATCCTAGAAGAAGTGTAATACTGAATTCTAAATAATGGTTTTATAAATAATACCAAAGATATCCTGGAAGAAGAAGAGTAATACTGGTGTAAGAGGTGGTTGTTGTGGGGAGTGGTGCTGGGGGGGCTAGTGCTGGGTGTAGTGAGGGTGCAGGTGGGGGGATAAGGGTTGGGGGAGGTGTTGGGTGTGTGGGGTGTTGGGTGTTGGGGGTGGTGCAGGGGTAAGTATGGTGGCGGTGTGGGGGTGAGGGCTGGGGGGGAGGGGCTGGGGGTAGTGGGTTGTAGGTGGAGGTAGTGGGGTGCATGTGGGGGGTCTGGGGGCTGGGGGAGTGGTTCAGGGGGGCCAGTGTAGGGGGTGTAGGGGGTGGGGTGGGGTGTAGAGGGGGATGAGGGCTGGGGCGTTGGGCTGTTGGGCTACTAGGAGATGGTGCTGGAGGGGGGTGTTGGGGGTTGGGGGCTGGGGGACTAGTGCATGGGGGTGGTGTAGGGGGATTGTGCTGGGGGGGGGGGTCTGGTGTTGGGGGCAGTGGGGGTTTATGTGGGGGTGGTGGCTGGTGCTAGGGTGGACTGATACAATGATTATTGATATTATAATGAAATATGTATGTGTTTGTAGCTGTTTTGTGTTGACATGACCACCATAAATTATCAGTCCAATGGGAGTGACTAAATGATGATATTGTGGTAATAATAAAAAGTAATTATTGAATCTATAATGGTACTGGATTCATTTATCATTTATCATCACTGGTCACACATATATATAAGAAGTCCTTATAACTCGTTTCTTTTCCCACTATTTCTTTATAGGTGGTTTCTTATGATGAGGCCATTTCTATCCACCACTATCGTTGACAGTGAGTTCAACATCGGATTTGGGTACGATTTATTTCATTTTTAATATTTGGAAAAAAATTAATTAGGGATTTTGTGATTTTTGGGTTCTTTATATTTTTTAGTGCTTTGTGGATCTCATTGAGGTGGATTTGAGTTGCCGTTGATGAAGAATTACATTTTTATGCATAGGTATACATTTAAATATATATGTTCCCCCTTTATATATATTAACTCATGGCTATATGAATATATATATATATATATTGGGGCTAGGTGTGCTTATATATAGATATGAAAAATGCATACATGTGTAATTGTAAAGGGGTATATGAAAGTATCAACATATATCTAAGGACCCCCTTGTGCATATTTGGCTATGAAAATATATACATATGGTCTAGGTGTACTTATATATATGTAAATTTTCATATGCGTGCAATCGTAAAAAAGGAAGATTTGAGTTGTCATCATCAAAAGAAGCTCCTTGAGGATGAGGTAAGTTCCCTCTGCCTAACTATTTTATTTGAATTCTATAATGTCTTGAGTATTTTAAAAACTTGTTTTAATTATTATATAATGTGTATATACTATGAAAATTGTTTGTGGCTCTTTGAAATTACATTTTTACCTATTTTACATGATTTTACTAAGCCTTCAATGTGGACTAGTATAAATTTTCAACCAACTCAATAGTAGAAAATGAAATTTATTTCACTTTAGAGATGATAGTGTCCTCATTTTGAGAAAACATCAACTGAGAATTCTCATAAAAATCTAAAACATAAATAAAATCATTATTTTCATTTCATAAAACAAAAACAACCAACCTTGAAAACTTGAAAGTTTATTTAGTAACATCATTGTTAAACACTTGTCCTAGAAAAAGACATAATTTAACCTATTAAAATAAATCCACCTAGGCATGATTCACGGTGTGACCAGTGGTTCCACACCATGAATCCCTACCCCTGGGAATTTCATGGCTTGAACCGAGGTTCATAGCTGGAAATGTTCTAGATAGGGGTTTTACCCCTCAACTAAACATAATGGTGCTCTTAAACATTTGAATTTCCAACTGAGAATGATCTTCCAATGGTCTATCAACCTGGTAACTGGATTTTGAAAAATTATCTCAATGCGGTTTTTTGCTCACTACATCCAACCCCACGAAAAAAACCTGTATGTTCTCCTCTGGATGAATTTTCCTAAAATTTCTTGGTTTCACCCGCTGGTGTGCTATCACATCTCTCAATCAAAATGACTTCACCTCTTGAGGCATCATGAGATCATATAATGCCTACACTTATGTTTGATACCTAACTCCTAGTGTAATTTCATGGTTAGATCACTAACTATTTTCTTCCTCCATCATGCTCCCACTCTACGCACTGACTCACCTCTGATGTGATTCACCCTCAGATCAATCAAAAATTATCCTGAGCCTGATTCCAATTCACGAACTTCACTCAACACCACATATAAACTTCAAATCTAGTATTACCCAAGGAACTAGAAAAGATTGGATCTTCCCAAACACTAGAATCATTTTTTCACCTAAATCATTCAATGATCAGCCTCACTGAAACAATAACCCATATTACATGAGGGTCAGTCACCCACAACTTATATGATTCTCCCTACCATAGGATTACTATAATCGTTGACCCTCCAAACCAAAAACCTAGTCTATATACCTCATGTTATCCATCACTAAATGCAATGAATAGATGTGTCTGACCCACTTATCCCTAAATTCCAATATGAAATATCAATTTCCACTGACTCTTGGATCACCATAAATCATCCATGCGAGCCAATGATGGTAAATAGTGAGGGGGCATGGTGGGTGTGCTTGGAGAAGGGCGTGCTGGGGTGAATGGGGGTGTGATGGGAGGGGTGTGCAGTGTGCAGGGGAGAAGGGTGTGTGTGCGGAGGGGGGGGGGGTAAAAGGGTTGGTCTAAGGGGAAATATGAGGGGTTCTGAGGGGAGGGGGCAAGGGTCAGGGGGTGTGATGGTTTCTTTTGCAAGCGGAAGGGGGAGGGTGCGAGGGGTAAGAAGGGGGTGTACTGGGGAAGGGGGTGTGATGGGAGGGGTGTGAAGTGTGCAGGGGGGAAGGGTGTGTGTGCAGGGGTGTGTTGGGGGTAGGGGTGGTGCAAGGGGTAGGGTAGGGGAAAGTGTTAGGGGGTGTGGTGGGTTCTTTTGCAAAGGGAAAGGGGAGGGTGCAGGGGGTGAGTAGGGGATGTAATGGGGAAGGGGGTAGGGGCGTGAAAGGGCAGGGTGAGGGGGAAGGGGGTGTGATGGGGGGAGGGGGAGGGGTGGTGTAAGGGGTAGGGGGAGAGGTGCAGGGTAGAGTGGGAAAGGGGCATGGGATGTGCTGGGTTATTTTGTAAGGGGCAGGGGTAGGGTACAGGGGGTGTGCTGGGGTGTAGGGGGTGTTGGGGGTGTAGTGGGATGAGGTAAATGTAGTGGGCAGGGGGTGTGTGCAAGGGGTGTGGGTAGGGAAAGGGGTAGGGTGAGGGTGAGGGGGCAGGTGGGGTGTACTGGTGGAGGGATTAGGGGGCGGGGTGGTGTAAGGGGTAAGGGGAGGGGTGGCGTAAGGAGTAGGGGGTAGGGTGTGTGTGCAGTGTGCAGAGGGGGTAAGGGGGTGTGCTTGGGGGAGAGGGGGCATGGGGTGTTGCAAGGGGCAGGGGGGAGGGGTTCAGGGGGAAAGGGGTAGGGGGTGTGTTGGGGGTGTGCAGTGGGCTGGGGGGAAGTGCAGTGGGTAGGGGGTGTGTGCAGGTGGGAAGGGGGTAGGGGTGTGTAGGGGACAGGGTGAGGGGGAGGGGGAGGGGGGCAAGGGGAAGGGGGTGTGCTGGGTTATTTTTTAAGGGGAAGGGGTGGGTAGGGGGTATGCTGGGGTGTAGGGGGTGTGTAGTGGACTGGGGGGAAGTGTAGTGGGCAAGGGTGTGTTGGGGGGAGGGGGAAGGGGGTGCAAGGGGTAGGGGTGGGTGTGGGTTGTGTCGGTGGGGAAGTGTGTAGGGGGTGTGTGCTGGGGAAGGGGGTAGAGTGAGGGGGTAGGGGGTGTGATGGGGGTGTGCGGGGGGGGGGGGGCAGGGAGTGTGTGTAGGGGGGGTGTGCGGGGAGTGCGCAATGTGCAGGGGGTATGCTGGGGAAGGGGGCAGGGGGTGCTATTTTTTTATAGAATGGGGGGACATATCACCACGGTTTTAAGCCATAGCTATAGCCATATATCCATGGTTTTAATCCATGGAAAAAAAACTATAGCCACAGTTGAAAACTGTGGCTATATGTATTGCCTAACTTAGGATTCTGCCATGGTATGAAATTTGTGGCAATATGGTGCTTCCATGGTTCAAACCATGGATAAATCCCTATAGTTATGGTTTGAACCATGGCTATAGGTTTTTTCTTATAGACATTTCAATACCTACCATAGTTTTTGAAACCGTGTCTATAACCTATAGCCACAGTTTTTGGGCCTATAGCCATAGTTTCAAACTGTGTGTATAGTCTTATTTTGTAGTATTGTTGTCATAAGACATATAATTTTTTAATATACATAATAATATAAAATATTATGTAAAGTATACCCACCATGAAATTCATAACATGTTATGCTTGGGCTAACCACCCAAGTACCAGCTTGGGGCTTGGGCTAACTACTTGTGTACCCTTTAAGCTCATAGAACATTTATTGTTACCCAATAAATTTGAGGGAGATATAGGTCCACCCATAAAATAATGTAAATCATTCATATGTGTGTCATAATATCATAAAACATTCATTATATAATAACTCATGAAATTAAATGGGTTTCATAAACACTTTATCATTTCATAACCTGTAAAAGACATATAGGTTTCATAATCATTTCATCAGTTCATAATAGAATAAGTGATGAAAAATTGTGGGTTTCATAATAATTCTTTCATGTTATGAACTATGAAAGAAAAATAGGTTTCATAAACATCTTTTCAAAATAAACCATTTCGAAAAATAATAACAATGTTTTACTTGGTTCACAACCCCAGTAAAGCATAGTAATATCAACAGATTTCATCTTAGATAGAAAATGATTTTGAAAGATTATTTTAAACATTTCTTAAGGAAGATTAATTTTCGTTGAAAATAATTTCTAAAATATATATCATTTTAAAAAATATATTTCTTTTGAAATAACATTGAAATCTTAAAAAAAGTATTTAAAAATCATTAAAAACATTTCTTAATGAAAATATCCTTTCTTTATTGAAAAAAAATAAATATAAATCATTTTGAAAATAGTTTTTTTAAATAAACATGAAATCTTATAAAGGAATCGTTAAATCAAATAATGTTCAGGATGACAATATGTTTTTTTCATGTTGTACATGTTAAAACAAATATTCCTTTCTTATTTTTGATAAAATCCAAATAAACATTGATTGTAAAATTACATAATGATTCGTTTAAAAACATTTTGTAAAAATTAAAACATGGGAGAAAATTTCCTTAATAAATAATTTAAATAATTTTAAAAAAAATTGATTTTTTTTTAAAACACGGTTTTGGGTGAAAAAGTGTTTTCGATCGAAGAGAGAAATAAAGTCAGATTTTCTTAAAATTATTTTCTCAATTATTTTAAGTACATAGAGTTTAAAATGTAACTATTACTTGAAAACAACATGAATAAATAGAGTATAAGAAAATTAATGATAATTATTGAGATTTATATCATAATATTTCAACAATGGAGGCCTAATCACAAATAATCATTATAAACGATTAGATTGTAACATAAAATCATTACCACTTAGGTAACTTTTAAATGTAAGACCCATGAAGTAATATCATTAAATTAAACATAAAATATCATTAGGATAAATAAATACATGATATTACTTGTCAAAGGGTCTGTATATAAACCTTGTAAAAGGAGGTAGGTGTATAACATAACATACATCTCAAAGAGGGAAAATTAAGATAAAAATCACTTACCGCTTTTGTAACTCTTGAATCATAAACCCTATAAAATATAGATAATAAAATGGATATGTAAATAAACTTAATTTTCATGTGAATAATTATAAAATAAATTAATGGGAATTATATACACTATATAAAATAAATAGGTGGTGAATATGGTATGTTCCTCACTGAAGTAACAAAAGTGGGAAAAAAATATCTTTCATATATAGTAATTTTTTGAACTGTAATCTGAAAAAAAAATTACAACACCAAATTAAAATTAAATTATCATGAAAATAATAGGATTATTATATATCATTTCAAAGGGGAATTATATAAAACACACAAAAGAAATGACTGGTGAATTTCCATATGTATCCTAGAAATAAAGAGAGAATAGAAATCCATTACCTTAAGTCTAAAATTATGGATTACACTTTAAAAACTCATATATAATAAATATAAGTTTATTATAAACATATTTAAGAATAATATTTATACATATCATACCATATATTATTTTATTATGACATTTATTACCTATTTATTAACAATTCCATGTTAAAGTTATGTTTCGAGTAATAACCTCTTTGTTTTTCCAATATGTTTTGATTTTTTTTTATAATCCTAATTTGATTAGGATTTCATAATACCCAATATATTAACCATGATAAAAATATCATATATAATCATTATATAATTATATATAGTAATCTATCAAATTTAGTGATAGAAAATGAAATACACCGTACATGGAGACGGTAGGTCATATGTACGTGTGAATACTATTTCCATTTTCATTTCATATTGAAAAAAAAAGAAATTTAAATGACATATTATCATTATATAATAATTTTTATGTCATATATATCACATATTTTCATTATACATGTCCTTATTACCTTCTATGTAAATTGTGGATGAATCACATCGCTCTGCGAGGCGGTAGTCCACGTTACACAAGA
Source organism: Viscum album (assembly GCA_963277665.1). NCBI lineage: Eukaryota > Viridiplantae > Streptophyta > Magnoliopsida > Santalales > Viscaceae > Viscum > Viscum album. The sequence goes on along the minus strand of OY728141.1, from coordinate 200,591,175 downwards.
TCGACATTATCATATTACCACAAAATGGAAGGCAGGAATCTATGTGTGATATAATAATTCCATAAGAATAATAATATCCAAAATATCATCTAAAAAAATAAATGCATCCATATATACAACCATGAGAGGTGTTAATGGAAAAATAAATGACATTAGTTCGTAGGATAGCAGTCCACCGTACCCACGAACGATAATTTCATAACCCATTTGATAAAAGTGGATATGGTTTTAGGTCATGTTTTTAACATAACAAAATATTATTATATTTAATATAATATTATTATTACAACATCATGTTATATTAATAATTGAAGGAGTTTGAAGAAGAAATAAAACAAAAATGGTCATTGATGAATGTTACTTCTTCTTCGGATATCCTCTATAGGTTTGCACCAAAATCCATCCCAGGTTGTATTCTTATAAATATTAAGGATTATAAGATTAGAGGAGGTAGTTTTGGAATTTATTTGAGTAGGTATTGGTATAAAAAACATTTTTAATTTGTAAATAGTAGAGTATAATGGGTGGTCTTTTATAAGTGAGGTGAGAGGAACATTTGTAATATTTTTGAAATAAAAAATTCCACTCATGTTTTTTCATGTCATGAAACTCTAATAATGGAAAATTATTGATACTAGAAGTTATAAGTTGAAAATATTTCCAAAAAATGGGAGTTTTAAAAATTTTCTGTAATTTTTAACACTTATCTTTTTAGATTAACCCCTAGGTAAATACATTTTTTCCTTAATCTCGGTAAATAATATTTACAGTTTTTACTGTTAATTTTGGTAAAAAATTAAGTTAAAATTATAAAATAATATAAAATATTATCATTAAAAATATGGAATATTTTTTTCCCAAATTCAATTCACTTAAGTGGAAAATTTTAATTTAAAATTAACCTCGCAAATGTAATAAGAAAGTTAGTTTTCAAAAAAAATGTTCAAAAGTTAAACACGTTTTATATATAATTTTGATATTAAATTTATTGAAATTTAATAAATTAGATTAATATATATATATATATAAATTAAATAATTTCTCTTTAAATGCAATTTAATATATAATTTATCTTTATGAATAATTTAAATGAAAATGTATTTTTCAATTAAAATTCTGTATTTTTTATTATTTATCAAAAAAATAATATTTTTATAGAAATTCTAAAAAAATAACCATAATATAATTTCTACAAGATGATTTTAAAAATTAAGTTAATTTTCTCAAATAATGTTTCTAAAAGTATAAATAATTAAATTTAAAACAATACCTGCAAATGCAGAAAAAAAAGAGGGTTTTCGAGAAGTGTATTTTTTTAGGTACAAGATGATTTCATATTAACTCCATGTATAATAATAATAATTATATGAATATTTATTAAAATTTATTAATATATAATATATAAATTTCATTTAAAACATTCCTCAGTAGGGGTTATTTTAATTAATTAAAATGGAGAAACATTAGGCACTTTAAAATAGTTTTATGAAAACCCCTATTTTAAACCACAAAAATAAACTTATAACAAAATCCAGTATAAAGTTGATTAAATAGTAATCACTAGATTAAATATTAATAAATAATACTTATTTTACTTTAAAATATAATTTTTCATTTAAATTATTTAATGTTTTGAAAATAAATGATATTTTTATAAAAATTAGTATTTTCCCTATTCACTGAAAAATCAATAATTTCTGAAAAATCCCAAACATTAACTATATTCTAATTTCAATATTATAATTCCAAAAATTATTTTCATGTTATAAAATTAATTTTCTAAAAACTCTATAATTTAATTATAATATTTTCTCATAAAAATTAATAAATTTGTTTTTTGAAGAAAACATAATTTTGATGAATATAATTACTTTACAAATTGATTAATTATTTACTAAAAATTAAGAAATAAATTTATATTTAGTAGGAAATTTATATGCATATTTCATAAAGTATTTAATAATGTTCGTACCCTTGTATTTAACATCTAGTTTATAATTTACATTTTTAAAATTATATTATTTCACTGTTCAATGAAGCTTGGTGTTGCATGCAATGCATGCTTTCGAAATAATTTTTGGTTACGTGTAATGAAAGATAAACTAGGTATTGTGTAAAATGAAAGATAAAAGTAGTGTTGTTTGTAACATAATATATTTAAATTTTTAAATTCATTTGACAAAAAAACATAAAATCTCAGGGAGTTACACCTTGAGTTTGTGCCTAGTATTTATTGAGAAATCCATCTGTATTTGGTTCCACTTATCCGATGGAACACGAGAGCCAAAATGAGCATCACAAAACTGCTCTCAAGGTCTTATAACCCTGCCCACATGAGGTACATAAAATAGAGACCAATTTAACATTCCCAACATTATGTATTACCTCAAAATACAACTCTAGCACAACACCCAAGGAGTCCACATGTCAAGTCAGAAAAGATATTTAGGTATCTTGGCATATATGTGACGCTCTCCGAGTGTAACACATCAAGTTTATGTGAATTTTTTTTGAAAAAATTAAATTTATTTCATATATTCCTTTATATTAAACACTAATTTATGTTAACATTACACACAACACTGAGTTATCTTGTTTTTCACATGACACCAACTTTTAACAAAGCCACGATATACGATTAATATTATTATTAAAACACGTCTTCCATAACCTAGTTGTTATACTTTTTGATATGAATATTAATAACTAATTTTTATCTATTATTTATAATGGTTTTATATAAATAAAACATATTTATAAAAAAGTACTTAATTTTTCAATGAAGTCTTTATGTGTATAAAAAATACTACTTTCTAAAAAACGGTTTTATTTATTTATTTTTTTGTGAACAAAAATAAAAATAAATTTTCACATATTTATAAAATTAATTTTAAAAAATAAACATCATTTTTTAAATAATAATATCAAAATTATCTTAGTGTTAATGTTATTTATTTTTCTCAGAAGTTTAATTTTTTGATGAATAATGAAAAATACAAAATTTAAATTGAAAACATACATTTCATTTAATTTATTTATAAATTTAAATTATATTTTAATTTTTTTTAAGAAAATTTATCTGAATTATAAATTATTTAATACAATTTAGGTTATTTTAATCAATTTCATATTGACTTTTGATATAAAAATTTTGTAAACTATTGAACATTTTCTCTTTAAAACCCCATTTTCTCATCAAGTCTACAGGACTAATTTTAAATTAACTTTTTTCACTGATGTGAATTGAATTTGGAAAAATATATTACATATTTTTCATCACTATAATTTATATTATATAATAATAACAACATGATTTTTTACAAAAAATGAATAGTAAAATCATTAAAACTCATTTACAACAGTTAGGGTAAAAATGGGTTTACCCAGGTGTTAAACTAAAAAGACAATGGTTTAAAATAACCCAAATCTTATTAAAACCCTATTTTATGGAAATTTTTCAACATTATATCTTCTATAATCTATAATGTTTTATTATTGGAGCCTTGTGACATGAAAAAATCATGGGTGAAATTCTTAATTTTCAAAATTTATAAGTGTGTCACTCGCGTCACTTATAAAAGGCCACAACCTCTCCCATCTTATTATCACCTTAAACCCATTTTTTAAGCCAATAAATACCTAAATACTTTACCATATCCACTAATATCATCCTATAATCCTTATTTTTTACATTAATTCAACCAAAGAAGTCTTTTGTTGCAAACCTAAGGAGGATACCCAAAGATGAGGTAATGTTTATCAACAAGTGTGTTTGTTTTATTTCTTCCTCCACCACATTAAATAATTATTATACCATGATGATATGATAACCTCATCATATTAGACATACTAATGTGGTTTTATTTTAAGTTTATGACATACAACCATCTCCACTTCCATCAAATGGGTTATAAAATCATCGTTCGTGTGTACGGTGGACTACCGCCATATGAACTGATGTCATTTTTTTCCCTTACCACCTTTAAAGTATGAGAATAATTATGGATTTATTATTTATATGGTATATTTAATATATTATTATACTTATGGAGTTATTTTAATTCACATAACTTTATATTCTTCATATTGTGGGAATATGATAACATTGCTCGTGTGTTCAGCGGATTACTGCCTCGTGAAGTGAATTGATTCATTCACACTTTTCATGGAAGTTAATAAGGATTGGTTTAATGAAAATATGTGATATGTTTTATGAATAAATTATTCTTTAGTTTTAATGTATCATTTACCTACCTTTCTCTCAATCTGAAAATAAAATGGAAATTGTGTTTATGCATACGTACGGTCTACCCTCTTCATGAACTGGGTATTTCATTTTTATCACTAAATTTTATGGACTATTCAAAATGAAAATATAATTAATATATATGATATTTATATAATTATTTAAATTATTAATATGAATAAACCATGATCTAAGTAAAATAATAAAAATAATTAGCCAAAACATATATGAAAAATAGAGTAGTTATTGCCCAAATTGTGACTTTAACATAGAATTATAAATATATGGGTACTAAAATGTCATAAGAAACTCACATATGGTATGATATATATATATCTGTGTGTGTGTGTGTGTGTGTGTTTGTGTGTGAATATGATTATGTAATATAAGTATAATAAATTTATATTTATTATACATTATATTTGAACAAGTATGGCGAAAGTCAATACTTAAACTAAGGGATTTTTTCTCAATTATACTTCTTTGAGATATATATTATGTTATACACCTATATTCTTTCATGAGGTGTATATAAATCACCTTTGACATGTAATATCATAGATTTATTTATCCTAATATTATTTTATATTCCATTTTATTTTATTCCTTCATGGTTCTTATGATTCAAAGTTGCCTAAGCAGTAATGATTTTATATTACAATCTCATCATTTATCAGGATTGTTTATGATTATGTTTCAGATGATAAAATATTATGATCCATATCTCAATAAACTCATGAATTTTATTATAATTTGTTTACTCATGATATTTTTCATAAATAGTACAATTTTTCACACTTTGGTACTTAAAATAATTAAAAAAATGTTTTTAAGAAAATATGAATTTATTTCTCTCTTCGATCTTAAATCCATTTTATTCAAAAACCATGTTTTCTAAAATTATTTTCAAAAATTATTTTTTTATTCTCATATATTTTTTAAAATAAATTTTTTCCCAAGTTTTAATTTTTACAAAAAAAAATTAAAATAAGTCTTCATGTCACTTTCCAAACAATACCCTTTGGATTTTACCAAAAATGTGAAAGGAATATTTTTTTAATGTGTACGACATGAATGAAAATTCATGTATTGATGAAACATAATTGATTCAAAGATTCAGGTATAGTTTTCCAATGTTATTTTCAAATGAAAATATTTTCTAAAATGTTTTATATTTTAAAAATTGTTTTTTAAAAAGGAAAAAATACTTTCCTCAAGAAATGTTTTAAATGATCGATCAAAATCACTCTCTATCTAAGATGAAAATCATTGATGTTACATATGCATTATGTAATGACCCGAATATGGAGCCCCTCCACTGGTGCCCCGTCCCCAGTTCGCCACATGACCTTAAGCGCGTTTCCCAAAACGCCAGAGGCTGCCGACTAGTAGTGAGGGCCTTGGTGAGTCAGTGGGGAAACTATGCTCTCATTCGGTAAGGTATACAAGGTAAGAAAACAACAATAATTAGTGGAAGTAGTAAAGAACATGCATAACCACAGAAACCAAACAGCGGAAGCAATGTAGATATATAACTATGATGACAACGATGCAGCAGGTACAAGTATCTAAGGAAAACAGCAAACACAACAACATGCTGAAATACAACTGAAACCAAGTGAAAAAGAAAAAAAGTAAGCTCCTTAGAATCACGAGCCATGGCTCGGTCCCATCCTCCCCAGCTCCTGATGTAGTCAAGATCCTGAAGTAGAAGGGCTCTTGCCCTTATCTATACCTACAGCAACATAGTCTTCCTGGGCCAAAAAGCAAGGCCCAAACAGGGTGTGAGATACAATCCTAGTAGGCAATCACCCAAAGATTTGTGCTTAACAGTCAATGAATATATGGCAGTAATAAAACAAGAAGTACTAACAGAAAAGCACAAGAAGCTACAATCCATAGTTCTAACAATTAAAGAACAAAAGTAAGCAGTCAACAACAAGAAGAAAACAGGTAACCCTCTGGGTAGCTCTCACAGTCTAACCCCTATGGTTCAACCTCTAAGTACTAGCAACCCTCTAGGAGGCACACACAGTCTCACCCCTCTGGTTCAGCTACGCAATTAAGCAGACTCTCTAGGGAAACACTCACCGTCAATTCCCCCTATAGTCTCGTATCGTGCTAAAGGCTCTCTGGGGAAGAACTCAACATCAATTCCCCCTGTGGCCCATGTCGTGGATCTACAGACTCTCTAGGGAAGCATTCAACGTCAATTCCCCCTATAGTCTCACATCATAATTAAAAGACACTCTGGAGAAGCCCTTCTGTCGATTCCCCCTTTGGTCTACTACTCTAGATTATCACAGTCCTCAGTATAACTGAACATGCTCAGTGCGTATATATCATCCAAGTAAACCTCAAGAACTACTTGGCTATCAACTAAGGCTCAACAGTATAACAAAAGAGACAGTTCCACTATCCTAAAACAAGGTATGGAAACTGGAAAAATGTCCAACAGGAAAAGCAAGCATGTGAAAGTAACCTGAGCACAAAACAATTACTCTACTCATAAGAAATAACCTCTACTAAAGCAAACAAGAAAAGCAGGAAAATAGCAGGGGGAAAACAGGAAACATGCAACACCCCGTTCAAGGGTATTGGTGGAATTTTCACATAAAACTCATCTACTTTCTACGAAAAAGCACAAACCACCTACCACGAACCTAGGATATCGATATACATGAACCTCAATGATAGATTCCCCTTGGAAGGATGTAGATATGAGAAAATTCACAAAACGCTCAGCCTACGATGACATGGAAACTAGAAGGAATCAAGAAACAAGGATAAAGCAGAAGGAAGAACTCACCGCTATGATTCCAACGCAATCGACCGTGCTCAAATCGGAGAACAGACGGCAGGGCGGAAGGTCGGAGAAGATTCGGTCGTACGGTCACTTCCGGGTGGACGAAATCTGGAGAAGAAGGTGTTTTGGGGGGGTTAGGCGTGACCCTAGTCCATTTAATGAAAAAAAAGTACATGGCGTGTACTTCTTGAGTACACGGCATGTACTTCAATTTTCTATACTCTGAATTAACCGACCTCCACCTCAGCCTTACACATCGTGTGTGTGGCCTGGACACGGCCAGCACACAGCTTCGAACCGGGGAAGAGTACACGGCGTGTACTCAGAAAGTACATGGCGTGAACTTCTAAAATTTTCCAGAAAATTCATTTTTCTCAAAAACTCCAGAAAAGGAAAAAAAACGTACCTAAAAAGAAGATCTGTGTCCTCACAAACTCCCCCCCTTAAAGAAATTTGTCCCCGAATTTCCCTAACGTGTCGGAGAAGAAGAAACCCCGAACACCTCCAGCCATTGCGATCGTACATCGGCCTCCCCCTCCCAGGTCTCGTCCTGTACTTGATCGTGCTTCCATAGCACTCGTACCAGAGGAACAGGCCGTTCGTGGAGAACATCCGTACTATGATTGACAATATGGATAGGATGCTCCTCGAACGATGAAACTGATTCAAGATCAACTTCCTCAGGCTGAACGACGTGAGACGGGTCTGAAAAGTAGCTTCGGAGCTGAGGGACGTGGATGACGTCGTGCATGGCCTGATACCTCTAAGGTAGATGCAACTGATAGGAGACCGGCCCCACTCTCTCCAAGACCTCAAATGGCCCGACGTACTGCGGTGAAAGCCTACCCTATCTCTGAATTCTTTTTTGTCCCAACCTCGGTGTGACACGTAGGAAACCCTGATCCCCGACCTCGAACTCTAGAGGTCGTCTCCGGTGATCAGCATAAGACTTCTGTCAAGACTGCGCTATGTCCATCCTCTTCTGAATTAGCTCAATCTTCTCTGATGTCTCCTAAACAAGACGAGGTCCCAGCAAAGTTGCCTCTCCTACCTCCAGCCAGCATAAGGGTGATCAGCATGGCCTACCGTACAAAGCCTCGTATGGAGCCATCTGAATGGTCACCTGGAAACTGTTTTTGTAGGAGAACTCCACCAATGGGATATGCTTTTCCCAAGAACCACAAAAGTCTAGGATGCAAGCTCGGAGCATATCCTCAAACACCTGGATCGTCTGCTCAGACTGACCATGAGTCTGGGGATGGTATGTTGTACTCAAAAGTACTTGTGTACCCAAGGCCTTCTGAAGTCCCTGCCAAAACCGAGAGGTAAAGCACGCATATCTATCTGAAAAAATAGAGCATGGAACTCCATGTAAAAGAACGATCTCTCTGATGTAAAGTCATCCCAGATCGTCGACACTGAAGGTCTCCTTGATCGGCAAGAAGTGAGCAACCTTCATAAGCCTGTCTATGACCACCCAAACTACATCGTTTCCCCGAGGCGATCTCGGAAACCCAGTCACGAAGTCCATCACAACATTGTTCCACTTCCACTCCAGAATGGGTAACTGCTGTAAGAGCCCTGCTGGTCGTTGATGCTCTGCTTTCACCTGTTGACAAGTAGAAAATCTCATGAAAAAACCAGTAACATACTTCTTCATACCTGGCAACCAGTATTAGCGATGAAGGTCCCGATACATCTTGGTGATGCCAGGATGAACTGCCCAAACAGAGGAATGAAAATCCCGCATCAGCTCCTCACGTATGTCTGCTGGAACCCATACACGTCCTTGGAAATGAAATATCTCATCCTCGCCCACTGTCCATCCCGAAATAGGGTCCTCTCATGAGACACTCTCCCGCAGGACTAAGCCTTCCGAGTCTGATAGCTACCTCATCCGTACCCGATCAAGTAGCGTGGAGGTAATAGATAAAAAATAGAAAAGTTGGCCCCCGTCTGTCGTGCACCTCCAGATGCATCTCAAAGAACAGAGTAATCAGTTTCCACTCACTTCTGGCCTCCTAAACTACCTGAAACTGAGTTCTCATGCTCAACGCATCTGCCACTGCATTGTCTTTCCCCGGCGTATAGGCAAGCTCGAAATCAAAATAATGAAGGTACTCGACCCACCTGCGCTGCCTCAGATTCAGATCACACTGATTAAAGATATATTTGAGACACTTGTGGTTAGTGAATACCACAAAGTGCTCTCCCAGAAGATATTGTCTCCAACAGCGCAAGGCATGAACAATAGATGCTAACTCCAAATCGTGTGTAGGGTAGTTCCTCTCATGTGGCCTCAACTGCCGAGACCCGTACGCAACGACTCCATCTGCCTGCATAATCACAGCTCCTATCCCAATACCTGAAGCATCATAGTAAACAGTGTAGCTCTTGCCTAGCTCCGGAAAGACTAGTATCGGTGCTGACGTCAACCTCCCTTTCATATCCTAAAAGGCTGACTCACGAGAATCTGACCATGATAACTTTACCCCCTTCTTGTTCAGTCCTGTAAAAGGTGCTTCTAGGCATGAAAAGTCCTGAATGAAGTGTCTGTAGTATCTATCCAACCCTAGGAAACTCCGTACCTCAAAGATGTTCTTCGGCTGCTCCCAAGAAACTATAGCTCTCAGTTTCTCTGGGTCCACTGATACTCCTGCCTCTGAGATGACGTGACCCAAGAAGTGAATTTGATCCATCCAGAAGTGGAACTTCGAGAGTTTATCATAAAGTCGATGGTCTCTTAGTGTACTCAGAATGATATCAAGATGTGTGGAATGGGCGTGTCGAGTGTGAGAGTACACCAAGATATCATCCACGAAGACCACGATGAAGGAATCCAAGTAAGGATATAACACTAGATTCATCATTTCCATGAAAACTGTAGGTGCGTTCATGAGTCCGAAAGGCATGACTGTATACTCGTAAAGACCGTACCTTCTCCTGAAGGTTGTCAGAGGTATATCTGATGGTCTAACGTTCAAATGATGATAACAGGACCTCAAGTCGATCTTCGAGAACACCCAGGCTCCTCGAAGCTGATCGAAAAGTTCATCGATCATCGGCAAAGGATATCGGTTCTTGACCGTCAACTGGTTCAGCTTCCGATAATCCACACAAAGCATAAGGGTACTGTCTTCCTTTTTCGCAAATAGAATAGGCGAACCCCAAGGAGAAGTACTGGGTCGGATGAAACCCTTATCCTGTAGCTCCTCCAACTACTTATTGAGCTCCTCCAACTCAGGTGTGGCCATCTTATATGGAGGAATGGACACCGGTTCCACTCCTGGTACGAGCTCAATAGAGAAGTCTACTTCACGCTCCATAGGCAAACCCGAAAAGTCCTCTGGAAATACATCCCTGAAGCGATCCACCACTGGAGGAAGGTCCAACTGTGGAGTCCCCTGGTCATCTAGAAAAAAGACTAGCAATCTAGGATGTCACCCCTCCTAGTCCAAGATGCTCGAGTCCCGCCTGACTCGCTCGAACGTCTCATTTGCCTCTATGAAGGAAAGATTCACCCTCATGTGAAACGAAACTGACTCTGCGGCGATAACAGTCAACGACTTCCTGGAAGGGAATCAACCAATCCATACCAAGGATGAAATCATAGCATGTCATCTCTAGAACATAGAGATCCTATAAGAAGTGATACCCTGCCACCTCGAGAGGGCACTCTCTACACTGGCGTACACTAGATGTCCTCATTCCCAAAGGAGTGTCTAGTGTCAACGAGTCGGTAGAAGAAAAGATGCAGATTCCAAGGATCTCCACAACAGAAATAGAGATAAAACTATGCGTATCACCAGTATCGAAATGGGATGAAGGTAAAACTGAGGCTACTAAAATTGTACCTCGAACAGTAGAAGGGTCGGGATCCTAATCATGATAAGACTGCTCCATGGCGAAAGGTTGGACCATGCCGCGGCCCTGCACCCCTAGCTAACCACTCTAGGCTGAACCTCCCTGCTGGTTCCGAGGAACTGGTGGCTAAATGCCACGGCCTCGACCTCCACCTCGGCCCGAACGGTTGGAAGAACTCCAGTTCCCTGAATAGTGAGAAACTGGTGGTGCTGCTCCTGAACGAGGAGTTATGGAAGAACCCCGCTCACCAGCTGCTGGTGAGAAAACCTAGCAAAAATGATGAAGGTGACCCATCTTGCTGTAAGATCGGCACTTCACGGGGTCCCTCTAGAACTGCGGCCTCGTATTCCCTATCCGGCCACACTGGTAGCATGTCACCCGGCTGCCTGATGATGCGTCTCGCTTACTTGAATCACCGCATGTAGGCTCTCTACGGTGCCTCTTGATGTCATCTGATGGAAAGCTAGCTCTGGAAGCAAGACCGCCCTGGCTTGCAGCTCCAGAGTCTCTCAGATTGTACTCTGAAATCAGTGCCTGGTTGAAGATGGAAGTAATGGAAGTTAGCTGGAAGATGTTCACCTACGATCGGATCTCCCACCTGAGTCCATCCTCAAACTTCCTCACCAAGAGCACCCCACTTCCATCCTGAAGGGGTGTAAAATGCTGCAGCTCGGTGAAATGAGAGGAATACTCCATGACAGATAGATTACCCTGCTCTAAGCTCATGAACTCCCGGGCTCAGTCGGCCCTCAGGGTCTCCAGGTAGAAGTAGTCGTAGAACACGTGGTGGAACTCCTCCCAAGCCATAGCCTGATGTTGACCCGCCTATGAGATCACATCCCACCACCTAATGGAGGATTCTTAGAGCATGTAGGTGGAGATCTTGACCCGCCTCTCTGGAGGCATCTCTAGATGCTCGAAGATAGTCAGTATGGCTTCCAGCCATGACTCTACAGCCTGACGTCCTCCCTCCCCCGAGAACTTGGGAGGTGTTGCTTCTGAAAGACCCACGCCAAGTCTGCCATAGACGAGGCAGGAGGCGGTGCTCCCTAGAAGGCCTGCATCATCCTCATGAAACCTTCCCTAAACATCGCATCAGCGCCCGCAACTGGTACAACAACCGATGCCAAGGATGGCTCGACTGGGGGATCGACAGGGAGTCCCTGATCAGCCATGTCTGGAGTCTAATCACTGCCTGACGACAGACGTACGACCGGAGGATGTCTCGGAGGCATATCTTTGAAAGATCAAAAGCACACCTTAGATCAGGAAAACAAGGACAGAGAACACAGGAGTACAAAATGGGAACAGGGTAGGAAAAACACACAAGATTGAAAAAAACGACTACATGGCGTGTCTTCTTAAACCACTAACATGGGCATGTACTCACACCCTACAAGTCATGTAAACATAAAACTACACGGCGTGTTGACCCCCACACACGGCGTGTACTTGGAACTATTCCTATGCCCGAGTTCCTTACACAGCTAACCCACACGATCTGACTTAACCTGAGACCACATGGCGTGTTCGAAACAAAAACGGCGTGCACTAGACAAGGCTTCGGCGGTCCGTGTTGTTGAGTACACTGCCGTCTACACGGATAGACCTTACACGGCGTGCTCTGAGCAAACACGGCGTGTATAGGTGAAGGAGACACGGTCCCGTGTTGCTCGTGACACGGCCGGGTACCTGGGCAAGAATACACGGCGTGTTCCGAACAAACAGGGCATGTGGAAAGGAAGGTAACACCGGCCCGTGTTTTTTGTGACACGACCGGGTACCTAGATAGGACTACATGGCATGTTCCCTAAGGACACGACGTGTTCTACCCGGGCTTCCCCAACCCGTGTTGTTAGTGACACGGCCAAGTACATGGCTTATTACTACACGGCGTGTACCAACCATACACGGCGTGTTCCTAAAGTTACGTTCACGACACCGTGTTCTGCTCACACGGTTAGTGACACGGCCTGAAAACTACACGGCGTGTATCCAAAAAGTACACATCGTGTATTCTGGGTTTTTCTGGGCAGTAGCTCAGAAACTGCATAGAATTCCAGAAACACTAAAAACAAGGTGAAAAAGTGCCAAATTCTGATCTGTGAGGGCCCATAACACCTCAAGAACCAAAATTTGGAGTTCACTTTAATCAAAGAACGAAACAAACAGTTTTCTAACATAACAGCAGAGAATCTATCAAGCAACTATCACAACAGCATGCATAGTCTACAAAAAGTCTATCACAACAGCATACAAACGCTAATGCACCCTAGATGGCATGGAAAGAATGCATGGCATGTGATTCCTACAAGTGTCTATATGATTAATGATATGGAATACCCTCATATCATCGGGTTGCGACAGAAATAGAACTGCAATATCAAAACAGTAATAGTACAAGCCATGTGAATCACTCTAGGTGAAATCAGATCAACTATAAAATCTCAAAACCAGCAAACTGTAATTAACGAGGTAGTATGGCCTTTCCATGTACACGAGTTAGCTACTCCCGAGCACAGCTTAATGCCAAGTACCGAATCCATCCTATCCCTAGCTAAAGTCTCCAAACAGTAAATCAAGAGAAAAGAACTCCTCTGATACCACTTTGTAATTACCTGAATCTGGAGCCACTCCACTGGTGCCCCGTACCCAGTTCACCACATGACCTCAAGAGCGTTTCCCCAAACGCCAGAGGCTGCCAACTACCAGCGAGGGCCTTGGTGAGTCGGTGGGGAAACTATGCCCTCATTTGGTAAGGTATACAAGGTAAGAAAACAATAATAATCAGCGGAAGAAGTAAACAACATGCATAACCACAGAAACCAAACAGCGGAAGAAATGTAGATATATAACTATGATGACAACGATGCAGCAGGTACAAGTATCTAAGGAAAATAGCAAACACAACAACGTGCTGAAATACAACTAAAACCAAGTGCAAAAGAAACAAAGTAAGCTCCTCAGCATCGCGAGCCACGGCTCGGTCCCATGCTCCCCTGCTCCTGATGCAGTAAAGATCCTGAAGTAGAAGGGTGCTTTCCCTTATCTATAAATGTAGTAACATAGTATGCTTGGGCCCAAAAGCTTGGCCCAAAAAGGGTGTGAGATACAATCCCAATAGGCAATCACCCAAAGATTTGTGCCTAACAGTAAATTAATATATGGCAGTAATAAAACAAGAAGCCGTAACAGAAAAGCACTAGCATCTACAATCCACAGTTCTAACAAGTAAAGCACACAAGTAAACAATCAGCAACAAGAAAAAAAAAGGTAACCCTCTAGGTAGCTCTCACAGTCTAACCCCTATGGTTCAACCTCTAAGTACTAGCAACCCTCTGGGAGGCACACACAATCTCACCCCTCTGGTTCAGATACGCAATTAAGCAGACTCTCTGGGGAAGGACTCACTGTCAATTCCCCCTATAGTCTCGTATCATGTAAAGGCTCTCTAGAGAAGCACTCAACGTCAATTCCCCCTGTGGCCCGCGTCGGGGATCTACAGACTCTCTAGGGAAGCACTCAACGTCAATTCCCTATATAGTCTCGCATTGTAATTAAAAGACACTCTGGAAAAGCCCTTCCGTCGATTCTCCCTTTGGTTTACTACTCTAGGTTCTCACAGTTCTGAGTATAACTAAACATGCTCAGTGTGTATATATCGTCCAAGTAAACCTCAATAACTACATGTCTATAAATTAAGGCTCAACAGTATAACAAAAGAGACAGTTCCACTATCCTACAACAAGGTATGGCAACTGGAAAAATTCCCAACAGGCAAAGCAAGCATGGCAAAGAAACCTGAGCACAAAACAATTACTCTTCTCACAAGCAATAACCTCTACTAAAGAAAACAAGCAAAGTAGGAAAACAGAAGAGGCAAAACAAGAATCACGCAATACCTCGTTCAAGGGTATTGGTGGAATTTGCACATAGAACTCATCAACTTTATACAGAAAGGCACAAACCACCTACCTCAATCCTAGGAGATAGATATATGTGAACCTCGACGACCGATTCCCCTTGGAACGATGTAGATCTGAGAAAACGCTCAACCTACGATAACATGGAAACTAGAAGGAATCAAGAAACAAGGATAAAGTAGAAGGAATAACTCATCGTTACGATTCCAATGCAATCGACCGTGCTCAAATCAGAGAACGGATGGCGGGGCAGAATCTCAGAGAAGATTTGGTCGTACGGTCGCTTCCGGGTGGATGAAATCTGGAGAATAAGGTGTTTTGGGGGGTTAGGTGCAACCCTGGTCCGTTTAATGAAAAAAAGAAAGTACACAGCGTGTACTTCTTGAGTACACGGCGTGTACTTCAATTTTCCGTACTCTGAATTAACCGGCCTCAACCTCAGGCTTACAGACCGTGTCTGTGTCCTGGACACGGCCAGCACACGGCTTTGTTCTAGGGAAGAGTACACGGCGTGTACTCAGAAAGTACACAGCGTGTACTTCTGAAATTTTCCAGAAAATTCATTTTTCTCAAAAAATACAGGAAGGAAAAAAATGTACCTGAAAAGAATATTCGGGTTCTTACACACTACTAGGTATATGATCCATGGATACCATTATTATTCTTTCTATGAATTTTTTATGATTTTTATGGTATGATTTTTATGAAACCTTTTTCTTTTTCATGGGTTGTACCATGATTAATGTTTTTTAAAACCCACTTCTTTTTCCATGGGTTTCGATGTGATGAAATGATTATGAAACCAATCTATTTTCCACAAGTTAGTATATGATTAAATGTTTATGAAACTCATTTAATTTCAAGGGTTATGATATAATGTTTTTTTAATCTTATTCCACACATAAATATTATTTTCATTTTGATATGGGTGGTACCTATATCTCCCTACAATTCATTTGGAAAATATTTATATCTCATGAGATAGATAGGATTGGATTGGGGAGTGAACCTAGTTTAGTAGGGGAAGTTTTCCACCATGAAGGTATTGGGAGTGAAACTTGAATTCTATTATAGTTTTGAGAGTGAACCCATTCCACTATGATATCATTTCTAGTGATTCGTGACTAATATGGAAATGATTTTCTATTCTTATGTGTATACCAAAAATCTATGTCTTAGGCCAATATAATGCTCTCATGGATCATGTTATTTGATTCCCTTATGATCTATGTCTTATAAACTACCAATATTTATTCCATGACTCAAGATTATGAACTTTTATATGCAGGGTATGGTTTTCAAATGTTATTCTCAGGTTCTCATACCATTATTTTCATGTTATGTTTATATATCTCCCTTGTTTACCCTTAGTAAGAATCTAATATTTCCCTTTCTTATGTTTACTTTACCTAGGTTATGAAGAAATGTATTACGTATGGTATTTCTAAGAAGGATGCTAGTTATAAATATCATAATGGGATATGATGTAGTTTACCTATGGAACATTTGTTTGTGTTTCCAAGTTTCCAAAGACACCAAACTATTATAGTCCTCAGGTGTTTGTTTGTGTAATGAATATTCATCAAGAAAGATGTAATATTAATTTATGATAATCTTGGGTCATTATAGATGGTATTAGAGGATAGTTTTTGTTTTACTTTGGTAACTAAGATGAGAAAACCATAGTTATATCCCTAAGTACATGTCTATGAATATGTCTAAGGATTAGTTAAAGAATAGTAAAATGTCCTAGAAATTTGGTAAATGATAGAGAAAGTTGTTTTCAATAAATTAAATCCATGTTTATATACTACAAGTGTATGTGGCTCTTGCACAAAGGTACATAATTTTAATAACTCTAAAAAGGGTTCATTGATCTAGACTCAATCATCACCTAGTCCCTAATAACATGCCTTGCTACACACCTGGTTTGACACTCCGGGGGGATATTATTTAAAAATTTAAAAACTATTTATGAACCATCATGAAGGATTTAAATAGATTATGACTTTGAATAACCTAGGATAAACCTAAGTAATCATAGATTAAAAATAAGGTTCCACAATTTAGACATACTATAAGTGGTTTTTCATGATTATGTGGTTCACCGCTATGATAATTGTTTCTCACACTATGATTTTTTGTTTTAGTCAATGGATGGAACCTGAAGGAACCATGTTAATGTTGATTGCGGTGGATAATGAAATGATTTTCCTCCTTATAATCCAAATATTGTGGGATCTAGAATGAAAATATCATTTTTATTCTCACTCAACTTTATCAATCAATGAATTATGTTATACCTCCAAACGAACAAAGGATGGAACAACATTCTACTGAGTCCATCATGAGGAAACTTCTAATTTCTTTCCGTGGGTATTTTGATAAACCAGTTTCTTAAATATGGATCAAAACCATTGAAAAAATATTTTATGTTCTCTAGTGTTTGGAATATAAAAAATTCAATTTGGTTTTCTATCATTTGGAAGGTGAAATAGATTAATGGAGGACTCGTATCATGAATCTTAGAAAAAAAGATGAAATTGAATCCATGGATTGGGATGAGTTCAAGAACTTATTTTTCAATAATAACTTTCTTCATATTCTTTGTATGAAGATGAAGAAGTATTTCCTTAAGCTAAAGTAAAATGATTTTGACTTTATTGGTGCCTATAATGAATCTTTTACAAAACATACAAGGTATGCTTTTGGTATTATCATCCAACCTAAAATTTAGGGTGATCAATTCATCAGTGTCTTAAAACCATGTATTAAAATGGAATTATACATAATAGACTTCAATATTTATGAATATATTTCTCAATGTTCTATCAAGGTGGAAATGGAGGTTGGATTTACATTTCAATCTCATGGGTTTTAAAAGAAAAGTAATATGAAGTTTAAAACCAAATATAAAAACCTTAGAGAGAAGAATATGAGCATTTTTTTATGCTCAGTGATTGGGAAGAAACATGAAGGAAATCATCTTAAGGGGAATAATAAATGTTTTATGTGTGTAAGGTAAGGTCATTGAGAAATTTATTTTGAAAGTGATAAGAAGAATTTAGCTAACTATGCGAATATAGAAAACTCTACACAGAATGCACCACCCATAATCGAGTACTTAAAATGAAAAGAGTATTGGTATTATGCTAACCAATTCCGAAATTTTAATGTTAATGATGATGATCAACATAAGAAACCTATTAATCTGATATAAATAGGTAGATCTCATGTGATCACTATTTCTGATGAGGGGTGTCATGAAAAAGTGGTGAAAGGTACACTTACCATCCACTCAAAAAAATATAATGTATCATTTGACTCTGGATCTACCCATTCATTCATATCTAAATAATTTTATATGGGTTTCAATATGTCACCCAAATGATTAAATGTGCAGTTGGTAGTGAAAACCCCTAATGGTATGATGATCACATCTCAATTCTATGATTCCTCTCATATTTATGATGGTGGGAATGTACTTCCTAAAAATCATTTTATTCTTACTATGGTTGAATTTGATGTTATCTTGGGCATGGATTATATTTCTCAACATAAATACCATATTAATTTTTGAGGAATGGAGGTTGTATTTGATATTCCAAACCAACCTATGAAATTATATTAATGTGATGATAAGTATAAACATTCTATGGAGACCACATCCATTCTTTAGATCTTAATTTCCATTCATAAGGTGTGTTTATCTCAAATGGTTTGGGAGAAAATAAACATCCATGACTAACCTATTTTATAGAAATTTATTGATGTATTTTCATAATATTTTTCTAGCCTTCCACCAAAATTTGAAGTTGAGTTCTTAATATAACTCATACCTAGTGTTATACCAATTATAAAAAATCCATATAGAACAGTCTGGATTGAGTAGCAGGATTTGAAGAAGTAAGTCTATGAAATCCTTCAATAGGGATTAATTTGTCCAAGTGTGTCACCTAGAGGAACACCTATTCTTTTTTTAAAAATAAATATGGATCAATGTGACTCTGGACTGATTATTGGGAGCTGAACAATATCACAATTAAAAAAAAGTATCATCTTCCTTGTATTGATGACTTGTTTGATCAACTATGTGGAGTTTAATACTTTTACAATATTTACATTCATTATTTATATAATCAATTGATGGACAAGAATTAGTACATACCCAATAAAACATTCAATACAAGGTATTGACACTATGAATATATAGTAATTCCATTCAATATTTCTAATTTCTTTTTTATATTAAGGGATTTAATGAATAGAGTCTTTAGATATTACATTGATCCATTTTTGGTATTATTTATAGATGATGTTCTTTTCTATTCATAGAGCAAGTAAGATCATTATGATCACTTAAGAATTATATTAAAGACCCTAAGGATGGATAAATTATATAGAAAATTTACAAAGTGTGAATTTAGAATGTGAAAGGTTTCATTTTTGGGTTATATAATCTAAAGATAGGGTATATCGGTAGATCCATAAAATATGAAGTCTATTAAATGTTGTCCTAGACCAAAAATTATGGATGAGATAAATAGTTTTCATGGTTTAGATAGATATTACGGATGGTGTGTTGAGAAATTATTATGACTATTCAGTCCTCTAACCTAGTTTACTAGAATGGGATCCAAGTTCCTCAGGATAGATGAATGTGAGGAAAATTTCAAGGAACTTAATAGAAGATTATTTATTGCACTTATGCTTACATTATCTTGTAGTGGAGAAGGGTTTTTAATCTATACTGATGTATCCAAGAAGGGATTGGGATGTTTTCTTATTTATAAATCCATTTTTATATCTCAGGCCGCATGAAAATTGAAGATTCCAGAGAAAAATTATCCAACTCGTGATTTATAGTTAGTTGTGGTATTCTATTTATTAAATATAAGGAGTAATTATATTTATGTATAAAAGTGTGATAAATATAATAATCATAAAAGTTTATAGTATATATTCACATAGTAGGAGGATAATATTATCCAAAGAAGATGGTTAAACATTATTAAAGATTATTACATCTCAATACATTACCACCTTGGGAAGGTGAACAAGGTGGGAAATGCTTTGAATCAAAAGGATCATGCTAGATTATCCATGATAATGACTAAAAAGTTTCAATATTTATATATTTGAAAATTATGGATCTCAAAATCCTGAATGAAGGGTAAAATCTTATCTTGAACAATTTAATTTTCAACCATCAATTCAAGTGAAAATTAAAGAGACACAAAAGGAAGATATAGAACATGAAAAAAGGGTAAAAATATTCCTGATTTTATCCTTGATCATGATGGATTGATAAGGTTTAGGAATTGTGATTGTGTCTCATTCATAGTAGATTTAAATAAGGATTTATTATAGGAATCTCATAGTACTTAATTATTATTCATATGAAAAGTATAAAGATGTATAGAGATTTGAAAGTTTTTTATATTGTGATTGCATGAAGAAACATATCTTAGAGTTTGTATCCCGATGTTAGGTATGTCAGCAAGTTAAGGATGAAATAAAAAATTCTAAGGGTATATTTCATCCATTACCCATACCATAATGGAAAAGGGAAAACATCACCATGTATTTTATCATTGGAATCCTGAAAATGTCTGAAGGGAATAATGTTATATGGGTTGTACACTATCACCTTATAAACATAGCACACTTTCTCACTATTAGAGAAGAATTCTCTCTGGATAATCTTTCCAGGATATACATTAAGGAAGTGGTAAGTTTTCTTGGAATACCACATTTCATTGTGTCTAATAAAGATATGAGATTTACCTCAATGTTCTGGTGAAGTCTTTAGCAATCTCTTGATATACATTTTATTTTTAGCATTTTGTATCATCCTTAGATAAATGGTTAGTATGAGAGAACAATTAAAAACCAAGAGAAAATATTGATATCTTATTATTTGGATTTCTAAGGTTTTTTGGATCAACACATTCCTCTATTTGATTTTTCTTAAAATAATATCTTTCACTCAATCATTCATATGGATCCCTATCAAAACCTTTATAGAAATAAGTGAAAAGCTCCAAGATTCTGGAATAAAGTTGGGGAAAGAAATATATTAGGATTTCAGGTAGCTGAAGAAATGTAATATAATGTTAGATACATTTAGTAGCTCATCAAGGTAGCTCAAAGTCAACAAAAAAGTTATGCGGATAATCATTAGTATGATCTAGAATTTGAATTTGGTGATACGTTTCTTCTAAGAATTACTCTATGGAAGAAGGTTATGAGATTTGGGATAAAAGGGAAATTAATCACTTGGAATATTGGTCCATTTAAAATTCATTATTATATTGGGATGGTATCCTATCATTTGGTGCTTCCACCAAACCTATCTCATGTCCATGATGTGTTCCATCTATCTCTCCTGAAGAAGTATATATCTAACCATTCACATATACTAAACTCAATGTTCATACCAATGTAAAAAGATCGTTCTTATAAGGAAAAAATGGTGGAGATTTTGGATCATACAGAGAATGTTCTATGAAACTATACCACTCACCTGGTTTAATTTTTTTTGGAGAAACCACTAGTTTGAGAAAGCTATATGGGAACTTGAGGATATGACGAGGTAGAAGTATTCTTATTTTTTTATAAAAGAGTGATGAATTTTTATGGATAAATTCAGGGGGTAGAATGTAACACCCTAAGTTTTTATGATTTTTTTGAATAAATTAAATTTA
This sequence comes from Viscum album, assembly GCA_963277665.1. NCBI lineage: Eukaryota > Viridiplantae > Streptophyta > Magnoliopsida > Santalales > Viscaceae > Viscum > Viscum album. The sequence goes on along the minus strand of OY728141.1, from coordinate 200,569,629 downwards.
TTTGATATCTATCATTATAGAGAACATCAAGTTAATTTTCCACTATATGCAACACTAGGTTAGCTTTCATTACAAATGGCACTGAGTTTTAACAAAACCAAGATATACTATTAATATTATTATTCAAACATGACTGTTATAAAAATGTTATTAAACATAGTGATATGAATAGTAATCACTACTTTTTAAATATTATATAAAAAGTTATTATAAAAACAAAATATATTGATAAAATTGTACTTAATATTTTAATAAATACTTTGTATGTTTTGAAAATGCTATTTTCTAATAAATGGTTCTATTTATTTATATTAGTGAAAAATAATAAAATAAATTTTTTACACTTTTATAAACTTAATTTTATAAAATAAACTTCATTTTTTAAATCATAATATCAAAATTTTCTTATGTTGAATTTTTGGGATTTTTCTGAACTGTTTCATTTTTTGATAAGTAGTGAAAAATAGTGACTTTTAATTAAAAAATACCTTTTAGTTTAATTTATTTATAAAGTTAAATTATATTTTATATTAGTTTTAAAGTAAAATTAGATGAATTATACTTCCATTAATTATATTTAGGACATTTTAATCAATTTCATGTTGAATTTTGATATAAAAACTTTATAAACTTTTGAATATTTTCTCTTTAAACCCCCACTTTCCCATCACGTCTATGAGATTACTATTAAATTTAAATTTTATGATTATGTAAATTTAATTTGGAAAAATGGATTAAATATTTTTAATCATATTAATTTATATTTTTTAATAATTTTAACTTAATTTTTTACCAAAATTAATAGTAAAAATAGTTAAATATATTTACCACGATTAAGGTAAAAATGGGTTTACTAGAGGGGATTAAACTGAAAACATAAGGGTTAAAAATAACCAAAAAAATTATAAAACAAATTTTATGGAAATATTTTGACCTTATACCTTAAATTATTGATAATTTTTCATTATTATATCCTTTTTAACTGAAAACATGTTGTTGGAATTCTTTATTTTCAAAAATTACTAGTATACCACTTGCCTCACTTATAAAAGGCCACTCACTCTTCTCTATTATTAAAACCTTCAAACCATTTTGGTTCACAAAATACCTACCCAAATAGCTTAAAAATTCCCTCCTCTCATTCTAAAATCATTATCTAGGACATAAATCTAACCAAGAAAGTATTTTGGTGAAAACCTAAGGAGGATACCCAAAGAAGAGGTAACGTTCATCAATGAGCATTTTTTGTTTTATTCCTTCATCCATATACTTCAATTTTTATTATACCATGATGATATAATAACCTTATTATATTCTATATAAATATATGTTTTTATTTTAAGTGAATTCCCTACAACCATATCCACTTCCATCAAATGGGTTATGAAATAATCATTTGTGTGTACGGTGGACTACAGCCTTATGAACTGATGTCATTCGTTTTTCCATTAACACCTCTCAACGATGGACATGATGATGGATTAATTATTTATATATTATATTTATTATTATATTATATTTCTATAATTATTATATCACACATACCTTCATAATATCTATATTTTGGGAATATTATAGTGTCGTTCATCTTAATGGTGGACTGCTGTCTCTCCAAGCGAGGTGATTCATTCACGATTTATATATAATATTTTAAGGATGGTTTTAATTAATATATGTGATATATATAATATAAAAAAAATTAACAGTAATATATCAATTTATTTATTTCTTTTAATTTGATAAATACATATATAATGAATATATATGATATTTATATCTTGTTTAACATTATATATATTATGAAATAATTATCTAAGTAAGAATACCAAAAATAAAAAGCCAAAACATACACAAAAAACAAAGAATTTATTTCCCAAAACATGATTTTAATATAGAATTGTTAATAAACAGGTAATAAAAGGTCATGAGAAAATAATATATAGTATAATATATATTAATATTTTTCATTAATAGATATATAATAATATTATATTGATTATGTAGTAGTTTTGAATTAGTACGATGGAAGTCAAGACTTAAGGTAAAGGATTTTTTTTCTCAATTTACCTTCTTTGAGACGTATGTTATGTAATACACCAATATTATTTCATGAGGTGTATATACAGACCCTTTGAAATTTAATATCATGATTTTAATTATCCTCATTTTATTTTAAGTTACAATTTATGTTATTACTTTGTGGGGATTATGATTCAAAATTACCAAAGTGGTAATGATTTTATGTTACAATCTCATTGTTTATCAATAGTGTTTATGATTATCCCTATGATGATAAAATATTATGATCCATATCTAAATAAACTCATTTATTTTATTGAAATATTGTTATTAATGATATTTGTAAGTAATATGACCACTTTTCACTCTTTTGTACGTAAAATAATTGAGAAAGTGTTTTTAAGAAAATATGACTATATTTATCTTTTTAGTTAGAAATATGTTTTCTTCTAAACCCATGTTTTCTAAAAATGTTTTAATTTTTTTATTGTTTTCATATTATTTTTAAATGAAATTTTTATCTATTTTTTACTTTAAAAAAATATTTTTAAATAAATCTTCATATCATTTTCAAAAAAAATTGTATATATTTTATTGAAAATGTGAAATGAATATTTGTTTTAACATGTGCGTTGTGAAAAAAACTTGCAATCATCATTACCAATAATTTATTTGAATCTTCATTTATGATTTTTCATGGTTATTTTAAAATTAAAATATTTTCAAATTGTTTTATGTTTTAAAAAGTTTTTTTTAAAGTAGAAGTATATTTTCCTCAATAAACGTTTTAAATGATTGATTGGAATCATTCACCATTTATGATGACATTTTTTGATGTAACCTATGCCTTTATAGGGATATGATCCAAGGAAACTATTCGTATTCATTCTTTGACTGGTTTATAATTATGAAGTAATGATTTTTATGAAACCCATTTTCTTTCCATGGGTTATACCATGATAATATTATCATGAAACAAACTTCTTTTTCCATAGGTTATGCTATAATGAAATTATTATGAAACTTGCCTCTTTTTCATAGGTTATGATATGATGAAATGTTTATAAAACCCATTAAATTCCATGGGATATGATAGGATTAATGTTTGATTATTTTTTAGCCCACATAAAAATTATTTTCATTAAGAGATGGGCAGGACCTATATATCCTTTCAATTCATTGGTTAAAGATTTATATCTCATGATATAGACAAGACTGGAATAGAGATTGAATCCGGTTCAATAAGGGAATTTGTCCAATATAATGGTCTTGAGAGTGAACCTTGACTACTATTATAGTTTAAGGAAGGAACCCATTCCACTATGATATCCTTGGTTGTGAACCTTAAATAATATGGAAATGATTTTCTATGCTTACATATATGCCACAAATTTATATCGTATGTCAATATTATGCTATCATGGCTCATTTTATTTGATTCCCTTTATGATTCATGTATTATGAACTATCAATATTTATTCCATGACTCAATATTATGATATTTTTTATTCGGGGTATGGTTTCCAAATGCTATTATCATGATCTCATACCCTTATGTTCATGTTATGTTTATGTATCTCACTTTATTACCCTTATTGAGCATCTAAGCACACCCATTCTTATGTTTACTTTCCTAAGGTTATGAATAAATGTATTACATATGATATATATAAAAATGTTCTAGTTATTAAGATCATAGTAGGAGATTATGTAGTTTACCTATGGAACAATTGTTTGGGATTATAAGTTTTAAAATACACTAAACTATTATGGTCTTCAGGTGTGTGTTTGTGTAATGTACTGAATATTCAAAAAAAATTATGTAATATATATGTATGATAAGTTTGGGTCACTATACCCATGGTACTCAGGATGATATCAAGATATCAAGCATGATATCCTCTACACTAAGATTATGATAATATCTCATTGATAGGTGTTTATCCTCTTCTTAAGCCACACTCATGTAAAATAGGTTGTACTTTCCTTTTAACAACTTCTAACACCATGTATCCCAACAATTCATGTCTAGGATCAAACACAATCAATTATCTCACATCACACAATTCAAATTTCAAATTTTCCCCCATTATGGGAACTTTCTTTAATTTTTAACCAAAGATATAGGTCACCATGCCCATAATTGCCTTATTTATAACCATCAATACTCATACCATACCTGGAGTCTCATCTAAATGAAATATAAATTAGTTCCCACATGAAAGCGTTGTGAAATAAACTTTCTATACATTACTAGTGCATATCATGTACTACTCAATTCAACATTCGACTCACTATCCAATGATTTATACATCAAAAGTCCTAGTTAACCATGATATATGGAATGTCAATCTCATTAATCTAATAGTTCCCTTGAAACACTTATTCAAAATCGAGCACCTTTCTGTGTCATGATTTATTGAACAACAACCAACCTCATGACATCATTTCAGAAATTAATGCATCAAGTGCAAAACCACTGGTCAACCAGGCTAGGCACTCGAAAAACCCTTCCCATTGAAGAAAGTCTTGATACCCATCACCCAAGGTTCTTTCTCAAAAAAAACCAAAGGCATCATCATGCATATATTTCATAACCATATCACCTTTCATTCATTATATTTAAAATAATTGTATAACTAATGTCATCGCCTAAAGTGGAATCTACAAAACTCGGCCAACCCCTCTTGCAGGTTACCTCAATAAATCCAAACATTATAGACTCACTAGGGTCTGAGTTTCGTCAAAGGGTCTTTAGGTCTTCCACTTAGACATTCCAATAAAACTCAAAATAGGGCCACTAGGTCTTTTCACCTATCCCTAAGGTATCTCACATGAGAACCATATTCCACAGAAGTGATTCTATTACATGGAATATGATGTTCTTATAAAATATATCTAAGGAGATAAAACTTAATTAGTTAAATAAATTATAGAAATACAAGGTTAAAAACTATTAAAATATGCATAGTGACATCACCTTCCAAGAATCATCCTTCTAGGACCTAAGCCTCTCCAAGCATCCTAATAAGGGAATACTTCTCGAAGGGTTATAATGTAAACATAAAAGGATTAAAAGATGACAATCAATAGGTATTCATATATGGAATTTCCCCCTCAATGATCAACTTACTAGACAATCACCCGCCTACTCAGGGTGTCATTTCATTATCTAAGAGTCTTATCTTATAGGAACGATCAAATAACATCACTTAACTTTCCCAAGCACTCGGCTGAAATTCTACCAATTTCCCATATTTTAGGTCCTTACCATAATGGATAACCCCTCACTTAAACATAAGTCATTGAATTTTAAATTAGAGTCCAAATAAAAGTTCACTAAGCTCTACCACTTATTTTTTTGGTTCAAGAAATAGTATAAAAAATCAAACTGAGACCTATGGATAATGCTCATGTTTCTATTTAAAGAAAATCTCAGGGAAAAAATAAATATAATCCTTATATGAGGTTTATAGAAATTATGACCACTTTAGGTTTTATTTAATCATTTTCAAAACTTCACATTTATTATTCCATTAAAGAGGCTCAATAATATTAATTTTTGAGTACTATATATAAATAAAATCATTTTACAACTATACTTATTAGTTTATTTAGTTGACTCCATGAATAAATATAGGAAAATTATCTCATAATTTGCATTTACCCATTATTTATCCATAAGTTCCCACAACTGGTATTGGTTAAGTAAAATGTCAATTGCAAGATATAGAGGAAAACACCCTTTAGGTTATAATTAATATTTTAAATAAAATCACCTCATAGTAATAATAAAGATCAAAATCACATAAAAGTTATTTTATAATTTTAAAATGAATCTTTTTAGTAAGATTCCATCATACATTTATATGTAACACCATATTAGTCGTTAACACTTTAAATAACCATCCCATATAACATGAATATATCCACATGGGATTATGCAGTAAAGAAAGTAAGAATAAAGTTGACCTATAATGGTCCCATCATTCCAATATAGGTTAAAATATATGGGCATCCATTCCCGATTTATGGAGTCAATTCTCTATAAATTTCAATTGTAATACCATTTAAGTGAAACCCATAATAGTTAAAATTTAGAACACCCTAAATGGGTTTTATTACATAGGCATAAAATTTAAAAACTCGCTTATATGGGTTGAGTAGATCATATAAGGATCTTTTTAGATGATTCATTATTCCTATGTTATAGAGGTATGGCCTTTATAAGTTACAATTGGAATATCATCTAAATAATATCCATTAATGATCCTTTTTATTTTAAACTAAATTTTACTTTAACCTTATAATAGGTTTTTAAAAAATCATACATTACTACGAACGACCTACTTAGATCGATTCTAGCATGATTATTTAGTTATACAGGTAGTCATTCCCAGGTTATGGAGGCAATCACACCATAAGTTACAATTTGACTCATGTTTAATCGACATCTATTTGAGATAACTTTTATTTTCTAAAACAAACAAATTTCAAGGGAATTTAATGTTTCCATCCAAGTTAACTTATTAACCATTTCAAAAAAAATATTTATTTAACAAAATTCAAGATAATTAAATATAATTTCACCATCATAATATATGGTTAAACAATGTTTAGATTAATTCATACACTTTATTTAACCAAAAATATGTCATATCTATAACAATTAAGCTATCACATAATAAGGAATACAGGAGTGTTAGCAGGAAAACACACGAGCATGGTATACATATAATAATTCTAATGACATGTGAATCTTTTGTACCTAAAATGATGAATAAACACACCACAAATATTTCTATACCATGAAAATAGATAAATCTCATAAATTAGTAACCATAAAAAGTATATAAATCACTCATTGTGAAATAATAACCAACTGTAATAACAAGAAACATGAATAAAGGTTCATCCCTGATAACTTGATCTTTCCCTCACGTGTGGGTTGGTCAAACCCAAGAACGAGCTATTTGGAAAGTGTCTACATGTTCCGTGTCTCCTATCTATCATCAAAAATAGTAATATAAAGAAAAATAACCTATTATACCACTTTTTCATGTCACAACCTAGGACCTACTAAAATGGTGCCTCGAGCCGGTTGGCAACAAAGCCACAAGTATGCCTCCCCATATTCCAGAGGCTACTAACTAAAAGACTAGGTATAATGGTGGTGACATGGGGATAATATACCCTGTGAATTAGTAATAAATATAGTGGAAGTAATAATAATTAAATTCAATGGAATATATATAAATAAACAGCAATAGTAATTATAACAGATAACTTGGTCAGTGCCAAATAAACCACCCATGCATGAACATGATAAGTTATAACACACGTAGTCAATATAAAAAAGGTAGTACATACAACTAGACTAAAATGAAAAAATAATAAATAAATAAAATACTCAACACTGATAGGAAACTAGATTACATTCTCATCCCCCAGTTCCATGTCAATTCCTAATCCATAAAGAGTATTATTAAGCAAGCACAATCCAAGATCCATATCTTTAGTTAGAAGTTCTATCTAGGTATCAATCAGTGGCTCGAATTGGGTGTGAGTAAAACTAATTAGGCCATCACCATTGTAATTTAATGTATAACCTAGTCTATGAATATAAAAGAAATTATTGTGAAAGTATAATAAATAAAAAGAAACAGAAATTTGTGATGTAAAACTAATCCATGTCAAGCTTAGGTTCCTCAAGGGACACCTAGCCGACCATACCTACTTCAATCTAAGATAGAATGTATCTAATCGTGGGAGTAGTAAAGTAGAAAATAAATACGACCCTTATCATTAATCCTAGGCATAAATGTGTAACACTAGTCATGGGGACCCATGTTGAACCTAGGTGTCCACATATAATGATGATCATATAAGGTTCTACATGTTATATGATATTAAATATTTATAAATCTATCATGATATAATACCATATTACCAATGATATCTATCATGACCTGACCCTACCCGGGGCTCGAGCCGTAACTACCCCAAGCCCGCCTCCATAGTCCAGGGGCTGGCGACAAGCGCCGAAGGCTAAACAACTCGGGGATGCCTTTGCCTAACTATCTGTACACACACTCGCAGCCCACTCAATGCAGATGTGCAGAGTAAAAAAGAAGACTAAAGTACCAAATACTATAAATAAATCACCAATGTGCATTAACCTCTAAACATTACAAAGAAAGTTCTCAAGTTAAACTGAAAAGAAAAGGGGTAAAACATGCGCCCAACCAGAAAAAGTGCCACAACCCGGCAACAGGTAAACAAAATTAAACAGCTGGGAGGGTCCCACACCTGGAACCCGACTACGACCACCACACGCGGTCCAATATCCTAAACTCCTAAGCTCTACTGAAGTCACGACCAACCTTTCCATCGTCTTCAAGGGCACACCAAGTGCAGGGAAAGACCAAGTAGGGGTGAGTATAAAAATACTCAGAAGGATTCCCCGAAGGCTCGAGGGAGCAACAAAGGAGGTACTGAAGAGGTGATCAGTAGATCGAACTGGGAAAATTAAAGGTGTACAACTGAGAGTGCAGTAAAGAGTATATTGGATTATCAACTCAACCCAACAAGAGAAAGGAAGAAGACTCGTCCTATCACAAGGAGCTAGAAAAGGAGGGAAGATGAACTTCTCATCGAGTCTTCACTGCCTTTAGCAGGAGAGTAGACTCGTCAAACCACAAGAAGTTAAACACAGAAAGAATGTGGCATACCTCGTGCGTCTTCACCTATCCTGGAAGGAGAGTATCCAAATCCCAAGGAGAGGGCAATGGAATAAGGTATACATATATATACCACACCAATATCCGAACAAGATCGTAAGGGGATATTCATCCCATAGCTCAGCCCAAGAAAGTGAGTCACCAATAGTCCCAGAAGTAAACACCATCGATGCCCAGCATCCCACATGCCTACCCTGAACTGCAAATCAAGGGGCTCAAATCACCACACCTTGATACTATCTGCTTTGGGCCGCACTGACTCACCCTCACAGTTTTAGGTGGCGTCACAAGGACGCGTCCTAGTGGGAAAAGTGCCTCTCATCCTTGACAGTTCAAGGGTAATTCAAACCACACCACGTCACATCCAAAGTTTTCACATCACTGGCCCATAAAGCCAAGGGTCCCGCTCCGGAAGTCACAAAGAAAAAACACAGACTAGCCTAGTAGAAAGGTCTGATTCTGAAAGGAGTCACCGGGTAACCCACTGCCCAGTCTCTGCTGGAGGGTAAACCCTAAGAGATCGTCGAGTGACCCACTACCTAGTCTCTGTTAGAGGGTAAACCCTAAGAAGTCAATGAGCAACCCACTGCCCAGTCTCTGCTAGAGGGTAAACCCAAAGAAGTCGGTGAGCAACCCACTGCCCAATCTCTGTTGGAGGGTAAACCCAAAGAAGTTAGTGAGAAACCCACTGACCAGTCACTGCGGGAGGGTAAACCCAGAGGAGTCGCTGAGAAACCCACTACCTAGTCTCTGCTATAGGGTAAACCTGAAGAATTTGGTGAGCAACCCACTGCCCAGTCTTTGCTGGAGGGTAAACCCGAAGGATTCGATGACCAACCCACAGCCCAGTCTCTGTTGGAGGGTAAACCCGAAGAAGTCGGTGAGCAACCCACTGCCCATCCCCACTAGAGGGTAAACCCGGAATTTCTCTGGCCATACCTACTGGATGGTACAACACTAGCCAACAGAACACGAAGGGGGTATCTCACAACCACCCAACTCCAGAAAAAAAAACACCTAATAGAGTTTCAACACCTGTGCCATCATTGGGTGTCACTAGTACTGGTACCGTGCGTAGGTTCGAAGTGTGACAAATGAAACTCCGAACAATTCCCTTTCAAGTTTCCAATTTTAATAAGATCACTTAAGAGGAACCACTCGCCTGAACATATTACACCGTTGTAATCCTCATGTAAAAACATGCGAGATAGACTACATACTCGCTGGAAGCGGGCTCCCGATGAAAAAGTTATCCAACACCGCTTCATGCCCATACGACGTCTTGTGGGGCCCGCACCTCGGTCCCAAGAGAGGTTGTATAAACTGCACCACCGTGATGCTCTCGAAAAAACACACTGAATTTACTATTCATATGCCCCAAATGGATGACAGGTGAAAAAGTCACAGTACGCTATTCACAACATAAAAGATGGCTCAGGGGGCCCACACATCAACTCCAGTTTCAATGCATGAAACCACCCTAGTTAATTCTGCCTCGATTCTAGCATCACAATGCCACTAACAGCGCCTAAAACAGACTCTGGATGTAGAAGCTTCAATTCCTGCATTATAAACAAACGGGAACCCGTGGGGCCTACACCTTGGGCCCGAATTTAAGCGGGTGGATTGCACTGTTGCAATCCCCTTGAAAAATCACTAAGAAATGAGTACTCAAACACCCCATTTAGAACTCAACGGAAGTCTCGTATTTCCATTCCGAGACTCGGTTTAAAATTTATTTGAAAGGAACGCCAGTGGTAAAAATCACTAAGTGGTCATTTCGAAATGACCATTTTTTCCCTAGGTGTCATCTCTCACAGTAGGCCTGCGACCACAACTTTTACTCCACTATTAGGGTAAACGGCACGCTCCGGACTCAACGGTGCCCTCGGTTTTCCCATCCAAGCAACCGTTTAAGATTTACTCAGGTTTGATCCATTAAATGAATAATTTAATTCAATTTATCCATTTAACACTCTGTTAACGAGAGAGGGGTCCGAACGTCCTGCGCTGACTTATTTTAATTTGTTCCTAGGGTAAAAACATCATTTAGGATCTATCAGTACACTCAGATTTCTAATATAAAGCACCGTTTAGGAGTTATTCTATTTATTTTGCGTGCCTAGTGTGAACGCACAAAAAATTTAATTTCGGCCTCACCGAGGCTCAGAATCGTACGTCGTCTGAAGGCGCTGCTCTATAATAACATCAAGAATTTTCCAAAGTCTTTTATAACAAAACCTGTGTTATTAAATCATTCCCTCCTTCAAGGTTTTAGTCCCCGAAAAGAAAAAAAAGGGAACAAATCAGGGTACTAAGCTCGCACCAGGCTCTTTCGTACCTAGAAGAACTCTTGCACAGTCCTGCGTCGTCGCACACAGACCAAAGGGTTTGATCTGTTCACGCAAGGTCTACCCTTTCCGATGACGTTCATAGGAGCATTCACACATTTACTCAGGTAAGCCATGCGGGATACGTCATGCCCCCACTCCCAAACTTGGGGTTTGGGCCAGGCGGTAGGGAACCTCGTCATCCCTTCGCATGGTCTCAAACGGCCCGAAGGCCCTCAGGGGTATCTCACCTCTCTGTCCAAACTCCTACATCCCATGCCATGACTAGAATAACCATTTGGACTTGGGACAAAGCCTAGTGATTCCCACCTTCAGAATATCCATATGATGAAACACGCAAAGATATCTGATCACGCAAGGTTTCATAGTAGATGTCCCACGACTCAGACTCTCTTACATGCTCGGAGAGCGAAGGAGTAGATACCATCGACTAAAGAAAAGGTTCCATGCCATTTACCTTACCAACACAGGGTTACGCCGATGCCCCCTGTCACCTTGGTAACACCTCAAACAAAGAGCAGGGAGAAAATCTTTTCACATACAGAGTCTAACCATTCTACTGTAAAAAGTAGAAGAGTCATAAAGCGTACCTCTTGTCACCTCACGATCTGTAGGATCGTAAACATCCAAAGCTCGCGGTTGTCCCCGGTCCCAACTGTCAGCTCCTGGAGCCTAATTTAGACCACCTGGTGGTGATGGGAATACCTCATAAAGTCATCCCCCACTACCAATTTCTCCCACCCCTCCTCTAGAACCACCTCTCTGGGCACTACTCCGGTCACGAAGCTGCCTCTGTCGTGGTGTTTCACCTATTGCATGCCCGATATTCTCAGTGTTCTTGGTCGGGTAGTCTCACGCCAGGTGACCTCACCCATCGCAATCATAAAACCGACTCTCTCCGGGCTGAACTGGTGCCCTCCGGCGCCACTGTGGTGTACGACCATGCCCCTGAGCCCGGTTATCGGAAAGCCACCCGCGTCGAGGTTATGTCACCCAACGCCCGCTGGCTGCAGCAGACATCTCAGATCTGTCGAGCCTGTTAGCACCACCAACTGTAGAGCGTGACAGGAATCTCTATGTCACCAGGGCATCCTCTAGCACCTCGGCATAAGTGTAAATGCCCAAGGTTACTATGATAGTACAAATCTCTCTGAATAGACCCTACTCGAACTTTCGTGCTCAGAAGTTGTCGTCATATACCAAGTCCGGGTAAAAACGTGCACGGTCTGCGAACCTAGTCGCATACTCAGTCACCATCATCCCTCCCTGCCAAAATTGCAGGAGCTCCTAGATCTGAATGAAATGTAAGCAGGAGGGGTAAAACTCCTCACGAAACAGTAGCTGAAAGTCACCCCACGAAAGTGACGACTCATCAAGAAACTGAGTCACTAGACTCCACCAACGCCCAGCTGCTCCGTGGAAAAGGCTGATGGCCAAAGCCACCATAAGATCTACCGACGTCTATACAAGACTGAAGAGGAAAACCACTATCTCTAGCCAAACCTCTGCTACCTGAGGCTCTGGCTCACCACTGAACCTCAGCGGTCTGTGTCACTGGAACTCACGGAGCGCGCTCAACCTGTGCTCAAGCTCAGTCTGCTCTACTGAAGTTGTATGATTCTCACCATGTGGGGGTGTTGCTACTGGCCCACCCGGATAAAGGGACTCGCATGATGGGTCCTAGATTGAGGCCTCGTAGCTCACAGGGTTTTCGTCACGAACCAAAGCTGATATCCTGGCTGGCTTTCTTCACGGAGAGATCATGAATGTTATCAAGGAGTGCGGCAATCAAATGAGCATATATGTATATCAAAACAACAACAATGGGGAGGTAACTTAAGAAGGATAGTCAAGACTCAATCCTATGTGATGCACAAACCAATTTCCCTGTAATGAGTGTCTTAGCATGCCGAGTCGACTAGTGGGTTATCAGGGTCCTGGTGAATGGATACGTTGGCCACCGCACCATTACTAAACTCCCTGGCCTGAGAGACGTACTCGAGACACGTTGACACTGTTGCCCTAAATCCAAACCAATTCCTTTTTAGGGATGTCCGAAAAACATCCCAAGGAATGAACCACCACTGATACCACTTTTTCATGAAGGAGTTATAGTATTTAATCAGGATAAAATAATTAATTTCCCATAATCTTGAGCCATTAATATGTCTTAATGGTGTTCTAAGAGTGTTTTAGAGAATAAGAATTGTAAAAAAATGTTTTTATCTATTTTATTAACAACAAAAAAATTGTGTAAGGGTAACACATATTTATTATTACATAGATCCCATATTTCATGTAAGGGTAGAGGTTACCCTTATGTAGCTATTTAATTAAACTTCTTACCCTTACACAGCCCCAGATTAACCTTATGCTAGTAGACTTTACCATTACCCATCAATTAGAAAACCTAGGTTATCTTTTCACAACACCTAACGTACCTTTATTCAAGCTTTTATATCTTAGTACTACCCTTATGCAGTGAGGTTTTACCCTTATGTAACCTTTATAAAGTCTAAGCTTCCTTTACATAGTACATTGGGTTTACCCTTACACAATCAGGTTAACTTTACACAGTGTATGAAAATGGGATCACACCCTTATACAACTCACCATGGTACCCTTATATAGCACATAAAATAAGGTTCTTACCTTTAAGCAACACAAATCTAACCTTACATTATCCATATAAAAAGGGGGTAACCTTTATGTACCCTTATGAAATAATGGTTTACCCTTACACTGTGAATAAATCCCTTCCCAACCCTTACATATTATATATAAAAGAGGAGTTATCCTTACATAGCTTCCAAAAACCACCCTATATAAGGTTAGGCCCAATTCCATATATATGGGTAAAAATTAAGTTAAATTGTTTTCCCACTTAAAGGACTTAATAATTAAAACCAAAAGGGAATTTAATTATTATAAAAAAATATTATTATAAAAATGAGGGTGTTACATCAAGAATATTTGGAGTTTTTTCACATCTTAACATAATTTTCATGTCATGATTAAGGGAACCAAACTGTAATGTTTAGGCCATGAAAGTTAAACTTTGGGATATTTTTAAATATAAATAAAGATCATTTCTTGATGAATCCTATAATGTTGGGATGAAAAATTTAGTTGAAGAAAATCTATGGAAGGAAGAAATATATCATTTCATGATCAATGTTTTCACATCGTGATTCTTGGAATCTTGAGAATTCTAATAGGTTTTATGGCTTTGAATTGTCAAGAAAGTTAGGAGATTTTAGATGGTCCATTAACTATTAATGTGAATATCTATGGTGTATAATAATTTTGAAGCAACCAAACTTGTGGATTTTAAATAGAGTAAGTAGGAAATTGATTGAAATGTTAATTTTGAATCCAATATATATTGGAAACATTTGTAAAAAAGAATAGAACACACATAAAGGGAAAAATAAAATCATGAAAAATGAAAGAAAAGTGTGTTAGGGGTGAAATTTATTTAATATCTAGAATTAAGAAGTAAGGTGTGATTGGATTTAATTCTATTAAAGATAAATATAATAAGTAAAGTGTTACACATATCATTAAATATTAGGAAATTAAGAACATATAATCATAGATAATACTCATTGTTGTTTATTAGTATATATTTAGTTTTTATATTTTGAGTTTTGTAACACCCTAAGATTTTGTGAAATATTTTTTTACTATTTTTGAAATTTTTTGTTAGATGAAAAATTGAGTATAGATTTCATTATATGGAATACTATTTTTATTTTTCCTTATACACAACACTGTGTTTAAACGAAACGTTTCATACAATTAAAATATTATTATTTCATATGATTGTTATCACCAAGCTGTTAGAATAGTGGTTATTGATAGGATTAAATAAATTTTTAAAATATGGTTTAAAAATTCATATATAATTAATTATTTGAAAATAAATTAGTTATAAATCAAAATAAAAATAAACAAAATATTTTTCTAATAAATTATTTTTTATGTAAACAAATGTGTTATACCTCAATAAAATAAACAAAATAATTTTGGTGAATTATTTTAATAAAATTTATATAGTATATATATTTAATAGACTCTCTAATATCCATCTGATTGTTTTCTATATAATAGATAATAATTAATCCAATTTTACTCTTAAATATTGTATCTTTCTAAAAAGCAGTTTTATCGCCTTTTTGTGGTGCACTTATTTTAAAACTAAATTTTGAAAATTTGATAAAATAATTATTATAAAATAAAAAAAATTGAAATTAAAAATATCAATATTATCTTAGGGTGAGTTTTGGAATTTTTTTAAAATGTTTTGGTTTTTGATGAATATAGAAAAAAATTCTGAATGTTAATTGAAAACTGCCTTATTGTTTAGTTTAGTTATAAAGTTAAATTATATTTTAAATTTATTATAAAGTAAAATTTGTTAAAATAAACATCCATTATTTCAATTTACATAATTTGAATAAATTTCATATTTAACTTATATATACAAACATTATAAACTTTTGAAACATTTCTCTTTAAAAACCTCCTTTCTGATTGTGTCTGGGGGACTAATTTTAAATTAAATTTTGATAATTTTTTAAAATAGTTTATATATTTGGAATCATAATAATTTATAGTATTTCATAATTTAAAATTATTTTTTACCAAAATTAATAATGAATGCAGTAAAAATTAATTACCACAGTTAAGGTAAAAATAGGTTTATCGTGGGTTAAACTAAAAATATAAAGATAAAAATAATATATAAACTTGTCCAAAAACAATTTTCTATCCATATTCTATTGATTAAACCTAAAATTTTTCTCAATGTCCCATATTTTACTCTTATTAAGTATGAAAAACATGGGATCACTCAATTCTTTTCCAAAATACCAAGTGTGTCCTCTCCCCCACTTATAAAAGCTCACCCCCTCTCCTCTCCTCTTCACACCTTAAAACCCCATTGGTTCAGATGAGAACTACCAAAATTACTTCCCAACGTCCATCCTATCATTATAGAATCATTATTTTTGGTATAAAGATAACCTAATAAGGCTTTTGGTGCAAACCTAAGGTGGATACCCGAATAAGAGACAATGTTCATCAACGATCATTTTTGTTTTTTTCTTACTCCAACACCTTAAATTCTTATTATACCATTATTATATAAAAAAAATCAATATATTCAATATAATGAGATGTTTTTATTTTAAGTTATTTCTTAAAACTATCTCCACTTCCAGCAAATGGGTTATAAAATCATTTTTTGTTTGTACGGTGGACTACCACTTTATGAACTAATGTCATTCGTTTTCCATTACAACCTCTCAAGGATAGATGTAATTATAGATTTTTTTATTTAATACAAATTATATTTAGTATTTTATTATTATTATATGATTATTATATCACACAGTCCTTTATACTCTTCATTTTGTGGGAATACAATAACATCGCTCATGTGTACGATGAATTATCGCCTCGTGAATTGATGTGATTCATTCACACATTACATGGTATGTATTAAGGATGGTTTTAATAAAAATTTCTGATATATATGAAATAAACATGATTCTATATTGTTAATATATAGCATTTAATTTTCTTTCATTCAATCCAATAAGAAAATAGAAACAACATTCATGTAAATGTACGGCCTACTGTCTCCGTGAACAGTGTATTTCATTTTCTACCACTAAAATTTATGGATTGATATAAATAAATATACCCTTTATATATATGATATTTATATAATCTTTATAACTCTGTAGATTATGTAACCATTATCAAATTAATAGGAAAAAAAATATAACAAATCAAAACATATATGAAAAATAAAGCGGTTATTACCCAAAATGTAACATTAGCATGGAATTCTTAACAAACGGGTAATAAAATGTCATAAGAAAATAATATATAGTATAATATATATATGAATATCATTCTGTAATATATGTATAATAAACTTATATTTATTATACAGGAGGTTTGAATCGGTATAATGGAAATCATGACTTAAGGTAAGGGATCTCCCTCTCACTATTATTTTCTATGAGACAAATGCCATAGTCACCATGTTTTTATTTTATGCGGTGTATATAATACCCATGAATTTATTTTATGATTATTATCATTGAAATTATGGTTATGTATGCATATATTTTAGGATCTATATTTCATGTGGTTTAAATGTTCAATGTTATTAATGTGGTAAGGTATTTTTGTCTAAATTTTCTTTCTTTGAGACGTACGTTATGTTATACACCTATATTCTTTTGAGAGGTGTATATAAATACCCTTTGACATGTTATATCATGAATTTATTAATCCTCATGATATTTTAAGTTTAATTTTATGTTATTCCATCATGGATATTATGATTCAAAGTTTCTAAAGTAGTAAATATTTCATGTTACAATCTCATCATATATCAGGGGTGTTTATGATTACGTTTTTGATGATAAATTCTTATGATCCATATCTCAATAATTCTCATCAATTTTATTCTCATATGGTTATTCATGATATCTTCAATTAATGGTACTATTTTTTCACTCTTTGGTACTTAAAATGATTGGGATTTTTTTAATAAAATCCATCTTTATTTCTCTCTTCGGTTAGAAATCTGTATTCTTCCAAAAGCATATTTTATATAAATGTTTTGTTACTTTCTTATGGATTTTTAAAAATAAATCTTTTACCTATTTTTTTTATTTTTACTAAAAATTTTAAAACTAATCTTATTTTTATTTTCAAAAACAATGCTCGTTTGGATTTTACAGAAAATGTGAAAATAATATTTGTTTTTTACATGAACAACATGCATACTATTTCTCATTGTCATGATCTCTCAATGATTACAAGATTCAATGATAATTTTTAAAATTTATTGTTAAATAATATTTTTGTAACTCCCCAAAATTTTATAGTATGTTATATTTTTAATGAAATTCAATAGTATATGTTGCACGCAACACCGAGTTCAAGCACACCATGATCTATCAAACTAGCCATTTAAAAAATCAATAATGAATAGTGTTAACCACATTATGAAATTTATAAACTTTATTTATAAAAATAGACTGATTTTTTGAATTCAAAATATTAAAATTAGCTTAGGGTGAATTTTTGGTATTTTTCTAAAAAGTTTCAATTTTTGATGAATAGTAAAAAATACTGCATTGTTGTTAAAGACTGATTATTTTATTTGAAAAATTATTTTACTATAAATTGATTTTAAAGTAACTGTATATAAATAATACATATATTAATCCAATTTAGGTAATTGGAATCATTTTTATAATAAAATTAGATATAAGAATTTATTAAACTTTTGAACGTCAATTTTACCCACCTTCTCACCGCATCTACAGGATTAGCGTTAAAATTAATTTTCCCATTTCTATGAATTGAATTTCAAAAAACAGACATGAGTTTTTGTAATTATTATGAAATTTTTTTCTAATTACTACAAATTAATTTTTATTCAATATTAACTTTAGTATTTTTTACCACGGTTAAGGATAAATCGGGTAATTAAGGGTAAAAATAATAATGTGAGCATTATAAAATTACCCTAACAATTTTAATAATTTACTTGGATTAGTGTTTTTCCACCAAAATCTTACTTGGGTCTATTTTGGTACCACTTTGATCCACTTGTATTAATTTAATATATTTATTATATTATATTTAAAGAAAATATAATTTTGTTATACTTTTGTTTTAACAGGAAAAACATTTTTAAAATGAGGTTATATAATTGAAATGGTTGATAATAATTATTCATTATAAAGATAAAATATTTATCTAAATTATGGTAATTTATTTATAATTTTATAAAATATATCATTAAATTTAATGGTGACACAATGATGATGCATTAATTGATTTATTAAAAGAAGAACCAAATAAAAGATATTAATAATATTAAAATACATATCATTTGAAATATTTTATGCCATAAAAACATTTTTGGGATTAATATTACATGTTAGTTATTATTTAATATAGTTTTTTAGAAGAAATAAAAATTTATGATTTTTTAAATTTTCAAGTAATAAATAGTGTCAAAATTGAGATAAATGATATTTTAAAATAAATAATATATTGTTAAATGATTAAAAATTCATAAGAATCTATATTTTGGAAAAATTACTAGTATAATGTTAAATATTTTATAAATTTTCAAATTGGGGTTTGTTTGTCATTTTAAAGTAAATATATTAACCTTAGTGTAAAAAAGGGGACATTGTCATGGTAAGAGTTAAATTGTTTATCTAAGGGTTAAAGCCAAAAGATAAGATTCATTTTGTGACCTAAACATGTCTAAAATTATTTTTTTGAGATAATTTATACCCATAATCATATCATGTTAGAAATAAATCACTTTTGAGCTATTTTAAATTGTAAATAAATTTATATTAAATTAATAGTTTTGGAGTTTCTTAAAGTGCCCCTCCCCTCTCTTATAAAAGGGTACCTCTCATTATCTTCTATTCACACCTATAAAACACTTTGACTAGGACAAAACCTTCCCATTTCTCATTAAAACTTCCCCCAATTCATCTTAGAGGCTATAACTTGGGATTAAATCCATCCTAATCTGTCCTTTTATACCAATCAATAGGAGATACTTGAAAAGGAGGTAATTGTTTTACCAATTCAATTCATTTTCTTTTCTTCTTATACTTCATATTCCTAGGTTTTTTCAACATAAATTAATAAATAAATTATCATATATATTGTGATATGTTATTATGACTATGTTAAAACCATATTATTCCTTTTATCCATCCTATGAATAATAATTTCACCATGTGTGTGTATGTACGACTTACTGTCTCCACGTCGTGGTGTAATTTATTTTCATAAATAATTTATTTAGATGGGTATAATGATGAATATAATTGATATATATAATAAATATTAAACAATAATTATTCTATATAATTAATATACCATCCAATTATATACCATTTAACCATTGAGGGAATGATACTGTCGTTGATGCGTACGTACGGCCTACCATCTACATGACGCGATGAGATTTATTCTGCACATTAACTATTCAAAAATGATTGTAAATATATATATAATGAATAAGTATGAAATATATTACATAATAATTCTACTAGAATAATATGTGTCTGTGTGTGTTTCATTTACTTGCTTCCATTCAATACGATAAGAAAACAGAAACAGCATTCATGCGTACGTACGGTTAACCTTCTCCATGAACAGTGTATTATATTTCATATATCTACCTATTATATATATTTATATTATTAATATATGTTATATTTAAATCATTTTTTACATTTTTGAAGTATGTAAATCAAAATCCATGTAATAATATCAATAATAACAAGTCAAAACATGTATGATAAATAAAGAGATTATTACCCAAAATGTTGCTTTAACATGGAATTATTAAATGAATAGGTTATATAAAGTCATAAATGAATAATATATGATATCATAAATATTATTATAATTTTTTATAGTTTAATAATATTTTTAAAACCACTATATATTATTTTCAAACACATACATAAGAAATCATTCTTACGGTGAGGGTTAATTTCATAATCTCATTATTATCCGAGATTGTTTATATATAAGTATTTATTTGACATATTTGTCATCCATGTCCATGTTTCTTAAAAATGTTTTCAAAAGGAATATTTTTAATAATTTATGTAAGTTAATATTTAAGTAAGACATCATTTTAAATGTTTCTAATATTTATTCCTCTAAATATTTCTCATTCATGTCTATGTTTTCAAAATTGGTTTTATGGTTTTTTTATAAAAACATGAATATTTTTTTTAATTTCTTTAAAATGTTTCAAAGTGGTATTGTACACTTTTATTCAAAAATATATTTTTAAATGTCTTATATTATAAATTTGTGGAATTTTTATAAATTACTTCATATAATAAAGGGTATTTTTCTCAAGAAATATTTAAGGATTTTATTAGATTATTTTCATCTATGCCAATATCCTTTGTTAGATTTTATAAATAATTGAGGTTAATTTTTAATGATAAAATATACCATATTTTATTTAAGTTTTTATGACATGATTTACTATGGATGTGCTATTTTGATACCACTCATCATTTATCGTAATTTATTAACATTGTGTATGCTAGTTTTAATACGAATATTTATGTTGTCTATGTTTCACCCTTTTCATATGTAGAATGTATTGGACTTAGTAAGAAATGAGAGGTGCCCTCTATAGCCCCTATATTCATCAGTAGGTATCATGATAAAAACTAGATATTTAAGTGTCCGAGCCCTTTCCCATTTATTTTCAGATATGGATTTGGTTGAGGCCTTAACCGTTTATTTTTAGATGTATTGGTCAAGGCCTCGATGGTATGTTTTAGATGTTTGGTAGTATGAATTCCCTCATTATGAGATTATTTATTGATATTAAATTTGGTTATTAAACAAGTATAATATCCATGTGAATTTTTATATGGAATTATATGACTTATTCTTTCCATATTATGCTCAATATTTGTTAAAGTATTGTTTTTTAGTTTTATACCTTACCTTAACAGTTTATGATTATTTATGAATAGTTATATTGTATTGTTTAACCTTACTAGGAATCCAATATCTCCCCTTTATTATTATTTACTTCACCAAGATTCCAATATTTTTATCATGATTGATATATAGGGTTAATCTAGGAGAATAATAGAATCCTCAAAGGATTATCTATGTTGTATTTTAGGTTTTGAATTGTAACGTAAAGTTCATTTATGTAATCTATTTTCCTAGGATACTAAATTGATTGGTCCTTCAGTATTTGATTCCTTGTAAAAATTCCAATATATTAAAATAATGTTCCAAATCCATGCTTTTAGGGTCAGTCCGTTACAATTTTTTCCTTAATATTTATGAAATTTTTAGATTTTAAATAATTTTTTCAAAAGAAAATGATTTTGAAAATGTTATATGTTTTTAAAAGTGATTTTCAAAGTGGAAAGAATATTTTCCTCAACAAATGTTTTTAATGAACTTTTAAAGTTATTTTCATTGTAAGATGAAATTATTTTTTGTTAACTACGCCTTACTAGGGATGTGATCCAAGGATACCATTCATATTATTTCTCTGAATGGTTTAGTTTTTGATCGAATGGTGTTTATCAAACTCATTTATGTTCTAATTGTTATTCCATGAGGAAATTATTTTAAAACATTCTTCTTTTCATAGGTTATTCTGTGATGGAATTATTATGAAACCCTTCCCTTTTCTACATCTTATGATATAATTAAATTTTTATGACACCCATTTCATTTTATATGTTTTGATATGATGAATTTTTATGATCTTGTGGAACACATAATTATGGATTTCATTATGTGATGAGTGGGACCTATATATCCCTTAGTGCATTAGGTAAAGATTTATATATCATGAGATAGATAAAAATGGAATGGGTAGTGAACTTGGTTTATTAAGATAGGACTAGAAGGGGGAGTGAACCCAATTCAATAAGACAAGGCTAGAACAGAGAGTGAACTCAGTTCAATAAAGGACTTTGTCCACTATAATGGTATTGGGAGTGAACTATGACTACTATGATGGTTTTTGGAGTGAACCCATTCCAATATGATAGCTTTTAAAATAATACATGGATAATATAGAAATTATTTTATATTCTTATGTGTATACCACAAATTCCATGTATTATGCCAATGTAATGATCTCATGGATCATGTTCTTTGATTTCCTAATGATTTGTATCTTATGAAATTCTAATATTCAGTCCATTATTCAATATTATGATCTTAAATATGCAGGGAATTCTTTTAAAATGATATGCACTTGTTATTATACCCTTATCCTCATGTTATGCTTACATATCTCCCTTGTTTAACCTTACTGAGAATCTGATCTCACCCTTTCTTATGTTTCCATTCCCAAAGTTATGAAGAAATGTATTGTGTATAATCTGTCCAAGAAGGTTACTAGTTGTGAATAACGTAGTGGGATATTATGTATCTCCCTTATGGACCAATTTTTATGTTTTCAAGTTTCTAAAGGCAGTAAACTATTATGTTCCTCAGGCGTGTGGTTGTATAATGTAATAAATATTCATTAAAAATGATGTAATATCTATGTATAAAAATATTGTTTCATTTTATTTGGTATCAGAGGATTGGTTTATTTAACCTTCATATACTAGTATGAGAAACATTCAGTGAAATACCTTGGGATATTTATAAGGATATGTCTAGGTATGTATCTAAGTATAAGTCAAAGTATAGGAAAATGTCCTGGAATTTGGTTAAAGGATAGAGTGAGTGGATTCCAAAAAATTATATCCATATCTAGATACTACAAGTGGTTTTGGATCTAGAATAGATGTACCTAGTGGTAACAACTGTGAAAACATTGTATTGATCTAGACTAGATCAGGAATTGGTTCACAACAATGGGCCTTGCTGCATACATAGTTTGAAACTCCTAGGGATATGATTTGGAAATTCGGAAACTCTTTATGAACCATCGTGAAGGATTTTAATATATTAATAATATGAATGACTAAATATATAATATATTAAATAAGGCGTAATGATTAAGACATCCTATAAGTTAGTTTTTCATGATTATGTGGTTCTCTGCTATGATTATTAATACTCACACAATGTTTTTGGTTTAAGTTAACAGATGGAACCCAAAGGAATCATGTTAAGGATGAGTGTGAAGAAAAATTTATTGATGAGGAGACAAATGGAATAATGGCTAGAGTGAAGGATGTTGGGATTATACTATATCAGTTTTCATGGAATAGTATTAACAACATATACTTTAACCAATTATAAAACTCACCAAAGAAGATAATGAAAGAGTTCCCTGAGAGTTAAGTTAATGGAAACTATGTAGAAAATAATTTTCAGTTTCGTATATGTCGATAATGTGGGAAGAATAACTCAAGGGAGTCTGTTAGAGGGATTGGAATATGTTTTTAGTGAGGAAAATGACACAAAGGAATTAATTTTAAAGGGAAAATGAAAATTTTGGTTAACATAATAGATTAGAATAATGGTCTCCCTAATATATCATTAAATATTTATTTATTTAAATGTGTAAATTATGAGAATTATGAAAATTGATGTCTTAAGGGGAAATCATGTAAATAAAATCAAAAAGGTTGTGTGAGTAATGGTTATATTACTAATGATTAAGAGACTAAAAATGACATATTAAAGGAAAGAGTTATTAATAAATTATATGATGAAGCATAATTAATGGTTTTATAATGAAGTGGGGTGAATAAAGTGTTTATGTATGGGAATTAAAAGATCATGTTATATGAATCATGAAATAAATAAGTATTGTTCAGAATAAGTTTTTTGTTAAGGTTTTGAAAGAATATGTTGAATAATGTTGATGGGATGGAAAAGTTGTTTCATGGAAAGGTGGTATTTTAATTATGGAAAGGTTCCCCTTAATATGTTCTATATGATGAGAAAATGGTGTTTAGTCTGGAAAAATAGATGATTGATATGGATAAAGTAAATTGGATAGTATTGAAGACCTCAAAACTAATAAAGGATTTATTAGTAAAGTGGTTTATGTTATCATTGATGGGGTTTACAACATTATTGTATATATGGAATATATTCAATAATCAGAGGTTTTATCCAAAGAACGAAGAAGCCTGATTATTTTAATAAAGGTTATATGATAATTCTGGTTATTACTATGTTTTAATAGAATACATGATGAAGGTATTAACATATTTGGTATGTAACAATCAAGATCAACTTTATGATATATGGGGGATTAATGTTAAGTTGATTTTGAAAATTTTAGTGACCTTGTTTATAAATTATTAATTTTTTAAGGGTTATAAGGCTAACCATTTTTGGAATGGTTTAAGTTTAACTTTGGTAGAGGCTTTGAGATTAATGTATTACTTCACCATATGAATATTTATAAATATTGGATAAATTTTGTTAACCATTTTTTTGTGATGATAACTAAAGATAGACATAATGAATTATCATTCAATTTATATATATTATGATTTATTAGTGATTCAGACATAATAAATCCACCTTCATTTCTTGTAGTAAGAGATGAAGTGAAAATTAATCAAGGAACAACCCAAGGGTTAGATTGTTCTTATGAAATGAAATGAAATCAGGTATGTATATCTTCTCATGAAAATTATTTAACATTAGGAAATGGATATTAGAATAAATTTTATCATTTTATAATCATTTTGATGATATCAATGACCTTTTTCATGCCTCTTTGGTTTATGGTTTTTTAGTTATCAACTTTCTTTGGATAACCCATTTTCTTGTGATCAGTGATCTTTATCACTCTCTATAATTATTTACTCTTTTCTTCCATCTCCAAATCTTCACATCCCACTTATATTCTCTTATTTGGAAACATAATATGTTTTATTATAAATTACTTTCACACATTCCTTTCTATTTTTCAAGAGTATGTTTTATTAAACCATTTTAGGATGTGGGTTTCTATGAAGTAATTTTCAAATATTAAACCTTTAATAACCCACACAAATTTTGATGGAGAAATTAATTTTAATGGTGGTAGATTGTAACACCTTATGATTTTGGGAAATAATTTTTTAATATTTTCAATATTTTGTGTTATATAAAAAACTGAGTATAGCTTGCATTATATACAACTCTATTTGTATCTTTCCTTACATGCAACACTAAGTTTAAATGAAATGTTTCATACTATTAAAATATTATTTTTTTAATGTGAGATTTATCACCTTTCCATTAGAAAAGAGGGTATGATTATTATTAAATATATTGTGTAAATATTTATTACACATGTATATATAATTAATTATTTGGAGATCAATTGATTATAAATTAAGATAAAAACTATTTTAAAATAAAAGAAAATATTTTTCTAAAAACTATTTTTTATGAAAAAAAATGTGTTATGCCATAATAAAATATTAAAATATATTTTTGGTGAATGATTTTAATGAATTTTATATAGTATATATATTCAATAAACTATTTAACATTCATCATATATTTTTTTTGGACAAGAGAAAAGAATAAATCCAATTTTATGCTTACAAATTGTATCTTTTAAAAAGTACTTTTGTCCCCTTTTTGTGGAGCACTTATTTTAAAAATAAATTTTTAATGTTTTTAGAAAATAAATTTATTAAAATAAAAAAATTTAAATTTAAATATCAAAATTATTTTTGGTTAAATTTTTGGAATTTTTATGAAAAGTTTCATTTTTTGATGAATAGTTAAAAAAATACTGAATTTTAATTAAGAACTATATTTTTATTTAATTTACTTATAAAGAAAAATTATATTTTAAATTTTTTTTAAGGAAACATTAGTTCAATTATAAATCCGTTAATCAAATTTAGGCCATTGGAATCGATTTCATATTTATTTTATATAAAAAAAATTTTTAAATTTTTTAATGGACATATTTAGACCATTACACCTATAAGGTTTTATAATGTCCCATTTTGGAAAACTTTTAGATATGAAAAAGATGGGTGCACTCAATTAATTTCAAAAATACCAAGTGTATCCTCTCCCCCTCTTATATAATGTCACCCCTATCCTATTATATTCTTACCTTAAAACCCAATTGGTTCTATCAATACCTACCCAAATCACTTTCTGAATTCCCTACTATCATCCTATAATACTTATTTTGTACTTAAATCCAACATAAGTAGGCTCTTTATGAAAACCTAAAAAGGATAACCGAATAAGATGTAACGTTAATCAACGAGTGTTTTTGTTTTATTTCTTCCTCCACCAATTCAATCTTTATTATTACATGATTATATAACAAACTCATTACCTTAAATATACTGAGATTTTTTTATGTTAGGGTTATTACCTACAATAATCTCCACTTGTATCAAATGGGTTATGAAATCATCATTTGTGTGTACGGTGGACTACTACCTCACAAAATGATGTCATTCATTTTTACATTACCACCTATCAAGGATGGTTTTAATAATGAATTTATTGTTTATATTTGATATATATAATTATATTGATTTTATTATAATTATATAATTATTATATCACACATACCTTCATACTCTCTATTTTTTGAGAATACAATAACATCGCTCGTCTGTAAGGTGGACTACCGTCTCGCGAAGCAATGCGATTTGTTCATGATCTATATAGAATATATATGAAATAACCATTATTCTATAATGATAATATATATATATATAATTTAATTTTCTTCTTTTAAATATAACAAGAAAATGGAAACAACATTCATGCATACGTACGGTCTATCGTCTCTATGAATGGTGCATTTCATTTTCTACAACTAAATTTTATGGATTACTATAAATACATATATATTGAATATATATGATATTTATATCATGGTTATAATTCTAGATACTATTAAACCATTATAAAATTACTAAGTCCAAAAATAAAACAAATCAAAAACTATACGAAAAACAAATCATTTATTACCCGAAATGTAACTTTAACATGGAATTCTTAATAAACGGGTAATAAAAGGTCATAAGAAAATAATATATGGTAATATATATATATTTGAATATGGGTTTTTAATAGATGTATAATAAACTTATATTTATTATTAATGGGGTTATAATTAGTATGGAGGAAGTCAAGACTTAATGTAACTCCCCAATCTTATATCGTACGTTTCCCTTTGAATAATGCAATTGCTTGCATTGTACGTAACTTTGAGATTTTAACACACCGCGACCAATCAAGATAACCCTAATGAATAGTAATACCCACTTTTTAAAATTTTATAAATTTTATCTTCCAAAATTGACTTCATTTTTGGATTCTTAATATCAAAATTATCTTAGGGTGAATTTTTGGTATTTTTCTGTAAACTTTCAATTTTTGATGAATAGTGAAAAACACTTAGTTATTCTTTAAAACTGAATTTTTATTTATTAATTATTTAATTTATTTAAATTTATTTTATGTCAAAATAGATACATAATACCTGTATAATTTCAATGTAATTCATTGGAGTCATTTTATAATGAGTTTAGATATATAAAATTTTATCGAACTTTTTACCGTCTTTTACCCACCTCCTAGGAGCTATTCCAAATTTGTATAAAACATAATTTTACCACTTCTATGAGTTTAATTTCAAAAATATGAGATATACGGTTGATATTAGTTAGTAAAATGTGGATCAATAAGATGTAAATAATTTTTGGTGAATAGTAACTTTGTACTTTCATTTACCACAGTTAAAAGTAAATAGGGTAATTAAGGGTAAAAATGATACTATTATTACCCTAACACATGTCATAATTATATTGGATAAGTATAATTTGACAAAAAAACCATTAGGAATGAAATTTGAACCTCTTTGGTTCACTTGGATTAGATTAGAACATTTATTATTATTTTACTTAAAGAAGAGTTAAAAGAGTTAAATTCAAAGTTTAATAACTAAACCATTTTTAATATAGGGTTACACATAAGATAAAATAGACTATAAATATTAATTAGAAATATAAAAATATTTAATACATAATGGTATTTTATTTATAATTTTTAGACATTAAATAATTAAATTTATTTATGACACAATGATGATAGAGTAATTACCATATTAATGAAATATTAAAATAATTGATATTATAAATACTCAAATAAATGTAATTTGAGGCTTTTTATGAATTAGACTAATTTTATAGGTTAATATGACATTTTATGGCTGATTAAATTAATTTTTTTTGAATTAATAATGCTTTTATGAATTTTGAAAAAACAAAATACCAAATAGTGAAAAAAATTGATATAAAAGAGTTTTTAAAATAAATATTATATTATTAATTGATATTATATTCCTAAAACATGAAGTTTATAACAAAAGTCTTAAATAATATTATATATTTCATTAATTAACCACTTGAGGTTTTCATGGAAGTTTATAGAATGTTTATTAACCATATAAAATTAAAATACAAAGAGACATGGTAAATGTAAAATTATTTAACTAAGAGTTAAATCTAAAAGATAAAGTTAATATAGTGACCCAAACCTGTCTAAAACCTATTTGTTGAGTGTTTTTCGACCCATATGCACCTCATACTCTAAATAAATCATTTTTGAGCCATTATATACCGAAAATAATTTTATTATAAAATAATATTTCAATCTTTTCCTACGGTGCCTCTCACCCCTCTTATAAAAGGGAACTTCCCCTTCTCTCAAATTAACACCTTCAAAGCCATTTGGCTCGGAAAAAACCTACCAAAATATCCTCCTAAATATCATTCTTTTATCCTAGAGGCCTTAGTTTGATAAAAAAATATAACCTAAGGAACCATTTTGATCAAATCAAAAGGAAGAACCCGAATAAGAGGTAAATATCTCACCACCTCTTTCAAGTTATTTTCTTCTTCCACTTCCTCTTTATTTGTTGTTTCCATTATAAAATAATAACTCCATTATATTCTATATAATGTGATGTTATTGTAAAAATGGTACCACCATATTCATTATTTTATCCCTCCTATGAATAACATGTCACCATACGTGCGTACGTACGGCTTACCGTCACCACGTCATGGTGTAGTTGTTATTCAATACATTATTATTTGTATAGGTATAATAATGATGTATAATTGATATAAATAATAGATATAAAATATTAATGATTCTGTATATATGATATACCATCCATTTACTTATGATTTTAATTACAAAAGAATGATATTGTCGCTCGTGCGTACGTACGGATTACCGTCTCCATGAACATGATGAGATTCATTCCTCATTGTAATCATTCAAGAAAAATTTTCATGAGATGATTAAAAATAATATTTAAAGAACTTAATATAATTCTGGATATGAATCAAATACATCCTATCCATAATAATCATGGCTTACATAACTAAGCATATAAAGGAAAATGAATCAGTTAACGCCTGAAACGATGATACTACTAAAATATCATTAACAAAAAGATATTGGAAGATCATATATGATATCATATTAATGTATATGGTTCTTGTATAATTTAATAACAATTATTTCACCATTATACAAGAGTATAACCTACCCTTGCCTAAGGAAAAGTACAAGGTAAGGGTTAATTTCACAATCTCTTTATTATCCAAGGTTGTTTTTACATAAGTATCTAATAGGACCTCTTTATCATCCACATCCATGCTTCTTAAAAATGTATTCCAAAACATTTGTACTATTTACTAGACTATGGGTTAAATTTATTTATACCGTTGTTTTACATTTTATAAAATGGGTTGAAATGAATCTTTCTGTCATTTTCCAAATAAGGTACCTTATGACCTTTTCGAAAAAAATTAATGTAAGAATGTTTTTTTAACTTATATGGCGGGTGCAGCTATGTTCCATCATTATAACATCATCAAATCTTCCCTTACAAGATTATATGAGTATTTTCAAAATAAATGTTTTCTTTTATAATTATACAACCTTTAAATTATTTCAAAATAGAAAGAGATATTTCTCTAAAAAAGGTTTTGATTTCATCTATGTCAACATCCTTTGATGGATTTTATGTTTATTTGAAGTTGATTTATTATGATACAAAACTTCAATTTTTTATTGAAGGTTTTGTGATATGTTTGACTATGGATGTGCTATTTTTATACCATTTATGGTTTATGAATAATTTATTGACATTTTTTATGTTAGTTTTAATAATAAAAAATTATGTTATGTTTAAACCTTTTAATATGAGGAATGCATTGGACATAGTAAGTGATGGGTGGAGCCCGCTATAACTCCTAGATGCATTGGTAGATCTCATGAGACAAACTAGTGTCTTGGCACTACTGGAATTTAGCCTTTTCCCAACGGTAGTATACCAATGGTTTACTTAAACCGTTGGTATAGTGAGCCTTTGCCAACGGTTTAAGAAAACCATTGGCAAAGAGAATTTCATCAGACCTTTCCCCAACGGTTCACTGGAACCGTTGGGAAAAGGAGACCTTTACCAACGGTTCACTAGAACCGTTGGGAAAAGGCTTCTAAAACTGAGACCTTTCCCAACGGTTCACTGGAACCGTTGGGAAAAGGCTGTTAATGCCTTTGCCAACGGTTTTTATAAACCGTTGGCAAAGGTTTCCCCCAAATTGCAGGCCGCGATCTCCTCTCCCCATTCGGACAGAGCCCTAATCTATTCACTCGGCTGCTCTCGCGAACCCCATCTCACTCCACTGCTCTCGCGAATCCGAACACCAGTACCCCCATCCCAACAGGTACACCCCATACGAATAGGTAAAATTTGATCTCAACCATATTGTTGTAGTTTTTTTAATGAATAGATTTTTTCCAGGTGTTGGTAGTTTAATTGATTATCCAGGTGTTGGTGATTTTTAATGTTTTTGTATTCTATGTTTGGAAGGAGAGTGTTCAAAACATGTAAATCAGACCAATTTGATATTACTCATGAAATCAATTTGATAATGGATTGTGAGATTTTTTAATGTTTTTGTATTCTGTTAATGTTTTTTGTATTCTATGTTTGGAAGGAGGTGTTGGTGATTTTTAATTATTTTCTAATGGTCGAGCATCATGTGATATTTTTTCTATGTTTGGATAATGGATTGTGGGAATTATGGATTGTGTTAAAACCAATTTGATATGTTTTGGATAATCGATTGTGGGGGTAGGGGCTGTCCACGGGGGTGGGTGGGTGTCCACGGGGGTGGGTGGGGGTGTCCACGGGGGTGGGAAAGGCTGTCCACGGGGTGGGCGGTGCTGTCTAGGGGGTGTGGGCTGTCCTGGGGGTCTGGGTGGGGTGTCATGGTGGGGGAGGGGTGTGTCGGGTGTCCACGGGGGTGGTATGTCTAGGTGGTGGTGGTGGGGTTGCAGGGGAGGGGGGTGTGGGCTGTTTGGGAGGGTGGGCGGGGCTATCCAGGGGGGTACGGTGGTGGGCGGGCTGTCAAGGAGGCGTGGGCGAGCTGTCCAGGGGGGGTGGGTGGGCTGGAAACAGGGGGTAGGGGTGTCCATAGGGTGGGCGGGCTATCCAAGGGGGTGGGGGGCTGTCCATAGGGAGAATGGGTGTCGAGGGGGGTGGGTGGGCTGTCCACGAGGGTGGTTGGACTGTCTAGGGGGTAGGGGGCGTCCACGGGGGTGGGTGGGTTGTCCACGGGGGTGGGAGGGGCTGTCCACGGGGGTGGGAAAGGCTGTCCACGGGGGTGGGCGAGGCTGTCCAGGGGGTGTGGGCTGTCCTGGGGGTCTGAGTGGGGTGTCCTGGTGGGGGATGGGTGTGTGGGGTGTCCAGGGTGGTTGGTATGTCTAGGTGGTGGTGGTGGGGTTGTAGGGGAGGGGGGTGTGGGTTGTTTGGGAGGGTGGGCGGGGCTATCCCGGGGGGGGGGGGGGGGGTACGGGGTGTCTAGGGGGGTACGGGGGTGGGCGGGCTGTCCACAAGGGTGGACGGGCTGTCCACGGGGGTGGCCGGGCTGTCAAGGAGGGGTGGGCAGGCTGTCCAGGGGGGTGGGTGGGCTGGCCACAGGGGGTAGGGGTGTCCAGGGGGGTAGGCGGGCTATCCAAGGGGGTGGGGGGCTGTCCATAGGGAGAAGGGGTGTCGAGGGGGTGGGTGGGCTGTCCACGGGGGTGGTTGGGCTGTCTAGGGGGTAGGGGGTGTCCACGGGGGTGGGTTGTCCATGGGGGTGGGTGGGGCTGTCCACGAGGGTGGGAAAGGTTGTCCACGGGGGTGGGCGGGGCTGTCCAGGGGGCTGTCCAGGGGGTGTGGGATGATCATACATAATGAAGCCTTACAGGATGTGAGATGATTATATCTATGAAATCTACTTAGGTACCTGGTGAGGAAGTGCATATTAATTCAAAAAGGTAAATCGCATATGAGGATACCCTACTAATATGGTTATGGGATGAGGCATGCTCTTATGTGATAACACATTAAGTTCTTGTTGGTTTTATATTTTTTCAATAACACATTAGTATGTTTTTTTCACATGTGTAGTTGATACCATGATTATTTTATTCCTTTGTCGTTTACATAAATGTATTTTCTATTAAAGTTCAATCCTATGGAATTGTTTATGACAAAATGACTTATATGAATTCTTTTTACAGGAAATGCTGCCAATTGAAGAAAGACGAAGTAAAAAAATGGTGGAGAACAATCGTCGGATGTAGGAGATGGGCATTCCACCATTAGTGCCTACAGTGAGTACTTTATTTCAAATATATATATATATATATAATGTCATGTGATTAAATTTTTTTGTAAACTTTTTTGTAGGATCCACCATTACATCGACAGTTATTCGACGAGGAGCCTAGTACTGCTCCTAGTACTCAGGCCGGTGGTACGAGGAGGGTTCGTACCAGAGGTGGACGTAGAGCTGCGCGTGCCCGACTAGACCCTGCCCCTCCCACTGACATTTCAGCCTTCCCACATTCTGATCCCGGTGTGTCGTTAGGGACACACGGGGTATTTAGGCCTCCCATGTTTTCGCTACCTTCTGCATCTTGTGCCCCATCATTTTCACATCCCATGATGATTCCCACTCCCCAGTCAGCATCAGGTCATACAGCTGTTCCATCTTCTTTTCCTTCTACTTCTGTCTCTCCGAGCTTTTATATTCCATCGTCTTCGACTCCTGTTCCACCAGAGGGTGTTCCATCAGGTTCTATGGATCCGGCGCCACTCATTGATCAGACTAGCGCAGGTATATTTATAAAACCCTAACAAATTTTTATAGCAATATTTATTTTCATTATAACATGTTTTGATAAAATATTTGTTTTTCTTTCATGACAGATACATCTACTGACAGGAGGCGGGGGCGGGGGCGTACACGCATGCGTTCGGTGTGGAACTGTCGCACACAGGTTATGGTGGAATATAATGAAGACAATCAGATGGTTGAGAAAATAGGGCAGCAATGTCGGAGTTTTCTGGCGACGCTTGCAAAATACTCCGTCATCATTCCCGTCAGCCCGCTGTCGTGGAGACATTTGCCACATGAGGTCAAAGATAGAGCTTGGGCAGAGATATGGGTAAAAAAATCTGTTGTATTTAATGCCATGAATTATTTTTGTATTTATATAATTTAATATTTTTATTTCAGCTTCGATTTAATTTTCCTGATGGTGAGGGTGCACGACTGGAACGTCTAAAGGATTTAGGCGAGCTTTGGAGAGCCTACAAGCATGAGGTGTATATTGGCTGGCGTGCTAGAGTTGGCACTGAGTTAGAGGCGGTACCAGTCGTGGATGATTGTCCTATAGAGCAGTATCGTCAGATGATTACTCATTGGACGAGTACCCAGTTTAAGGTATGAATTACATTTGAGGTATTTAAATAATAACTTTCAAGTTTTGCATTAATATTATCCTTTGAATTATCGAATTTTATTTAGGAATCATCTGGAAAAAATAAAAAAAATATTGATGCAAAAAAATACCTGCATACACTTGGACGCACGACGATGCTGGATCATGAGAGGCAGCAGGTATGACAATTGTTTATAAGTTTTCTTTACGACATACATTTTCTTTTGTTTCCTCAATTATTTAATCATTTGCTAAAGTTTTTATATAACTTTTGTTTTCAATGTCATTGTAGAGGCAAGTACAAAATATTGAAGGATGTGTGCCTCGAGCAAAACTGTTTTGCTCGAGTAGACGAAAAAAGGATGGAAGTGCTGTCAACGAAGAGACTCAGCAGCAGATTGTAAGTTTTAATCTGTTGATTTTATATTTTAATATCTATTTCGTAACTTAATAATATATTTATATTTGTAACAGGATGCTTTAGAGGCCCTCGATGCCCAAGAAGCTGACAATTTTGGGCCATCTGATCACTTACATCAGGTGTTGGGAGATGATCATTCTGGCAGAGTACGCTGCCGACCTAGGATAGCCCCGACGAGGTATTGGCCTGCCTCAGGTATGAGTTGTAGTGCCACCGAGCTGCAGCAAGTTAGGGAACAGGCAGAACAGGCTGAGAAAAGGGCCATAGAGATGGCAGAACAGTCTGTTAGGGCAAACAGTGCATTTATGAAATTTATTGAAGTTCTACGTCCAACACTTCCAGTAGAGGCCAGCCCAGCGATTGATGAATACATGTTGTCGATACATTCTATATATGGTGCACCAGGTGTCAGTTCCAGTGGTGGTCAGACCGATGTCCAGCTTGAAGATGATGATGGCGAGGAGTCTGATGCGGAAGAGGAGGGAGATGAGGAGGGTGAGGAGGAGGGCGAAGGCGAGGAGGAAGGCGCTGTGGAGGGTGAGGACGATGAGGAGGACGATGACGAGGGTGATGATGATGATGATGATGGTGATGGTGATGCTGATGTGTGACATATTGATCTGTTACATTTTTGACTTATATTACTGAGATTTGATGTTTAATCTATTCTAGTTGTTGGTTTTATCTAGACTCGTAGTATAGTATTGGAGTTGAGTTATTTTTATATATTGCCAGTTTTTATGGATGTTGTTGTCTTTTAGTGGTTGTGTGTTTGAGAACTCCCTGGACAACCCCCCTCATTCTTGGACCCTAGACAACCCCCCCTCCCCCTTGGACCCCGAACACCCCGCAAACACCCCCGAGACAGCCCCGCAGACAGCCCCCTGGACAGCCCCCCGTACAGCCCCCAACCCCCCACCCTGGACCCCGGATAGCCCCCCGGACAGCCCTCGAACAACCCCCCCACCCTCCCCCTTGGACCCCGGACAACCCCCTGAACAAACCCTGAACAACCCCTGAACAACCCCTGAACTGCGTTTTCGGTCACCTCGGGCACACAGCACGTCCGATTGACGTTCCGTCTGCGCGTACACATCACAAATAATAATTAGAATGTTCCACGGTGGTTTCAGCTCAATCCGTGGCCGTCCGCCAATAATTTGACAGTTGGACGCCCGTTCTGGCCGTTTATGACACCAGAACTGCGTTGTCGGTCACCGCGGGCACACGGCACGTCCGATTGACGTGCCGTCTGCTCGACCACTTCATAAATCATTCACCCGTATTTTTCGTCTGATTTTAGGCCATTCCGACATCGTTTGGCTAGTTTGGACCCCCCTCACGCGCGTTTACGAAGCGCGCGCATCACTTAAAACACAAATATTGAGCCGTACCGCGCAAACCGCACGTCCGATTGACGTGCCGTCTACTCGAACACTTCAGAAATCACTCACCCGTATTTTTTGTCTGATTTCAGGCCATTCCGACATCGTTCGGCCCGTTTGGACCCCCCTCACGCGCGTTTTCGAAGCGCGTGCATCACTTAAAACACGAATATTGAGCCGTACCGCGCAAACCGCACGTCCGATTGACATGTCGTATGCGCGTACACATCATGAATAATAATTAGAATGTTCCACAGTGGTTTCAGCTCAATCCGAGGCCGTCCGCTATGAATTTGACCGTTGGACGCCTGTTCTGGCCGTTTATGACACCAGAACTGTGTTGTTGGTCACCGCGGGCACACGGCACTTCCGATTGACGTGCCGTCTGTTCGACCACTTCAGAAATCAGTCACCCGTATTTGTCGTCTGATTTCAGGCCATTCCGACATCGTTTGGCCGGTTTGGACCCCCCTCACGCGCGTTTACGAAGCGCGCGCATCACTTAAAACACGAATATTGAGCCGTACCGCGCAAACCGCACGTCCGATTGACGTGCCGTCTGCTCGACCACTTCAGAAATCACTCACCCGTTTTTCTTCTGATTTCAGGCCATTCCGACATCGTTCGGCCCGTTTGGACCCCCCTCACGCGCGTTTACGAAGCGCGCGCATCACTTAAAACATGAATATTGAGCCGTACCGCGCAAACCGCACGTCCGATTGACGTTCCGTCTGCGCCTACACATCACGAATAATAATTAGAATATTCCAAGGTGGTTTCAGCTCAATCCGAGGCCGTCCTCTATGAATTTGACCGTTGGACGCCCGTTCTGGCCGTTTATGACACCAGAACTGCGTTGTCGGTCACCGCGGGCACACGGCACGTCCGATTGACGTACCGTCTGCTCTAACACTTCAGAAATCAGCCATCCATATTTTTCGTCTGATTTCAGGCCATTCTGACATCGTTCGGCCCATTTGGACCCCCCTCACGCGCGTTTTCGAAGCGCGCGCATCACTTAAAACACGAATATTGAGTTGTACCGCGCAAATCGCACGTCCGATTGACGTTCCGTCTGCGCTTACACGTCACGAATAATAATTAGAATGTTCCACGGTGGTTTCAGCTCAATCCGAGGTCGTCCGCTATGAATTTGACCGTTGGACGCCCGTTCTGGCCGTTTATGACACCAGAACTGCGTTGTCGGTCACCGCGGGCACATGGCACGTCCGATTGACGTGCCGTCTGCTCGAACACTTCAGAAATCACTCACCCGTATTTATCGTCTGATTTCAGGCCATTCCGACATCGTTCGGCCCGTTTGGACCCCCCTCACGCGCGTTTACGAAGCGTGCACATCACTTAAAACACGAATATTGAGCAGTACCGCGCAAATCGCACGTCCGATTGACATTCCGTCTACGCGTACATGTCACGAATAATAATTAGAATGTTCCACGGTGGTTTCAGCTCAATCCGAGGTCGTCCGTTATGAATTTGACCGTTGGACGCCCGTTCTGGCCGTTTATGACACCAGAACTGCGTTGTCGGTCACCGCGGGCACACGGCACGTCCGATTGACGTGCCGTCTGCTCGAACACTTCAGAAATCACTCACCCGTATTTGTCGTCTGATTTCAGGCTATTCCGACATCGTTCGGACCATTTGGACCCCCCTCACGCGCGTTTACGAAGCGCGCGCATCACTTAAAACACGAATATTGAGCCGTACCGCGCAAACCGCACGTCCGATTGAGGTGCCGTCTGCGCGTACACGTCAAGAATAATAATTAGAATGTTCCACGGTGGTTTTAGCTCAATCCGAGGCTGTCCTCTATGAATTTGACCGTTGGACGCCTGTTCTGGCCGTTTATGACACCAGAACTGCGTTGTCGGTCACCGCGGGCACACGGCACGTCCGATTGACGTGCCGTCTGCTCGACCACTTCAGAAATCAGTCACCCGTATTTGTCGTCTGATTTCAGGCCATTCCGACATCGTTCGGCCTGTTTGGACCCCCCTCACGCGCGTTTACGAAGCGCGCTCATCACTTAAAACACGAATATTGAGCCGTACCGCGCAAACTGCACGTCCGATTGACGTGCCGTCTACGCGTACATGTCACGAATAATAATTAGAATGTTCCACGGTGGTTTCAGCTCAATCCGAGGCCGTCCGCTATGAATTTGACCGTTGGACGCCCGTTCTGGCCGTTTATGACACCAGAACTGCATTGTCAGTCACCGCGGGCACACGGCACGTCCGATTGACGTGCCGTCTGCTCGACCACTTCATAAATCACTCACCCGTATTTGTCGTCTGATTTCAGGCCATTCCGACATCGTTCGGCCCGTTTGGACCCCCCTCACGCGCGTTTACGAAGCGCGCACATCACTTAAAACACGAATATTGAGCCGTACCGCGCAAACCGCACGTCCGATTGACGTGCCGTCTGCGCGTACACGTCACAAATAATAATTTAAATGTTCCACGGTGGTTTCAGCTCAATCCGAGGTAGTCCGCTATGAATTTGACCGTTGGACGCCCGTTCTGGCCGTTTATGACACCCGAACTGCGTTGTCGGTCACCGCGGGCACACGGCACGTCCGATTGACGTGACGTCTGCTCGACCACTTCAGAAATCACTCACCCGTTTTTTTCGTCTGATTTCAGGCCATTCCGACATCGTTCAGCCCGTTTGGACCCCCCTCACGCGCGTTTACGAAGCGCGCGCATCACTTAAAACACGAATATTGAGTCGTACCGCGCAAACCGCAAATCCGATTGACGTGCCGTCTACGCGTACACGTCACAAATAATAATTAGAATGTTCCACGGTGGTTTCATCTCAATCCGAGGTAGTCCGCTATGAATTTGACCGTTGGACGCCCGTTCTGGCCGTTTATGACACCCGAACTGCGTTGTCGGTCACCGCGGGCACACGGCACGTCCGATTGACGTGCCGTCTGCTCGACCACTTCAGAAATCACTCACCCGTATTTGTCGTCTGATTTCAGGCCATTCCGACATCGTTCGGCCCATTTGGACCCCCCTCACGCGCGTTTACGAAGCGCGCACATCACTTAAAACACGAATATTGAGCCGTACCGCGCAAACCGCACGTCCGATTGACGTGCCGTCTGCGCGTACACGTCACAAATAATAATTAGAATGTTTCACAATGGTTTCAGCTCAATCCGAGGTAGTCCGCTATGAATTTGACCGTTGGACGCCCGTTCTGGCCGTTTATGACACCCGAACTGCGTTGTTGGTCACTGCGGGCACACGACACGTCCGATTGACGTGCCGTCTGCTCGAACACTTCATAAATCTGTCACCCGTATTTTTCGTCTGATTTCAGGCCATTCCGACATCGTTCGGCCCGTTTGGACCCCCCTCACGCGCGTTTACGAAGCGCGCGCACCACTTAAAACACGAATATTGAGCTGTACCGTGCAAATCGCACGTCCGATTGACGTTCCGTCTGCGCGTACACGTCATGAATAATAATTAGAATGTTCCACGGTCGTTTCAGCTCAATCCGAGGTCGTCCGCTATGAATTTGACCGTTGGACGCCCGTTCTGGCCGTTTA
The DNA here is from genome assembly GCA_963277665.1 of Viscum album. Lineage (NCBI taxonomy): Eukaryota > Viridiplantae > Streptophyta > Magnoliopsida > Santalales > Viscaceae > Viscum > Viscum album. The sequence goes on along the minus strand of OY728141.1, from coordinate 200,529,805 downwards.
TGACACCAGAACTGCGTTGTCGGTCACCGCGGGCACACGGCACATCCGATTGACGTGTCGTCTGCTCGAACACTTCAGAAATCACTCACCCGTATTTTTCGTCTGATTTCAGGCCATTCCGACATCGTTCGGCCCGTTTGGACCCCCCTCACGCGCGTTTACGAAGCGCGTGCATCACTTAAAACACGAATATTGAGCCGTACCGCGCAAACCGCACGTCCGATTGAGGTGTCGTCTGCGCGTACACGTCACGAATAATAATTAGAATGTTCCACGGTCGTTTCAGCTCAATCTGAGGCCGTCCGCTATGAATTGGACCGTTGGACGCCCGTTCTGGCCGTTTATGACACCCGAACTGCGTTGTCGGCCACCGCGGGCACACGGCATGTCCGATTGACGTGCCGTCTGCTCGACCACTTCATAAATCACTCACCCATATTTTTCGTCTGATTTCAGGCCATTCCGACATCGTTCGGCTCATTTGGACCCCGCTCACGCGCGTTTACGAAGCGCGCGCATCACTTAAAACACAAATATTGAGCCGTACCGCGCAAACCGCACGTCCGATTGACGTGCCGCCTACGCGTACACGTCACGAATAATAATTAAAATGTTCCACGGTGGTTTCAGCTCAATCTGAGGCCGTCCGCTATGAATTTGACCGTTGGACGCCCGTTCTGGCCGTTTATGACACCAGAACTGTGTTGTCAGTCACCGCGGGCACACGGCACGTCCGATTGACGTGTCGTCTGCTCGACCACTTCAGAAATCACTCACCCGTATTTTTCGTCTGATTTCAGGACATTCCGACATCGTTCGGCCCGTTTGGACCCCCCTCACGCACGTTTACGAAGCGCGCGCATCACTTAAAACACGAATATTGAGCCGTACCGCGCAAACCGCACGTCCGATTGAGGTGTCGTCTGCGCATACACATCACGAATAATAATTAGAATGTTCCACGGTCGTTTCAGCTCAATCCGAGGCCATCCGCTATGAATTTGACCGTTGGACGCCTGTTCTGGCCGTTTATGACACCAGAACTGCGTTGTCGGTCACCGCGGGCACACGGCACGTCCGATTGATGTGCCGTCTTCTCGAACACTTCAGAAATCACTCACCCGTATTTTTCCTCAGATTTCAGGCCATTCTGACATCGTTCGGCCCATTTGGACCCCCCTCACGCGCATTTACGAAGCGCGCGCATCACTTAAAACACGAATATTGAGCCGTACCGCGCAAACCGCACATCCGATTGACGTGCCGTCTGCGCGTACACGTCACGAATAATAATTAGAATGTTCCACGGTGGTTTCAACTCAATACGAGGCCGTCCGCTATGAATTTGACCGTTGGACGCCCGTTCTGGCCGTTTATGACACCAGAACTGCGTTGTCAGTCACCGCGGGCACACGGCACGTCCGATTGACGTGCCGTCTGCTCGACCACTTCAGAAATCACTCACCCGTATTTGTCGTCTGATTTCAGGCCATTCCGACATCGTTCGGCCCGTTTGGACCCCCCTCACGCGCGTTTACGAAGCGCGCGCATCACTTAAAACACGAATATTGAGTCGTACCGCACAAACCGCACGTCCGATTGACGTGCCGTCTGCGCGTACACGTCACAAATAATAATTAGAATGTTCCACGGTGGTTTCAGCTCAATCCGAGGTAGTACGCTATGAATTTGACCGTTGGACGCCTGTTCTGGCCGTTTATGACACCCGAACTGCGTTCTCGGTCACCGCGGGCACAAGACACGTCCGATTGATGTGCCATCTAGTCGACCACTTCAGAAATCACTCACCCGTATTTGTCGTCTGATTTCAGGCCATTCCGACATCGTTCGGCCCGTTTGGACCCTCCTCACGCGCGTTTACGAAGCGCGCGCATCACTTAAAACACGAATATTGAGCCGTACCGCGCAAACCGCACGTCTGATTGACGTGTTGTCTGTGCGTACACGTCACGAATAATAATTAGAATGTTGCACGGTGGTTTCAAGTCAAAAGGACGTCATTTTAAGTGAAAAGCATCAACTGGCATACGGAAAACCGACCAAACACATTCCGAATCTGTTGATAATTTATCTCAACAATCCATGGGTCATATGTGACATGTACGAGCTAACCCGGGATGAATCCGAGTCGCGGTGTGGCCGGGATAAGTCTAAGTGGCTCTCTTTTGTTTAAAATGGACACCATTTTAAGTACATACGGAAAAACGACCAAACGGATTTGGTTTCCGTTGAAACTTTAGGAGAACGATCCATGGGTCATATGTGACGTGTATGAATCAACCCCGCCACAATCGGAGACACGGTGTGGCCGACACCACTCAAAGTGTCGGTCTTTTGTTTCAAAAGACGTCATTTTAAGTGAAAAGCATCAAGTGACATACGAAAAACCGACCAAAGGCATTCGGACTGTGTCGATACTTTATCACAAGGATCCATGGGTCGTATGTGACGTGTACGAGTCAATCCCGCCTCAATCCGAGGAGCGGTGTGGCCGACACCGTTCTAACTGTGTCTCTTTTGTTTAAAATGGACAGGATTATAAGTGAAAAGAACAACTGGCATACGGAAAACCGACCAAACGCATTCCAAATTTGTTGATAATTTATCCCAACGATCCATGGGTCATATGTGACATGTACGAGCTGACCCGGGATGAATCCAAGTCATGGTGTGGCCGAGATCAGTCTAAGTGGCTCTCTTTTGTTTAAAACGGACACCATTTTAAGTACATACGGAAAACCGACGAAACGGATTCGGTTTCCATTGAAACTTTAGGAGAACGATCCATGGGTCATATGTGACGTGTACGAATCAACCCCGCCTCAATTGGAGACGCGGTGTGGCCGACACCACTCAAAGTGTCTGTCTTTTGTTTTAAAGGGACATCATTTTAAGTGAAAAGCATCAAGTGACATACGGAAAACAGAGCAAATGCATTCGGATTGTGTCCATACTTTAGGAAAAGGATCCACGGGTCGTATGTGAAGTGTACGAGTCAATACCGCCTCAATCTGAGGAGCGGTGTGGCCGACACCTCTCTAACTGTGTCTCTTTTGCTTAAAATGGACAACAATTTAAGTACATACGGAAAACCGACAAAACGCATTCGGTTTCCATTGAAACTTTAGGAGAACGATCCATAGGTCATATGTGACGTGTACGAGTCAACACCGCCTCAATCTGAGGCGCGGTGTGGCCGGAACCACTCAAAGTGTCTGCCTTTTGTTTCAAAAGTACGTCATTTTAATTGAAAAACATCAACTGGCATACGGAAAACTGACCAAACGCATTCGTATTGTGTCGATACATTAGCACAACGATCCATGGGTCATATGTGACGTGTATGAGTCAACCCCGCCTCAATCGGAGGCACGTTGTGGACGGTAGCACTCCAGGTGTATGTATTATGTTTAAAACGGACATTACTTTAGGTAAAAATATATGGTATACAAAAAACAGATCAAATTATGAATTGACTTCTAGATTCCACATATAATTGTCATCTACATTTTAAATTGAAATCTAAATTAATTATGTATGTTTGTAATTTAATTATGGATGTCTATAGTTCTACCATTATATGTTAAACGTGTATGAATTTTTTCTCTATATGTAAGTGTTAGTTGGTTACTGCAGGTACAATAATTATATATGTATGTGTTAGTTTATTGCAGGTACAATAATTGGATTGAAAAATGAGAGGGAACCCACAAAACCAGATGTGGTGCTGGTCAAATTGGAGACCTGGTTGGGAGCTGCTGGGCAAATTGGGGAGCTGCTGGGTGATTTTCCCAACAGAGGCTATGCCAACGGTTCAAAACCATTGGCATAGAAATTGTGGATTAGTTTTACCAACGGTTCAACAAACCGTTGGTAAAACACTTTTCCCAACGGTTTATAACCGTTGGGAAAGAGTAGATGTGGGGTTTTTCCCAACGGTTTACCAAACTGTTGGAAAAAACATGATAATTTTAAGCCCTTGTGCCAACGGTTTTAAACCGTTGGAAAATCTTTTTCCCAACGGTTTTAAAGAACCGTTGGGATAGAGTAACCTTTCTCCACCCTATGCCAACGGTTTACTGTAAACCGTTGGGAAATGTTTTTCCCAACGGCTTACTTACCTACGGTTGGCAGAACCGTTGGTATATGTTATACCAACGGTTGTCCAGCCTTTCCCAACATTTCTCAACCATTGGTAAATCTATTATTTCCAGTAGTGTGGGGCAATGCCTTGACAAAATCTTATTTGTAGTCTTGGAACAAAGCCTTGACTATGTGGTTATGAAGTCTGTCATTATGCATTCCATCATTATGAAAGTGGCTATTGATATTGTATGTGATTATTCGACTAGTAGAATATCCATGTGAATAAGTAAATGTCATTATTTGATTTTATCGTTGCCATATTATTCTGATGTTCAAGTTTAAAAGGCTTTTGTTTTAGTCTTACATTGCCTTAAATGTTTATGCTTATTTATGAAAGTTTTCTCTCTATTTTTATCCTTACTGAGCATCTGATCTCACCCATTTCTATGTTTTATTTTTCCCAGGATGCAAATATTATATTATGACTGACCTGTAGGGATAGTCTAATGGATATGAGTGTGGCCTATAGAGACTATGTTGTTATAGTTTTTATTTTATAATGTAATGTAAAACTAATGAATGTATCTAGTATTTGAGGATACTAAACCAATCGGTCTTTAAAGAGTTAATCTTTTGTGATCATGCTAATGTTATGTAATAATACACCGACTCTGGGTAACTAGGGTTGGGGCGTTACACTTAAGGTAAGCGATTTCCATCTCACTTTTATTTTATGTGAGAAAAATTTAATATTCACCATGTATTTCTTTTATGTGTTTTATATACATCCCATGAATGTATTTTATGATTATTATCCTATAAATTATGGTGATTTTTACATCCAGTTTAGGATCTCTCTTTCATGGGGTTTATGGTTTCAATGTTATCAATGAGGTAAGGGATTTTTCCTTAATTTTTCTTCTTTGAGACATATATTATGTTATACACCTATATTATATCATGAGGTGTATATATAGACTCTTTGACATGTAATATCATGTTTTTATTAATACTCATTATATTTGATGTTTAATTTTATTTTAATACTTCATGTGGCTTATGATTAAAATTTACCAAATTAGTAAAGATTTCATGTTACAATATCATCGTTTATTGGGATTATTTATGATTATGTTTCTGATGATAAAATATTATGATCCATCTCTCAATAATTATCGTGAATTTTATTCTACTTTGGTTATTCATGATATATTCAGTAATGGTACTATTTTTTCACTCTTTGGTTCTTAAAATGATTAAGAAAATGTAGTTAAGAAAATCCAACTATGCTTCTCTCTTCATTCGGAAATCTATTTTCCTCCAAAACCAGGTTTTCTAAAACTGTTTTCAAAAAAAATTTATTACTCTTTATTTTTTTTTAAACTAAATTTTGATACATGTTTTAAAAAAATTAAAATAAATATTCATGTCATTTTATAAAATAATTTCCATTTGAAATTTATAAAAAATGTGAAAAGAATATTTGTTTTTAACATGCACAACATGCATAGTGTTTCCAATTTTCATGACTTATCAATGATTTCAAGATTCTGTTACATGTTTTAAAATTTCTTTTCAAAGAAAATTTTTTCCTTAATATTTGGGAAATTTTTAGATTTTAAATAAATTATTTAAAAATGAAATTTTTTTGAAATTTTTTTCTGTTTTTAAAAAATATTTTCAAAGCGGCAAGGATATTTTCTACGAGAAATATTTTGAATGATCTTTCAAAATTATTTTCCAAATAATATGAAATAAATTAGTGTAACTTATTCTTTATTGAGGATATGATCCAAGGATACCATTCATATTATTTATCTGAATGGTTTATGTTTTTTTATAGTGCCCATAACCCCAACATCCTGAAATCAGTGTCATACTTCATTAAATTGGAATAAGATACATGGAATACCATGCCAAAGTACTGGTCAATTTAGTGTGATTGGTAAACTATATAAATACATGAGTATTAAATTATATTTTAAACAAAAAATTATAACAAAATTCTTTTTCAAGAATAACCTTATTTCATCTAGCATATCCCTAGATATCATATCTTTATGGAATCCTAGGGAAAAGAAACAAAATAAGGGTGAGCTCAAACACTAATTAAGGGTTAATTATAGTAGAATATATCATGAATAAATAATCATAATTTAAATTTAAAGGTAAATAACAGAGATCGTATTCTATTTAAATAACTTCACTATCATGATATGATAAGGTTGAATTAATATAGAAGGGTAAATAACTGAAAACTCATGCCATTTAATCAATAAACTATTAATAAAGTTCATCCCTATAAAATATCATAGTGAAAATCTCATGGATAATAATTAAGGAATTATCAATGAATGAAATAATTAATTATTGGATTTCATGTCTTAGATATATGAAAACCACTACTGTGAATATCTATCCTCTAGATAGTTTATAAACCTGTTTAATTTGGTTAACTAAATTGTCTCATGAGACAGATCGATGCATCATGGTGCTATATATATTTCAGGACCCACCTATAAATACCTATCCAAATAATTAATAATTTGTCAAATAATTTTTTAGATCATGAAAAATATGTCTTGTCATCAAATATTAATATTGAATAATGGATACAGATTTATCAATATTTCCCTAGCTAATTAAATTACATTCAAATTAAACACTGTATGTAAAACTGTTATAAATTTTAGGAAATAATAATATTAATCACAGAATAATATGGATATTTAATATAAATTTAATTTCCAAGGAAAAAATATTACAATAAAGTGATTGTTTCAAGATAAAGTTAATAATAACAAAAGAAAGTGATATTTCACAAAAAAAAATTATCACCTCGTAATTTTCAAATCAATCCATTAGAAGAAATAATTCAAATTGAAAAATAAAAAACCATGAATAAAGAATTATTCATGATATTACATGTCAAATGGGAATTTTATACACCATATGAAATTGAATTGGTATACAATAACAAATAAGACACAATAGAATGTAAATTGAGATGAAATCCCTTACCTCTCGTGTCCTTTTGGGTAAACATAATTTAACCTCCTTTATGTGGGTTTTAAAATGTCATTAATTTATACTAGAACCATAATAATATTTATAATATCATATATGGTCCTTTATAATATTTTATCACTCATCCATTAATAATCATTCTTTATTTTCATTGTTTTAGGTGTTAATTACCTTGTTTTCAAATGCATGTTTGGTCACTAAAGATCCAGTTCTAGAAAATATAATAGTGTTTCATCATATGTAGAATCTTAATAATGAAATAATTGTCATATTTATACATCAATTGTACTCTTAATATTAATCATGAAGTATAGTTCTAAAAAGTAAGTACTTTATAATCATGGAGATTGTAGGTTGTACGTACGCATGAGTAACGTTTCCATTTTTTTAAAATTTGAGGCCTAAACCTCATTTACTATTAAATCAAAGAAAATACCTCTTTAACTGGGTAGAGGGAGACCCATTACATAGTCCGAAGGCCCAGTGGGCATTTAGCCCATTACATGGCCCGTATGCCCAATTTTTTGGTCCAAAGCCCATTTGATGGAAGTGTGTGTAGTTTTAGGTCATAAAATTAAAATTAAAATATCCTAGTATATGTAATATACTGATTTTATTATATAATCATTGTCTAATAGTAATTTAATGAGGTGAATAATGAATTAAAATGACGATGCTTGTTTAAGAACATTACCTCTTCTTCAGGTATCTTTCTTTTGCTTACACTAAAACGTTCTTATGTTGGATTGTTTCCTAAAATAAGGCTTTTAATTTGAGTTTAGTAAATTTTGGGGATGATTTAGGTATGTTTTGGATGATCCAAATGGCTTGAGAGGTGTGTAGAAGTAGGGAGAGTCGGTGCCCTTTTATAGTTTGGGAGTAGCATTCTTGTAAATACTCAAAAGTATTCACTATTGGATGGTCTCCCTAAACTCATGTATCTTCAAAATTGAATAATAATATATTTTAGGGTTTATTTTTTTCGATAAAATCCTCCACCACAAAATAATAACATCATTTTTTATTTTTTTTCCTTAACTTCTAAGTTTCCCTATTTTTACCATTTCCGATTTTCACTACGACAACTAATTTTCTAACCTAGGTAATTTATCCATTAAGATTAAATTAAATTGATACATGTTATAAAATTTAGACCCAATAATTCTAAATATTATATCTAATTTATATAATAAAAAACTTATGTGTCCTAGAAATTAATTTTAATAGAAGCGCCTCTAACGCGCAAAAACACTACTTCAACCCAAACTGTGCTAAAAAAGTTTTTACTATTTAGGTGTCAATATGTTCATTATAAAACACAAATTGATCCATTAATGGAAATTATTTTATATTTATTAAAATTTAAAAATAAGTTGGAATAATATTCTATTTTTAGTAATTTTGAATTATTTAATAAAATAGCGTTTATTATAAAATAACATTAATATCAATTTTTAAATTATTTTTTAAATTTAAATTTAAAAATATAAATACAATGATAGAATTTTAATATATTAAGTTAAAATCTATATTAAATGATATATTATTCTAAAAATTTAATTTAAAGCAATAATTAATTCAATGTACTTCACTTTTTATATTTTTAGTGTAATTTATTTTAGTTAATTATTAACTAAATAATTATTGCGTTGACATTTCTTAAGCATTTTAAGTAACTAATTCATCTATAATAATTAAATATAAATTATTATGTTTAAAAAAACTCAGTTAAATTTAAAAATAATACATATAATTGAACATATTATGTTTTTCCCTATCCCAAAACTTTGTAAATATTAAAGGTAATAAAGATTCATTTTTTTATTTTTCTTTACATGACTTATTATATAGACCCATTTCATAAAATAGTATCCCAATAACTAATAAAAATAAATAATAAGGTTATAAGGGTATAAATATTTCCATTAAATGGTCATTAGATAAGTTTTTAGGTCATTTTAGACCTTATATTCTATGTTTAACCACTAAGTAATCTCGTTTTTAACTCAATCACAGTAAATAATTATAACTATTTTCACTAATCTTTATTGTAAAAAATTAAGTTGACCTTATTATATATTATAAATTATTATAATTCATAATATGTAATCCATTTTCCCAAATTCAATTCACATCATTTTCAAAATTTAATTTAAAATTAATCCCACAAATGTGATGAGAAAGTGGGTTTTTAAAGTGAAAATGTTCAACATTTTATAATTTTTTTATATCAAAATTTAATATAAAATTAATTCCCATGATATAAATTGTATTAAATTATATAAAATTTAATTAATTTTACTTTAAAACCAATTTAAAATATTATTAAACATTATAAAATAGTTATATGAAAAGACAGTTTTCAATTAAAATCTGGTATTTTCACTATTCATCAAAAATAAAACATCTCTAAAGAATATCAAAAATTCACCCTTAGTTAATTTTTATATTAATATTTTAAAAATAAATCTTATTTTTAAAAATAAATTATATTAAAGTGTTAATAATTAATTTTAAATTATGTTTTCCAACTGCTACTAATCCGTCTTTTAGGAAAAAAATAGTTTTTCCAAAAATAATTATTTTGCTTTTAAATGATTCTTATTTTTATTTATAATAAATAGAAAATAAATAAATTTTTTTAAAATATGCATTATCATATGTTAGTTAATACTACCAATACACACATTTATAGTGGTAAGAGATAACTATCATATTAAATAATAATATTAATAGTATATTATTGTTCGGTAAAACTCAGTCTTCCATGTAACAAAAGCTATCGAAGAAACTAGTTGTTGTGTGTAATGAAAACCATTTAAGAGAATGAATATATTTAAAAATTAATATATATTTAAAATTCTTGAGATGTTATTTTCTCTTCTACACTTGTTGTTTCTTGTCACATACACTATTATATATGATGTTCATATTTTAAAATTTTGGGGTGTTATATTCTCCCCACCTTAAATAAATTGTTTCCTTTAAATTTAAACTTGATCTCAAAAATAAAGGGTTTTAAATTTTGAAATACCATTACTGAAAAACCCACATCTTAAAAAGGGTTAATAAATTATCCTCTTAATATTAGAGGTAGTGAAGTACCAAGGTCATATGGAATAACACATATCTAGGTTTATAGATATGATAACATTTATGGAAAGTGAATATATAGACATGGAAGAAAAGATTAAATATTTATAGAGATAGATGGTGTTATTTGATCATAAGAAGTTTAAATATAAATATAAATTTAAGGATCTCAAAACCATAAATTTGTTATTATTTAAAATTCCATCTGATTCATTGGATACAAATGAAATTGAGTAACATTTTTATTTCAAAATGATTTTCCTAAAGATGAGTAATTATTTAATTTTCCAAGAATAAAAGTAAATATACATAATCTATGCCTTTTTATTTCATAATCACAATTTCATCCTTTGGTTAGGCTTCAATCAATTTTTAATTTACCCCTTACTCCATAAAATTAATATACAAAAAATAATTTTTTATGTCAAAAGGGCTAAAAGTTAATCTTAATGGCTCGTAATATCCATAAAAGAGTGAAAAGTCTTTCTGTATGTCTCTAGATATTTTCCAAAACCAATATAGTTAACACAAGTTATCTAATATTTATAAATCCTCATATGGTTAAGTGATACATTAGTTTTTAGAAACTCATTAAATGTTAACTTAAACCATTTCAAAAATGGTTAACTATATAACCCTTACAAAATATCAAGATCCAAAACTTTATAAGGTCATTGAATTTTTAAAAAAAACTTATCGTTAATCAAAACAACATTAAGTAACTCTTAATCATCATATAACAAACATATTAATTCCTCCATCATGTATTCTCTTGAAACATGGTAATAACATTAATTCTATAAAACCATATTGAAAACATGCATTCCTTCCTAATCCTTAAATAAGACAAATTTTATTAGATTTATCCCTTATATACAAAAAATGTTGTTAACTCAATCAATGATAGCATAAACAACTTTTTCAATAAATCATTAATCATTTTTAAGGTATTCAGTACTATAAAATTTTCTTTATCTATATCAAACATCACTTTATCCCAACATCATTATCTCAACATTAGAATTATATTAAGGGTTATTTTTCCCTAAAAAATGTGTTTTTCAAGAAGCTCAACTTTTAACTGAATCATTTTTCTTTTTCAGCGGTACTGTCTGAAAAATAATTTCATATCCTTTATAAAAAAAATTCTGCAGTACAATCCTTATATATACCATTATTATTATAACCAAGATATCATTGATATAGTACTAAAATGACATAATTCATGGATCTAAACACAAGCACATTAATAATTCATATTTTTCTATAGTAATAACATAAGCATGACTATGATCTATTAGTTTATCTTGAGGAATATTCCTTTGATTATTGATACATTCATTTTCAAAGTATCTCATATTATTATAGTTGAATTGTTGTATATTAAGAACTTTTTTCTTACCCTTAAAATTATAATCATAGTGGAATTTCTCTCCAAACATATAGAAAACTCTCATTACTTTTAAGAAAGCACTGGGGTTTTTCTTTCCTCAATTATAACATGTTGGAAAATTATTATTTCTCTTATCTCATTCATATATATTTTTTCCAACCATCCTTTAGTTCTCATGCTTCCCTTCAATGCCATAATACTAAGACAATTATTTCACTATATTATCTCATGATATTATGTCCTCGTATGTTGAGAATGTTTGGGAGACTGCTTCCCTTAAAAATATTGTCTTAAACCCATAAAAGAACAAATCATTATTAATATTTTCATTACATGCATTGATGTTGTTCTCATTACTTTTTCTAGGAACCATTTCTAAATGATGGAATAAACTATATTAGATTATATCTTTATGGAACAGAATATATGATCCCAAAACTAGTGATATACTTAACAAAATTTAATCTCATAACCATAAGAAAGGTTTATTTGGGGATATCTCAATTTTAAAATCATTTATAATGGTTTGTAAAGAAAATGTAAATTATCCTAATCATATCCTATGGTATTTTCGAACTATGCATATAGTCAGAATCATCTTCAGGTAACTGGTAGTGCTTGAGTTAATCCCAACATTCCTTTTTAAGAGTTATTACCCCTTGGTAACTCTATTATAGAACCACATCCACTTGTAGTATCCATACAGGGATTTATTATAATATAAAACCCCATAATTTCCATTTTACCAAAGCTTTAGTATTTTCTTTTCTACTTATCCTCAAATTCCATCACAGGTTTATGCTCCCTAATCAGTTTTTTCCTAAATATAATTTTCAATGTTTCTATTAAACGTTTTCTAATCAAAATTATGGCAACCCTAAATCTAGTATCCCAAAGTTATTTATATAGTTCATTACATTGGCATAATATATGAGTAATTGCATCCTAAAAGACCAATTAGTTTAGTAGCCTTGGAAAACTAGATACATACATGATTCTTAAATTACATTTGAATATAAAAATTAAAAAATAATTTTTTTTTTCAATAATAACTTTATTCCTTATGTGTATCCCTATATATTAGTCATAGTAAACATCATAGAATCATGGGAAAGGAAAAAATAAGGGTGAACTCAAACATTTAATAATGGTTAAGTACAGTAGAAGCTATCGTGAATCAATAAGAATAATTAACATAGAATGGTAAATAGTTGGGAAAACATGTCATTTAAATAACTTGACTATCATAATAATATAACATAAAATCAATGTGGAAAGGTAGATAATTGGAAATACATTCCATTTAATCAATAAACTGAGAATGAAATAAATTCATATATAATACCATAGAAAAAATATCATGGACAATAATTATTGATTTTTCAATGAAGGAAATGATTAATTATTGGATTTTATTTCTCAATCACATGAAAACCTATATTATCCATATTTATCCTCCATATGATTCAAAACTACAGGTAGAAACCCATTTAATTTGGCCAACTAATTTGTCTCATGAGACCCATCCATGCATCGAGAGACTATATAAATTACAGGATCAACCCATCACTCCATGTCCAAAGTATTTAAAATTTATTAAATAATAAATTTAATTCCTCAAAAATATGCCTTATAATCAAATATCCATACTGAGTAAAGGATACAGATTTATCAATATTTTTTCAGTGAATCAAATTACATTCAAAGTAAACAACAAATGTAAAAATAACAGAAACATTAGGCAAAAATCATATCTACCACACAAGAATGTGTATATATAAGATAAATTTAATTCACAATGAAAAATTATTTCAATAAAGTGATTCTTTCAATAGAAAGTTAACAATCATGAAAGAAAGTGATATTTCAAAATAGCTTTTATCACTTGGTAAATTTCAAATCAAATAAACTTGGGTGAAATAATTAAAATTGAAACTTAAAATACCATGAAGAATGAATTATTTATAATATTACATGTTAAAGGAAAAGTATATACACCATATAAAATTTAATTGGTGCATGATAACAAATAAGTCTCAATGGAATGTAAATTGATATACCTCTCATTTCATTTTAGGTGAACATAATTTAACCTTATGTATATGGGTTTTAAGCATTACATTAATTTGTACCATAACCATACTCCTATTTATAATATCATATATGGTCCTTTATAAAAATTTACCACCCACACATTAACAAACATTCTTTATTTTTATTGTTTCAGGTATTAATTGCCTTGTTTTCTTATGCATGTTTTATCATTAAATATATGGTTCTTGTATATATTATAGAGTTTCATCATATAAAGAATAATAATAATGAAATAATTATCATATTTATTCATAAATTATACTCTTAATACTAATCATGAATTATGGTTATGAAAAATGATGTTACGATCATGGAGACGGTAGGTTGTGTGAATGCTTGAGTAATGTTTCCATTTTTCAATGATAATTATGGAAAGAAGGTGGGTAATATATTACCTCTACAGAATTATCATGATATAATAAATACCATATTATTTCAATATATATACATATATATCATCCAATTGGTGTGGTCATGAAAAGAGTTTCACATCTTCATGAAAGTGGTAGTCCACACGTACATGAATGATGTTATCATCTTTATGTGAGTGAAAAGGAAAGAAAGAAAATGATTTATATTAATTTTACAGAATGATAAATATTTCATTAATATTATAATTATTATATGTATATCACATATAATTATTAACTTTATCTTTATCACCCTCCATGTGAAGCGTTAATGAAAGACAAATCACATCGCTTCATGAGGCGGTAGTCTATCATACACATGAGAGATGTTATCGTATCTCCTATGTAATGGGAAATGAAAATATATATATTATATTGTGACTATAGAGGTATAATTTTGTTAAAAATATTATATATATAATTTAAATCCATAATCATACTCAACCTTTAGAGGTGGTAATGGAAAAATGAATAACATCGGTTTGCGAGGCAGTAGTCTGCCGTACACACAAAAGATGGTTTTATAACCCATTTTATGGAATTCTATGATATTTAAGTAAATTACCTTTACATAAAAATATCTCATTATATGTAATATATTGATAATATTATATAATCATCATATAATAGGAAATGAAGGAGGTGGAGAAGGAAATAAAATAAAGATGATTGATGAAGAATATTACCTATTATTCAAGTATATTTCTTTAATTTTCACTTATAACTTTATAGGTATTACATCCAATGGTTTTTGGATAATTCTTTTGGTAATTGTTCACCTTATATTCTATGTTTAACAATTAAGTAAACTCATTTTCACCTTAATCACTGTAATTGATTTTAACTATTTTCACTAATCATTATGATCAAAAATTAAGTTGAACATCTTAGAAAATATAAATTATTCTAATTCCAAATATTATATCCATTTAGAAAAATTAAATTTAAATAATTGGTAGAATTTAATTTAAAATTAATCTTGTAGATGTAATGAGAAAGTGGGTTTTTGAAGTGAAAATGTTAAAAAGTTTACAATATTTTTATATCAAAATTTAATATGAAATTGATTCCAATGACCTATATTGGATTAATTAATATAAAATTTAACTAATTTTACTTTAAAAACAATTCAAAAAGTAATTTAACATTATAAATTATTTATATAAAAAGGAAATTTTTAATTAAAA
The DNA here is from genome assembly GCA_963277665.1 of Viscum album. Taxonomy (NCBI): domain Eukaryota; kingdom Viridiplantae; phylum Streptophyta; class Magnoliopsida; order Santalales; family Viscaceae; genus Viscum; species Viscum album. Next base: position 200,514,494 of record OY728141.1, on the reverse strand, counting down.
TCCAATAATTTTCATTATTCATCAAAAATGAAACTTCACGAAAAAATCTAATAACTACACCCTAAGATAATTTCGATATTCATATTTTAAAAATGAAGTTCATTTTTTCAAATAAATTTTTTAAATTTTTTAAAAATTAATTTTAAATTATGTGCATCAAGCGCTACTAATCCTTCTTTTAGGAAAATATAGTTTTTCCAAAAACATTATTTTTATTTTAAATGATTATTATTGTTATTATTTATAATCAATAGATAACCAATAATTGTATGTAAAGAGTATATTTTCGTAAGTTAGTTAATCCTATTAAAACCCACTTTTCCAACATTTAGGAGATAAGTATCATATTAAATAACAATATTAATAGTATATTTTTGTTCAGTAAAATTAAGTCTTACATGTAATGAAAGCTATCGAATAAACTTGTTGTTCTGTGTAATGAAAGCTAAATTTGGTGTTGTGTGTAGTGGAATATATTTAAGATAATGAATCTTTTTAAAAATAAATATATATTGTAAATTCTCAAGTTTTATTTTCCCTTCTATGGTTGGTGGTGTGTTTCACATACACTATTAAATATGATGTTCATATTTCAAAAATTTTGGGGTATTACATTTTGATAGAATGATATTAATGAAACTTATTTCTATTCCACAAGGTATAACATGATGAAATTATTATTAAACCTACTTCTTTCCCTGGGTTATTCTATGAAGGAATTATTATGAAAATTTTCTATTTTCCATAGGTTATGATATGAAAAAAAAAATTATGATAAACAATTCATTTCATGGGTTATGATATGATTAATTTTTATGACCTTATATCACAAAAAATATAGTTTTCATTATTTTATGGGTGGGGCCTATATATTTTCCTAATTCATTGGGTAAAAATTTATATCTCATGAGATATAAAATACTATAACAAAAATTGAACCTGGTTTAGTAAGACAATACTGAAATTGAGAGTGAACCCAGTTTAGTATGGTAGGGCTAGAACGGGGAGTGAACCTGGTTCAATAAGGTAATTTTTCCACTATGATGGCCTTTAGAGTGAACTATGACTACTATTATTGTTTGAGTAATGAACCCATTCTAATATTATATCCTTGTAAATGATCCTTGACTAATATGGAAATGATATTCTATGCTTATGTGTGTGCCCCAAATTCTATGTCTTATGCCAATGTTATGCTCACATGACTCATGTTCTTTGATTTCTATATGATCCATTTCATATAAAGAGCCAATATTTATTACATGATTCAATATTATTATCTTTTATGTGTAGGGTATTCTTTTTAGATGTTATTCTTATGTTTTCATACCCTTGTACTCATTTTATGCTTACATATCTTCCTTCTTTACCCTTATTGAGCATCTGATCTCACCCTTTTTTATGTTTCCATTCCCCAGGTTATGAAGAAAGGTATTAATTATGATATGTCTAATAACGGTTTTATTTGTGAAGAACGTAGTGGGAGATGATGTAGCTCACTTATGGACCAGTGCTTATGTTTCCATGTTTCCAAAGGCATTAAACTGTTACGTTCCTCAGTCATGTGTATGTGTAATGTAATGAATATTCATCAAAAATGGTGTAATATCTATGTATGAAAATCCTATATATCTATAAGTTCAGTATATATTTCCTCATTATCTTATTCTATAACCCACTTGAAAAGTAGGGAGTGAAAGAGAGTAAGAAGCCTTGAACCTTGTATGAGATGTGATATTTCCCAAAATATTATAATTACAAACCAGTGTAGTAGATATTATATATCATATCAACACACTATTGATATGTGATCCTTGTATGTATCCCAATGAGGGTGAACCAAGTAAAATTCATGTCCCTATGCTTATTTATTATTCTATATTTCTTTGTGCTTGTGTGTGATCATTATAGATTCAAGTTGTATTTGAAAACTTGAGGACAAGATATGGTTTCACTTGATATAAGAATAAATTTAAAGTCACCTTAAGTCATTACCCCACTCACTTAGTGTGTCTAGTAGTACCTTAATTCAAAATAAAAATAAATTAACTAAATTGAAAATTCATGTTCTTGGGTTTTCTATTAATATATTTTTTTGAAGTCTCCGACCTAACTTCTTTAGCTTCGAATATATCAACCTTATGAGGGTGCTTTTATTTACCTCTCTACATTAGAAGTATAGTTTCATACTCTAAAAATTTACTATAAATAGTTCCCATTATTCTATAATAATATAAACTACTCTAATTTTATATACATTAATCACCTTGAATTATCCTAAACACCTAGATTTGAGTTTTCCAAGAAACATCTTGATTATTTAATTGAACAGAATCACTTTTTTACCTTCCTTGAATTAATTTTATTGTATCAACTTGTAATGGAACATTTTAGCATTTTACTTAGTGATCATTTCATTTTCATATAAATCCCTTATAATTTGTTCTAACTCATTTAAATCAAAATTCATTTTTCAGTTATTTCTATATAATCTAGATTCATAGCCTTTACTAACCAAATTTGTTTTTGTTCTTTTTTAATAGGAAAGTGACATGTCATTCCCAACACAGGTCTTTACAAAAACATTTTAATTATTTTTTCAAATATATTTATGAAATATCATAGTGTATCTTCAAGTTTTAGTGAACAGTCATTCCTTTAGTCACACATTATTTTCTTTAATATTCCAGGTAGTTCCTTGTTAGATACCATAGTTTTCTCACTATTTTGTGGGTGAAATGTTGCTCTTATTTTATGATTATATCCAAACATATTCATCAATTATCTGAAACAACTGCTATAAAAAAATATTGTCACTATTTTTATTCCTAATTGCTTTATATAAATATAATATATGTTTTCTCGCAAATGAAAAAACTAAATATTCTATTTTGTCTTATAAAGATACCTCCTCCACCCCCTAATATACATATCCAATTAAAACCATAATATATTCATTTGCATTTTATTTTGAAAATGGTACCATGAAATCAAACCACCAAACATTAAAAAAACTATACCTCAAGAATTATATATTGAGGAATTTCTCACCATCGTCCCATGTTACTTATTCTATGACATTTTTCACAATACTTGGCATATTCCATAACATCTTTAAAAATTATTGGACTGTAAAATCCATATTAAAATACCTTGGAATGTATATTCAAACTCCTAAAATGACCTCTATATGTAAATGAATGATAATGATTTAGTAGTGAAATCTCATATTCTTATAGAATACATCTTCTGATAATTCCAAGACGACCCTATTAATATAAGAACGAACCTTCTCATAGATTATATTTAACATCATCGTTGAATCTATTATTATCATTATTTGAAAACTATCTTAGTATCTTGGTTGAAACAAGATAATTTTAAATCTTTATGTATCAATGAATACCTCTAGTTTTGATTATATAAAGTTTTGTATTATGTAATTCACCCTTTATAGGATCTAAATGGTTTTATTTGGTATCTTCCAACCTAGAGAAGTTATCCACCACTTGGTTTTTAGCTCTATTTTTCCTTGATTTCTAAATCAAAAACTTGAAAGAGAAGAACCGATATTATCAGCATTGGTTAAAATTTCATATTTGAGAGTAGAAAAAATAAATATAAGTTGTCTATATAGACTATAATCTTGATTCCAATCAAGTATATTATTAATTTTTTCATTTCATACAGCACTACTATAATTTAATTATCTATAGTATCATGGTTCAGTTGATATCTATTGATTAGTTTACTATCATAGTATATCATATGATTATTCTTTTAATTTCCCTAAATAATCATAACACCCACTAAAAATCACTTAAATCATAGATAATTTTAAAAATAATACACTAATCGATGTTGTAATAATCAGATATGAGATAAAAAATTTTAATATTTTAAATGATTCAAAATAGACCTTCTTAAATTTCAATTTCACATATTTCAAAAAAAATCAACATAATGGTTTTGAAATATTTAAAAATTAATTTAGGAATATTCTATAAAAATGAATGGACCAAAAAAATCCTCACTTATTTCACTTAGCCTAGAGGATTTAGTGTAGATATAACATCTATCCCAGCCGTATCAACCAAAATTTTTTCTTTTAATATTTTTTATCTCCGAACAATTCTATCTTTTATTATAGAATGGATTTTTCTAATTTACAACCTAATTTTTATATTAATATCATTCAAGTACATTGGAAAAAATTTCTAGACATTATATAGAAGAAAATACAGATACATAGAAGTCATCAAATAGTATTTTTATTGTTCATTTCCCCATGTTAGAGAAAATTACCATCACATGCCTTTATAATTTCGAAAGAGAATCACAGAACCCAGGTCATTCTTTTGTAAGAAAATATTTCATAATGATATATAAAGGTAGACTTATTTTGATCTAATGGATCAATTGTAACTTGATTATACCCTAATTAACCATAAAGGAAACCAAAATATGAATTCAGGTCAAGTTTCACTAACAAAGCACAATATTTCATTAAATTTAATTTGTAATTTAATGAATTAATACCCATGAATTTCATAAGTTAATGGTAATTATCACATTTTAAGTTTATAGATGTAATTTTAGATCCAATATTAAAATGGCCTAAAATCATAATATTATTTGATTTTGATAATAATTTGGATTTAATTTCCATGGAAAAACAAAATTTCAAGTGGTTTTATATTAATCTTTTATGGACCAAAATATTTAGCAAAAGTCTAGAAGTAAGTCCTAATGTGGAAGGAATATAAATTTCTATATTTTAGTTTAATCTTTCATAAAAAACATCATATGTTAGAATTCTTCAGAAGTAATTGAAGTGTAATATTTTAAAATTTCTAAAATCAAGAAAATTCTAGAAGAAGTTGGATTATCATATTGGATATTGAGTAAGAATTGATAAAGGATTCAGTTAAGTGGAAAAACTTATGAAAGGGTCGATTTACGCATAAGAAAAAATTTGTTTTAATAGTAACATCTTTTGGAAAGTAGTGGAATTGGAAATCTAACAGGTCTATAATTGATACATAATTTCCTTGGTCTGATTCATAAATAATTTCATATAGGATACATAATATTTTTTTCCACTTTTTGAGGAAAAAAGGGAGAAACCTTATGTAAGGGATAGTTCATATATAAGATTTTACCCACAACCTAATAGTGATGCATAATATATTTTCCTTTTCTATTTAAATTACTTGGTGGAGATCCCCTAGAATACATAATATATTTGGTTATATATAGGATTCATCCTTTTCTACTGAGATGAAAGGTTTTGAGTCCCCTCTGGTTTGTAAGAAACATTGTACCAATGTGTAATATTTTATACTCACCTTTATGGAGAATTTTTTACAAGATTATATGATACTTAAATTTTGATAATAAATATTTATACATATGTAATGGTTTCCCCAACCATATATTTTATATATTTTGTGTAAAAATAAGGGATACATAAGGTGTAGTCTAGACATCCCTATAACACATGAGGTTTTGTAATTAATATAATTTCAACCAAGAGGATCATGTGGGGATTTATACTTTATCGATAATAAAAATATAATTATGTTCCATAAATGATGGAGTCGTGTTATGAACTAAATAATATTGTTAAGACTTGAAAATCATTAATAATCACATCACAACTAGTTCCCCTTTCATTATTTTTAATTCACCCCATGATCCTTGGATTAAAATATTTTTCCATATATTTATTTGACCATATCCATTAATCCAAGTGAAAAAATAATGAAAACACAATCATGTGGAATATTTAAATGGAATGGAAAATATATTAGAAGATTTGAAATAATTAAAAGATGAAGAAAATCATATAAGCTCAGTTCCCATGTGGAAATATTATACTACTCAATACATGCATGCATGGAAAAAATTCCAATGCACAAGAAGAATTATTGAATCCCTTTATATATCTATATATTTATCCCCTACATTTTAAAATATTTAATTTGTTATAGTTCCTTCCTTGGATGATTATAGAATAGGTTTTATCAGTTTTTTCTCTTTGACTATAATTCATTATACAAATTTTTAATTAAAAGGTTTTCTCTTTATTTATCTTCAATATTTTTCTTCGACGTCTACATTGTTATCTCTATTATTTATGGTTGTAAAGAACTAATTTATGAGATCTCCTAGGGGAGAATATTATGATGAATTAGAGTCCTTGAGTAATCTTTTATTAATGTATTTTATCTACTTTGGGTTCTTCCAAGGATAATCAATGGATTAAAAAGATTATAGTGTGTAATTATTGTGGTTGTCTTAGTATAAACATATTCCTTTTAATTATTCACCATAACTTAACTCAATCATCAAGTAATACAATAGATACATAGTTTTTAATAATTGAAATGGTGTGATTTCATATTAGGAAGGTTAGATATAGGGTGATCTCGATTAAGGATCCCTATAGATTGTTATCTAAGGATAAGGTGGATGAGTAGTGTTCTTGGTGATTATTGGGACCACTATATATTCACAACAAGTTTAGAGGAATAAAACCACACATACAATAGAAGAAAATATCAAAAGGGAATTGAAGGTTCACATAGAGTAGTTCTCTTGAGAGTATTTACTTTCTCTTAACTGCATTCTTCCTATATTCTAAATTTCCATGTTTAATTTTTTCTTTAATTCTATTCTAAACCGACCTAATTTTCCATTAATTTCTTAAAAAATAAAAAACTGACAAAAAGTGATTGGAATTATGAGTGATCTCAAATAGAAACTTTGAGAGATGACTCTGGTTAGATATTGTGTTATATTAGTAGAATATAAATAATATTTTTCACCACCCTGTAATAGGTGTGTCAAAATATGGAACCATTTTCTAGGTTCCAATCAATCACTTTTTATTCCTTTCATACTTAAAAAATTTATGTTTTATCATATATATATATAAATTAACAAAAATAGTGTTTTTATCTATAATTTTTTCAATTATGATTATTATGTGTGGATTAAATACTCTCGGGTGTAAGATGAAGATGTTTATGAAAGAAGATAATAATAGTTTTAAAATCTTAGTGTATAAGTGTAGGAGTTATGAAAATATATGACCTATATTGAAAAATATCTCCTAAAATCCAATGAATAGAAACCAGTGGAACAAGAATAAAAACTAATGGATGGAGAGATTACTCCCCTAATTTTTCAAGTTAAAGAACCTGAGGATGAAAATGAACAATTAGAATACTTACTATCAAACCTCGCCATTAAATCGCCAAGGGGAATAAGTGAATAGTACATTCCAACTAACAAAAATGTGGTAAATCAATAAGATTTATATGAATTTTGGAATCCTTTTGTAAGTATTGAAATTTCAAATGATCCTCTATTATACAATAATGAAAAATAATCACCTTTATATATTTCGATGGCCTTTGAATAAGATTCTACTAACATGGTGTAATTTTAAGAGATATTAGATAAAATTGACTAAATATCTCTAAATCTAGTAACTCAACTCCAAGAGGCACATAATAAATAGGAAAAGTTGATAGCCAAGCCAATATTTGGAGATAGTCTAAACATGAAATCATTCCTATTAGATGATATTAAAAATTAATTAGGAACTAACTCTTATTATGTGGAGTTTTTATGTTTTTAAAATCAATTGACATCCCTATAGAGTGATAATGAAGAATATAACGCACCTATTTAGGAACACATGAATCTCCCTAAACCCAGTTTATATTTGTTAAATTGAGTAAATGAGGAGTTTCTAATATATTTTCTCAAGGATGTGGAGCACCTAGATATAATGATTAGTAGGGAGAATTTAGATTTAAATTCAGATTATTTTAATTATATTAAAATATAATTATTCACTAAATTCTCCTTGGTTGAACATTTTGATATAATATCAAATGATCAAGACATGTAAGTGGAATAATAATCCACAATCTTAGTGGTAATTATATTGGTAGAGGACCCATACTAACTCCCACCCCAACCTTGAAAGTTGTAACTAATTTATAAAGGTATGGAAAGACCATACATGAAAAAATAGACCCCTACAATCAGCGTATATGGATGAGAACCAGAAGAAAAAAGATATGTTGGTTCACATCACATAATTCAAATCACCCTCCAAATTTTGGACAGTTTCTAGTATTTCCTGACAAGGGGTCGAAAAAACCTAGTACCCACTTAGGGTTATGAACCATGATTATATTTATATATCCTTTCTATTTTTAGTTTTCTATCAATAAATAAATTATTTATATTATTTTGTTATAGGTTTGTAGAAGGTATTATCTAGGAGTTTAACTCAAGTTCCATATTCCAAATAAGTTAGATTGTATCTATCCTTCTTAGAAGTTTATCTACCTTATTCTTTTAACTCGGCCTGAGTTGAAATAAATTTTATTTGAATTTAAGTGTGGGGGTGTGTCAACCTATTATTGGAGTTTTTTGTACTTTTTGTTTTTAATTTTTTTGGAACTTTGAGCTTTAATGAGTATTCATTATCATTTTTCACTCTTGAATTGATTTTGAAAAAGATAACTTGATTTTTAAAATTATATATATTTAAATGAATTTTTATTTGGAATATTTTCCTTGAATTTAATTTTAAAAAAAATTTTATGTTTTTGACTAATTGTTTAATTCAATGTCTATTTACATTGATCCAAAATATTTTTCCATACTTGGGAAGTATTCTGAACCCTTTTTTGATATATTCTTTCTAACACCGTCACTTTCTTAAGAGAAACTTGCATATTGTGTTCAAATTTAAATTTGTGATTATTTATCATTCAAAACCTTGGATTTAAAGAAATATTTATAATATGATTAAGTACCTTCATTGGATAGGAACATTTTTAACTTGAGACCTACCCTTTACATCAACCCTTGTTTAGCCCTTATAAATCCCTGAATTTCCTTATTGGTTTAATCCATATTTCAAGAAAATTTATTTTTACCTACCTTTACTCTTAATATATTTCCCTTATTATTTAAAGTTTGAGAATGGGGGAAGGGTCTTTTTTATTTTTTATATGAGATGCAATTTTATTTTTAGTAGTGTGAGGCATGAGATGCTATTTTGTGAATTTAAGAGATAAATGGGAATGATTCATTATCATTATTTGTATTTCATTTATTATAGTAATATTCTCATTTAAAATTATAAAAAAATAAAATAAAAATGAAAATAAAGTAATTAATATACGATTGAATTATTCATTGTGATCACTTTTATGACTCATGACCCTCTAAAAATAAAAGTATATAAACAATCATTTATTAACTACATTCATTTATCATCTCATATTCTGTGAAAAAAATGTTAGAATAAAGGTGATTCTATTTATTTCATTCATCATTTGACTCATGGACCATTTTAATAAAAGTTAATGTGGTGTACATCGTTTTATGTGGAATTGTGAGAGGTATATATCTTTAGGTTTCACCTAAATATTCATACAATTTTATCTAAGAGTAAAAAAACATCCTCATTTTTTCCTTTGAGTTTTTAAATGATTTTACCCACAAACCATTATCCACTGAATCACTTAGAAAAAACCTCATAATGTATAACAACATTATGCCTCAGGGTGTAGATAAATGATAATTTTTATAATGTTATGGTGATACATTCATTTTCCAAGGATTATTATAACTCTATATTTGATTTCTCTTGATTGAAGAGTGATATTAATTTTACATGTAATGGAGGTTTCTATTAGTTAATGGATAGATTCTTGAGGTTGGAAAAAATTAATATGAGAGAAGAAAATGAAAGTAAATTATTTTTCAGGAATTATCAAAGTTGAATTTAATTTTGGAAAAGATCTTGGAAAATTATCTCATTTTTTATTTTTATGTGGATTTGATATGGATATTTGATGATTTCTCAAGAGTATAATATTTAAGTGTGGGTGAATTGATAGATCAAAATATTTCAATATTTTTAGTTTCTAATTTAATATATCAATCCCTATGAATTTCATAATTTAATGTAAATTGTCACATATTTATTTTATATGTTTAATTTGAGGTTCAATATGATAATGAATTAATTTTATAATTTTAATTGATTTTGTTAATAATATATATTTAATTTTTATTTCTAGACTTAATTTTCAGTGTTTTAATGATAAAATGAAAAGTTTTGAAAGATTTGAAAGATGTTCAAAAGAAAGGTATATTCTAGAAGGAGGATGAATTTTTAAAAATTAGTAAAAAAAATCAAAGAAACTCATATATAAGAATTATTCTGAATAAACTGAAGTGGAAGGTTTGGAAAAGTAATAAAGCAAGAATATTAAGTTTCAAATTATTTAGGAATAATTTAAAAGGTATTTTGTTAAGTGGAATAATTTATATATAGTACATCCCATACAAAATAAAAATTATTCTTGATGTATGATATCTTATGGGGAGTAGTGGAATTGGAAAAGTATCGGCTATGTAAGTGATACATAATATACTTAGGAAAAGGTGTAAGGAATTTCATATGAGATATGTAAAAGTATTTTCCACTAGTTTAGAATTATAAAATGGGAAACTGTATGTAAGGGATAACTAACACATAAAATTTTTCCATGGCCCAGAAGTAATATATAACTTATTTTCATTTACTATTAAAATTAATTAACAGATCTCCACTGGAATACATAATATATTTGGTGATACAAAATAATTTTTTCTTTATCACTAAGATAAAAGGTTTTGAATCCCCTATAATGCATTATAAAGTTTTTTTGATATTTAATATTTTATACTTTGTGTTTTGGGATAAATTCAACCAATCTATTATGATATGTAATGATTAACAGGATCAATATGTACATAAGTAAGGGTTTCTTCAACCATGACTTTGTGAAATTTGGAGTAAATTCAAGGTATGTGTAATATGTAGTGTAGACATCCTAGTGATTCATGAGGTTTTTTACTTAAGATAATTTTGGATAATATGTTCACATAAATTTTTATACTTTACTGATAATAAGAAGAAAACATCACGTCTTAAAGGGTAGAGTCACATTTTGCGCTAAAGAAGCCAGCTAAGATAGGGAAATCCTTGAGAATCGCATCATGGCTAGTTCCCCTTTCATGGTGTTGTATTCATCCCATGATATTTAGCTAAAAATATATTTCAATTTCTCTATTTGACTATATGCATTAATCTAAGGAAAAATAATGAAAACATTATTTTGGGGAGTATTTCAAATAAATTCCAAAGATATTAGAATATTTTAATGAATTAAAAGTGGATCAAAATCATGGAATCTCATTTCCCATTAGAAACATCATCTTAGTCAATCCATACATACATGGAAACTATTCCCATGTACATGAAGAATTATTGCTTCCCTCTTCCTATTTATTTATTTATCCCATCCATTATAAAAGATTATATATGTTTTAATTCATTCCTTAGTCAATTATAAAATATGATTTTTCTATTTTTATCTTTTATTATAATTTATTCTATATATTTTAAATTAAATTTTTTATCTCTCTCTCTCTTTCCATTTTCTTTCACATCTACATTGTGATCTATTAAATTCACAATAGTGAATAACTAACTCAAGGGGTCTCCTAGGAGAATAATCTAGTGATAAATCAGAGTCCTTTAACATTAATTTTTTAATGTATTTTATCTTCTTTGAGTTCTTTAGAGGATAACCAATGATGGGGAAATGTGAAATCAAATACTTAATACGGTTGTGTTAGGATAAAATTCTTCCACTCTATTTTTCTCCCTACCTTCACTCGATAAATAAATAATATGATGGATCAATGATATTTAACTACTGAATGGGTGTGATTACATGTCAGAAGGTATGATAAAGGGTTCCTTTGAATATGGATCCCTATATCTTGTTATCTAAGTAGGAGGTGGATGTGAAATATTCTTCGAGATTGTTAGGTACACTGTATATTCACATATAGGGTAGAAGAGGATGACCACACATATGATGGATTGTGATCATTGAGTAAGAAGTAAACAAACTAAGAGGTAATGAAGGTTCACTCAAGGTAATTCTCTTAGAGGTATTTCATTTCTCCAAACTCAATTCTATTAGCATTTTTCATTTTCATTCTTAATTTATTCTTACATTTCATTATCAAAACCATTTTTATGAATTTCCAGTGATCCTAAATGGGCTCCTTGAGATAAAATCCTAAACAATAATAATGGTCCATTAGAAGAATATAAATAATATTTTGAACTTCCTAATGAAAATCATGTCAATCTTAAACAAATGATCAATAAAAGGAAGAGGGAATTGATACATCCTTATAAATACATTGAGTACCCTATAGTCATTACACACTCCCAAACTTGTGACTATTCTTACTTAAATATGTTATTATTCTAATTAATTACCTCTTTCATTCCACCCTTTTTAGATATGATATGAATTAAACATACCCATGGACTATCTGAAATAGGTTATATTGTCCCAGCCTCTAATAACTTAATGATTTTAGCACTAGAAAATTATTACAGGTTTATGTATAAACTCGTTTTTTATTTTTTTTAATATGATTAACCTCATTTTACATCAATTTTTTGTTCATGAATATTAAATGAATTATTCCATTAATGTATTAAATTATCCATTCAATGTTTGTCTTATATTTCTTCACTACATAGGGCAACCTATCTTCCAATTCCTCCTCTAAGATAGATATAACAATCAATAAAAATGTATTTTTACCCAATTTATATGTATTTAAGATTTTATGGAAAGGTTTTCTACTATATAATTTGTGATTCTTGTATGTAAGGTTTCATCCCAATATTATCTTCACTAAATTTCTCTCATGGTTGTATATATGAATTTTGGTAACCAGCTTCTTGATATTAAACATTTTTCTTTTCCTATTATACTTATTGGATTAACATGTCATGGCATATATCATCTTATTAAAATGGTTCAATATTTAATTTATTTTATAGTTTGAATATAAAATCTATATCCAACTCGTCAATAGAAGAAGTAGTCATCTTAGAGGTACGTATGTTTCATGGCTTGAAATAAATTGAATATCTCTTTGTCTTCTCTAACTTGAAATGTCAATCTACCTTATAACACATCAATTAGATCACTTTAAATGGCTGAAAGAATCTTACCAAGTATGATAGGAACTTCCTTATCTATTTTTATATCAATTATTAGTAAGTCCATAGGTAAAATAATATTTATAATTCTAGACCAAAATATCATTAAAACACTTGGGTACTATGTAATTGGAATATTTATAAGTTACAAAACCACTATATTTGGTCTTAACTCTCCCATTTCCAATTTATTAAAAACTATCAAATTAATATTATTGATTCTACCTTCTAAATTAAATAAATAGTGGATGTTCACTTTATTTTAAATTTATATGGAATTTTGAAGCTCCCTGGATCCTTCAAATTATTTGGTATCTTCCTTTGGATAATTACAATGAAATCTTCTATTAATATAATGGTGGAAAATTCTTCCAATTTCTTCTCATTTTAAATGATGTTTTTTTAAAAAAAAATTATAATAATGGAACTTAGTATATGACTCTATAAATGGTTTATCCACCCTGATCTTATAAAATATTTGTTTGAAATTATCAAAATAATTGTATTTGTGTTTTTAAAATTCTATATATCTTTCTTAAAATAGTAAGGGTGGTTCATATTCTTTAACCGTAAAATTTGATAACTTGAACATAGCCCTTCCTTAATACACCTCATTCATTTTATTATTTTTATCACCTTTTGTAGTTGTATCATGCTTTTCTTCTTAGTTATTGTCATATACCTTTCCTTGATAGTGATTATCCTTTTCCTAATTAACTTCTAATTCACTTTTTTAAAACTTTTCAATAACTTTTCCTTTAAACATTTTTCCTTCTTAGGTTTTAGTTTTCATGGACCTTTATCTTATATTAGTTTTATTTGTGCTTTTCATCTTACCCTTATCCCTCATGGTGGTTTTTTGGCATGTTATCCTAATTTTTTTCCTATATTATGAATGAATCATTTAGTTACATGAATTAGTTAACATATTCTTGAGTATTTGGAATTGGTGCATGTCACTTTTTGGGTTAGAGAAAGGGGGTGTTTTTAAAATTATTATGGTTTTGAAAAACAAAGTAAGAAATAGATTTAAAAAATAATATTATGAAAGGGTTATTGGGTGAGGCTTAGTTTTCTCAATTTCAATTTTATCATGTTATTTATGTTATTCAATAATTATTCCTTTTAATTGATAAGTGATAGAATTCACAATCACTTCCCCTCTCTCCCTTTGCAAGATGTTTTTTGTGAGAATATCCTAATCTGAAATCTTATCTTGTTCTAACCTCCCCTATATATATGAAAGTTTAATAGCGAATAACCAAAAATTGAATTAGGAGATACCCAATAAATACTTTTTCTCCTTTAAAAATATAAGAGTGTCCACTGCCCCTTCTACACACACAGACAATCATTGAGAACTTCACCACTCAACCCATACCTATTCCATTCTATATAGACCATGACTTAATGGAGGGAGATTATGGATCATCGTCCAAGGAAATAAAAAACAAAAAAAATTAAATTTAATATAATTACATTTAATATTAAGAACAACTATTGAATATTAAAACAAGAAAATAATAATGATATATTTTTATTCATTAAAGTGTGAATAGTTAATCATTATAAAATGAGTACATTCCCTTCTCTAATAACTATAAAATTACCCCTCTATTTAAGGGTCTTAATAATTAATAGAAAATAAAAAATAATTATATAACAAAATACAATAGAAGAACAAAACAAAGTAGTATAAAACAATAGTATAAGTCATTGGTAATACTCATCTCACAAGAAATCCCTTTAGAACACTGTGAATAACTCTTTTGTAGGACCTTGGTTTCCATATTCTTCAATCATAGTTAAACCTATGAGATCCTCACTTTTAAATTTCTCTAAATTTTATATTCTCCCCATAGATTCAAGTATCCACATGATATTATCTTATTAAAAGTCCACATTTACATTTCCTTGCTCTTGATTGAAATATTTTTCATAATATTATCAATGAGTAATCCTCTTATAGGTTTCATGAATGATAAAATAGAATAAAAAAACCTCTTCTTGAAGCATAGGTGAGTCTTATGAAGTCATCTTGTGATCATACTTTGGCTTATTTTCAAAAGTAAAATATTCTACATTAGAAAATATCCTATGTGTGGAAACTTTTCTTATGAATTGGATAATTATTCTATATATAGATGAAATTTCATTTGATATTTTGAAATTACATAAGAAAAGATGAAATATTGTATGCATAGGTGAAATCTCTTATAGCCTATTGAAATTTCATACGCGTAGATGAAATATCCTATGCATATGAATATTTCCTTTTAAAAATTCAGAATGCTCAAAAATCATACGACCTCCTCAAATGTCTTATGTATAGGATAATTCTACAATGTGGATCAAAAATTGTAATATACAAACAGTATAAGACATTTTCTTTATCCATTATCTTCCGGACTCCAGTACAATACTTATAGAATAAGTTTTTAACTTATTAAAATCAATTCCGGGCCATCAAATCACATCTATACATCCTATGATGACATGAAAACATGGAAAGTTAAGTATAGAATTTATTATATGATTTTCTAAGATTAAAAAATTAATTAAAAATCATGTTTCAAATCGCTTATACAAGTGATATCAAAATACTCCCATAACCCAAATATAAAAAAACTATCTTTAAAATGATAATTTATATTCACATAAATAATTTAAATTCCATGTAAAATTTATAAATTAATGAGATTTATCAATTCCTCCACACTTAATCCTTGGATTTCTAAACAATTGAAATTTAAATTCATTACAAAATAAAAATTCAAATGCCATCCAATCTGAGTTCCCATTTCAATTCCACGGTCCACAAGTTATCATTACATCTTAATGATATTAATTTATTTTTCTTCAATAATAAATTCAATCAATTTTCACTTCTTTTACCCTATCATGAACATTAATATCTACCTTTATAGAAACATTTCACTCAGCACTCATGTATGAATTTCAAGAAAAGTTCTTTTCATTCTAAGATCATATAAGGGTCACTAAAGGCTTTATTTTTTTTCATCAACTCTACCCAAAGAGGAAAGTATTTTTGTATATAGTGAGGTATTTTAAGAATTTTTTATAGATTAAGGGTTGGTGGGTTCGTATGAGAAAATTCTGAGACATATTTATGGGATTCGGATCTATATGGAAGCATAATGCATGTTTTTTAGTTTCCTTAAGGAATGGATTTATCCTTTATCTTTCTATTCCCTTGATGTAGCTCCAAAATTCTAAATTCATAAAAAATAGTTCATACCTTTTGGAATTTAAATAGTAATAAGCACATCCACTCTCTATTTCCTCTATTAAGTTTTGAATGATAATTTTTTTTGTTCTCCCCTTGAAATCAAAGAAGGAATCGGGATTTCTTATGGTAGGTTTGATTTCTAAAATTGTCTAGAGTGGGAAATAATTTTCTACAAGATTTGAATCCTTTGAAGGCCCTTCTTCATCAATCCCAAACCTCCATTTAAAAAGCCCCTCCAAATAGGCTATGTGAGTGTATTTCAGCTCTATTAGTCCTCTAAACACTACAATAAAAAAGTGTTTTAGCATTAGTTTTTTGATAGTGGTTTTCAAAAACATCGCTAATTTTTTATCAAAAAACATTTAGTGGCGGTTTTTGAAAACCGCCGATAAATATTTTTAAAATAATTTTTAAAAGTATTTTAAAATTTCATCAAAAAAATTACAATTTTTTATCGGCGGTTTTTTAAAAAACCCACCAAGAAATTGAGGAATTTTTTTTAAAAAAATATATTTATTTATTTATTATTATTTATTTATTTATTATTTACAATCAAATATAGTTTTTTTATAATGTTTTAATTAATATATATTTATAATTATTAGTTAATAATATTTTTAAATTGAAAACAAATCTTCAATAAGTTGAAGAACATAGTTCGGAATCAAATGAACATAACTTTTGATCTAGGAGTCCATTTCAGCTCCACAACCAATCAAATTAAATCTTATAAAATAAGATAAAACCAAGTGATATTTAAATCCTGTGATAATCAAAGGAAAAAAATATTCTCAAATCTCAAAAGTCAAAAATCAAACTCAAACATCAAACAGGCATAACTTTTAATCTGGGTGTCCTTTTGGGCTCTACCGCATATCAAATCGAATTCCGTGATGAGCTCTATGTTGTTTAGGTATGGTATAAACTCTCTAAGTATTGTATTTATTTTTATTCCTCTAGAAAGGCCCATAAGGCCTCTAAAACAGATGATTCAGTTCCAAAACCTGATTTCTTACAATTCAAACGGTTATAACTTTTGATTCAGGTGTATGTTCGGCATGTACCTCATATCATATCAAAGCTTATTTCATGATCTTTGATTTGACTGGTTGTGGCGCTCAAAAAGGAGTCCAGATCAGATTATATGGTCATTTTAGTGTTTTTAGAGTTTTTCGAGGTTCTTAATGTTTTATGTTTTATTTAATTAATTAATTATTATTTATTTATTTATTTATTGGTTATTTGTTTTTTAATTTTTTTTTTTTTTTTATTTTTTTATTAATTAATTTTTAATTAATAAATTAATTATTATTATTTATTTATCTATTATTTTTTATTTTTTATTTTTTATTTTTTATTTTTTTATTTTTTTATTTTTTTACTTATAATTTAGTTATTATTTACACATTAATTATTAATTTATCTTTAATTTATTAATTAACTATTTATTATTAGTTTACTATTCATTTATTATTTATTTATTTATTTATTTACTTATTTATTATTAATTCATTATTTATTAATTAATTATTAATTATTTATTTAGTAATTATTTATTAAATATTAAAAATTAAATATTAAATATTAAATATTAAATATTAATAATTAATTAAGAATTATTAATTATTAATTATCAATTATTAATTATTAGTTGTTATAAATTATAAATTATTTATTATTTATTAATTATTATTTATTTATTTATTTATTTATTCTTTATTCTTTATTCTTTATTCTTTATTCTTTATTCTTTATTATTTATTATTTATTCTTTATTATTTGTTGATTTATTTTTAATTTACTAAATATTAATTTATTATTTTCTTATTATTCATTTTTTTTTATTATTTATTATTATGTATTTATTTATTCAATATTCATTATTTATTTTGCATTTATTATTTATTTATTAAAAATTTCTTAATAATTTATTAATTATTTATAAATTTTTAAATATTAATTCTTAATTATGAATTCCTAATTATTAATGATCAATTATTACTGACTGGAAATATTTTTTTATTAGACTTGGTAACCCAAAGTGAAGTACAAAGACCTCCCAAGGGGGGTGAAAGTGGTGCAAGCCGAAGGCATCCCCTTGTATTATATATTATATATTATATATTATATATTTTGTATTATATATTCTTTATTATATATTATACATTATATATTATGAATTATATATTATGTATTATATATTATGTATTATATATTATGTATTATATATTAGGTATTATATATTATGTGTTATATATTATGTGTTATATATTATGTATTATATATTATTTGTTATGTATTATGTATTATATATTATATTTTATATATTATTTATTTTTCAGTATTTCGTATTTATTATTTACAAGTTACTATTTACTATTTACTATTTTCTATTTATTATTTACAATTTATTATTTAATATTTTTTATTAACTATTTTTTATTTTTTATTTACTATTTTTTATTTACCATTTATTTCCATAGTATATATTTCTTTATTTATTATTCATTTATATTCTATTTATTAATTTATTAATTTTTAATTAGTAATTATTAAATATTAATAATTACTTATTAATTTTTTATTATTTATTATTTATTAATCATTATTGATTAATTATTATTTAGTGTGTATATATTTGTTATGTATTTTTTCCCTATATATATATATAAGTAAATTAAATTCGATTTATTGACCACATGAAGAGCCTACTAGAGTGGTAAAGTCTTTGGAGAATAAGCAAGAGGTAAGGGGTTTAAATCTCACCCAACACAGAATTTCTTTTAATAACATTGGAATGTGCATGGAAATGGACTTGTATATGGAGATGGGAATGATCATGTTAATAATAAATAATGAATAATAAATAAATTATGAAAATAAATAAATAAATAAAAAAAATATGAAAAAAAAATTTAAAAAATTTAAAAAAAAATTAAAAATTATTTAGCAACAGTTTAAACCACCACTAAAAACCCGTTGCATAATCGTTCTATGACATTTTTAAAAAACTGCCACTAATTATTTCCCAACACGTGATTTAGCAACGGTTTTCCAAAACTATCATAGAATGATTTAGCAGTAGTTTAAATGGCTGCTAAATACAAATTTTGGCGTAGTGAAACTCCTTTACATATTCCTTATAGAAACCCTAGCCTTTTACATATAACATTACATGATTTTAAGCATAAATATACATTAGTTTGCAAGCCTAGGATCGTAAAGTCTAGTGTCTTAGAAGACTAGGTACATAAATCTGAAAACATGGAACTAAATAAAACATTTCTTTATTTAATCTTCAAATTGAGCTCCTAACTTCCATTGTGCTCAAACTTCTGCATAGGGTACCCTGGGGAACACATGAAAAAAGAGATGAGCTAAATAGCCTAATAAGGGAATAACTATAAGAACAAAGCATTAGCACATGGGATAGAATCCATGACATGATGATATAAAAAGGCATGTAACATATGGAATCATAGCATAGAATCATAAAAACAAGGAGTCATAATACTGTGAAAGCAACATAAAACATGACTTTATCATGATTCGAGGCTAACTGCCAAGACTGTTGCACATGGTAATACAAGCCAAGGATAACTGTCAAGACCGTCATACATGGCAGCACAAGCCAAGGCTAATCGCCAAGACTGTTGCATATAACATCTCAAGAGACTCAACTTTATCCAAAGCATTAGAGCGCTATCTGGGGGCACCCATCTTAACAATTTATGAATATGTTTTCCATATAAATAATCATATATAATCAATCTTACATAAACATAAGGGTTGTCCATGGAAAGAATTGGGTACCACAATCATGTCATAAAGCATAACAAATGGGTGTATCATAAAAGTGTCCATAAAATAAGGAACTAAAATATTCAAGGACATTATTAAGTAAAAATATGCATTTATCATGGTAAGTGATTTTAATTATAAGTGACATCATGTAAGAAATGTATTTAAGAAGTTTTAGCATTAAAACATTTTAGTGCGGTTTTAAGGAAAATACTATAAAGCCTTTAAAATAGAAAAGGGAACAATCCTTTATTTAAAAACAAAAGTGAATCAAGAAGGTTTTCATAGTAAAAATTACTGATGTTATAAATATAATGGTGGCTTAAAATAGAATATAGATTTCGATTGAAATCTGGTAATAATTCGGGAGGTTCCCTCAAAATGGGTTTGCTTATCGTGAAGTATTAAGGAGGGAATCACTGAAAAACATGTATATACCCGAAAGATAATGATGAAAGGGTATTGATAAATTAATTTGGTACATGTACATAGAATTTATAATATGAACATAAAAAATATAAGATAACATCATTTTGGTAAAAGGAAGATAAGGCAACCTGAAAGAACAAAGGTGGTTCAGGTAGAATCTCTTACTGATTATCGGCATGGTATTGGGTATACTTAAGAGGAATTAATGACAAATAAAGGGGTTTATCATCAATTATACATCATTAGGGAATTATAGTGGAGGTTTTAAATTATTCCCCATTATTAGGTATTACAAATAAAAGGGAATTACATAGAGTACATTCATGAATAAATACGAAATAGAGAGGATCCCTTACCTTAAGTATGATGGTGATCTTCTCTTAATCTTAATGACCTGAATAATCAAATTAGATTTACTAATTAATAATTACATAAACTATTATACATGTAATAGATTTATTATAACCTTTTTAATTTAATTCATGACCTTTTTTATTGGTTAAGAGGTTCAATTTCATTGTTCGGGTCCATTTGTTTCCGAGATTTTAATGATCGGTTCACTTATATTCATGTTCGGATACACATGTATGATGAGAGTGGTTGTCCGGAATTGAAGTTATAATTTATTACTGAATATAGATAAGGTTACATGGTTGTAAAATTCATTTTTTTATTTGTATTTAAGGGGAATCATTATATAAAACATTAATGATAAACGTTGGATTAACTTGGATATTTTTATCACAATTAACTTGTTTTGTATTATTATTTTACATCATGTGTGAAAAATGATTCCAGAACAAAACATAATATAAAATAGATTTTTAATAGTCTGGTTAAACCATAAAAATGGTTTCATTACCAAAATTTAAGATGGTAATGCAAATTTAAAACTTGTCGTCCTTGAATATGATAAATCAACACATCTCAGACGGTGTTTTCATTTATAGTATAAAAGGTGGGGTAAGTAGATATTATGATAAACTATCCCATTATCATAATATAATTAAATTAAATATATGTTACTAGAGTTATCATACCACTTGGGTGAAAGGATTTGAGTAAATAAAAAATAAAAGAAAATAACTTGAAAGAAAATAAAAGAATCGGAAAGAGGAATTTACCTATTGAGTTTATCTCCTTTGAGAGCCTCTTAAGGGGAGAGGATTTGGTCTTTTGAGGAGAAAAATGGCTTTTGTACATGGGGGATGAGATTTTGGAGATATTTTGGTAGAATTTTGGGAAGTCACAAGGCTTTATAGGAGTGAAGATAAGAGGGGAGTGTGGGTGGTTGTTTTAGTGGAGGGGAGGAGGGTTTTCTTAATATTTTAATCATTAGTTTATTTTTTCCATAAGACAAAAAATAGTAATGATTATTTTTGCCAAAAATAGTCATATGTGCATGTGAGTTCTAACCAATGGACATTTACATCATCCATGACTCAAGCATGATGCAGAAATTCAGGTTTTAGCATTTATTTTGAATTATCGTATTTTATTATTCATCAAAAATTCTAGTATTTTAGAAAAATACAAAAAATTCAACCTAACATTTTTAAATGTTTAGAATCCAAAAATGAACTCCATTTTTCAAAAATAATTTTCTAAATATTATTAATTTAATTTTTAATTAAAATCATAATTTACTTGAAAAATATGGATTTTAATAATATAACTAATTTTATAATGCTTTTAAAATTTACATAAGGTCTTATAAAATTATCTTAAAACCAAAGGGAATAAATTTTTTAATTTATTAACACCTTTTATGAAAATACATTTTCTTTTAAAATAATTAATTAATTTAAATTAATTATTTATGAATTACAAAAATACTAATACTTTTACTATGGTTATATTATCACTTATAAGATGGTTAAATTTCATTTATACAATCATGGGTGAGGTTAATATTCTTTTAAAAATTTGTTATTCATAAGGTTCATATTACTATTTATTAGGGTAACATTACTATTGTTTTGACCGATGGTGTGAGGACCGACGCGCCCGATGGTCGATCTTACGGAGGGCTGAGTTCCGCTCAATCGCTCAGGTCGGGTATATTAGTCTTCATTTCAAAACGACCAACAGTTCCATATCCAACAATCTATGGACCTTCTTTCCAAAGGCTGGCGTTTGCTGGGGAATTCAGCCAGCGATGCTTAAGAACTCACATTGGTCGAGAGGAAGGGAAGTCGGGCTCATCGCACCCTTTTGGGGGGAATTATTGCCTGTTTCGGGGCTCTCTTATAGATTTAATATGTATTCATATGTTCATTAATCTTTGGTTTATCGCCAAGCATAGTATCTACAGATTACCCCTTAGTTGGAAATGATCAACTGAACGCAGGGATGCAGAGTCATTTAGGCCCGAGTTTTACCATCCCTCATTGGGATTAATGACTCCGAGGAGTTTGGACTCATTGAGACGGCACGGGTTTGAAGCCTCATAACTGGGCGCTCTGGAGTTTATTGTCATCCAAGGGGGAAAGATAATGACTTGAGCATTTGGATCAAACCCGTGATGCGGGCTTCCTATGTATCCTCATGAGAGGGATCAGAATCCATGTAGTTCTTTTTGAGGGTCGTGGTTGGGACTTACACATAGTTAGTGACCTGAATTGGGATTGAACCTCGGGGAGGCTTCCTACATACCCTGCTTAGGGGACAGGTATCAAAACTCACGTAGTTCGTTTTGAGGTTCTTCGTTGTGCGGACTCTGTGACCATCAAAAATATCTAATCCCATGTGAGTCATGCTTGGTGTGAGAAACAAGAGAATGAAACAGACTTGGAAAGCCTTGTACATTCTTCCTACCGAGGGAAGGGGAGGAAGACGACTTGTGGAGGAGATGTCTGGGACCATCGGACTCTCCTTCTCCATGATGTTGGAGGAAGGTAGGAGTCGCGCAGCAGAGCAATGAACCTTCCGTGATGAGAGGGGAAGTTCCATTGGCTTATGGTGGGGATGGTGTGGGGCTTACTCCAAGAGGGATGCCCAGCCACTCCCAAGAGAGGGGAGAAGTTATCACCACTAGTGCTCGTCAAAAGGAAACGCGAGCGGGGTCCCTCAATCCTGGAAAGTGAAGAGGCACAAAGGGGACTCCCGAGCTTAGACCCTGCGCTACTGTGGGAATGTGAACCCAGGAATTCCTTGGGAATCTGCTCAAGAGCTGGGGAAACCCCTTTGTCCTCACCTCCCATGGGTATGTGAACTCAAAGTGGCGCGCTGATGCACCTGAAGGTTTCATCATACAGGTCTGGTGGCTTTAATAGAGGCCTTGGCTCGGGGCCGATAAATATGCCAATAAAGGGATTATGAAGGATCGAGCCAGATTGGAAGGGTTTTATCTGGCTCGGGGAATGGGAACATCGAAGGATTTGGTGGGCCCCATGGGTGCATGAGGAGTGGTGACCTTCGCGTAGGGGGGTGCTACGTCGATGGAGAGGTCTTCTGCATACTAGGGTGGTATGCGGACTGATTGGCATCCCGCGTACCATGGTGGTACATGGATTTGGGTTCAGCCTGCGTACTAGGTTGGTACGTGGTGGAGTCCACGCAAGCAGCAACGACCAGGGGAGATGCCTATCGTGGATTTTCCGGTCAGGGCTTCTCCTGCGTAGGAGGGTGCTACACGGTGCGTCGGATCAAAAAAGGGTCATAAACTCCCTGGTCTGCCGGGAGTACATCCGCGGAGGTGTCATGGCTCACGGTTTTTTATTTTAAGTTCACGGTTCACCAATTTGTTATGCATTTTTCAGTTCCTTAAGAATCTGTTTCCATTTTTATACCTTTTTTGGCCCACGAATTGGAACTTCACTATTCGAGAAACCCTAAGCTCATTCCTCTAGAATCCTTCCTTCGGAATTTGATCTCCAAACCTTCTCGCCGATGGAGTCTGATCAATCGATCCCCTGATCTTTGAATCCTTACACCTGAATCTGATCGATCCCTTTCTTCTCCCCCTCGATGTCCTTTTATAGAGGGGGTAAAGAGATGTTTCTGTGGTCACACAGCACCTTTTGTGGAGGTCCATGACCAAAAACCCAGTTTATGGATGACTTGGTCAATCTACAACTCATAGGGGGTCATTGAATGCACCTCACCCACGAACCAAATCGGTGTTGGGGGTGCTTTGTGGCCGCGCAGGGCTCTTCCTCTGTTCTGCAAAAGCCAGCGCGTGCGGTCTGGGCTGGTTAGTGCGTTTCGCATTTGGGGAGATTCGTGACGGTGGACTGGCCTGGCGCCCATCCTGCTTCACACCCGCGGAGGAATTCCCACCTCCGTTTCGTGAACGATGCTGGTCCGCGGAGGGGGCGGCTCACTGAACCGGCCACGTGCTATCAATGTTGGACTAGTATGCAGAAAGGTCTATCCTTTTCCAATCTTGAGTATTCTCCATATTTTTTTCCAATTCTTTGAGAGAAATTGGGTAGAATCCTTTCTCAAATTAAGGAGATTCCCATTCTCCTTTGTGGATTTTTCAAGACCCTACAAATACCCCCCATCGGAATGGGGTTCGATCGGAACGAAGAGGAGGATATTCTGATGTAGAGTGGTCCTGAAACATGGATAGTTTCTGTTAGAGGAGTGGACCCAGTAGGGGACCATTCTTATAAATAATGGGGGCCCTACCCTTGTCTTTTACCAGATTCTTCATGAAAACGGAGCTCTCTTTTTGTCTCTGCGCGCCTGCTCCTTCGTGAAACTCCGCGTCCGTGAACCAGCTTCTGTTTCCACGAACCGTTCCTCATTTGTTCTTTCCTTCACCCACGGACCAATTTCCCATCCACGAACTAAAACTTTAAATCGATTAAAAATTAAGTCACAACGGGCCACGTAGAAAGTCTCTACGTGGTTTTGGATGGTCCTCAGACCGTAAATCTTCCATACTTTGAAAATATTTTAAGTTTTCTGAACTTAAACATTTAAATTTGAAGATACAGCGGGGCATATTGATTCATGGATTTCTGGCCAATGCTCCGTGGGCTAGAGTATTGCGGACTTCTTCCACGTAGAGCTGGTTCGCGGGATGTAGCTATCGCGAACCACCTTTTGAGGCCAACCTTCGTATTTTGTCATGAAGGCTACTTGAGAGAGTCCTTTGTTAAATACTTGGTATTTTTATCAAGATTTTATTATTTCAGACTAACCATTTTCTAGGTTTTTATAATGCAGGGAGAAAATATGGTTCCTCCTCGACCCGCACCCAGGCCTACTGCCGAGCCTCTTCCAATTGGTCCAGGGAGACGTCTAGTTATGATCTATAGAGCTGAGATCATCAAAGAGGACCCTAGACAACCCATCATTCCCGACGATGGTGTTTTGAAGGACTTTCTCTCTTCCGAACTTATGGTCTATCTGTTATCGAATCGTCTTCCACTTTATGGTTCCGGCATTCAAGATGATGTCCCAATCCCCCCTGTCTTCTCAGGTCTTCTGTCCCCTTGTTTAGAAGCTTCACCGAAGTGCACTCAAGCAAACCTTGCCCATTCAGGAGAGATGATCTATGATTCTGATCCGAAAGACACTTTTATTTTGAGAGGCTCTGTTTGGACTCAAAGTGATCAGTACACTCATGACTTCTCCCAAGAGGTCATCCTCAAGATTTACCCCTCCTTGATCATCCTTGCTTGAGTGGATCCTAACGCGGGATGGATTCCCAGGTGGGATCTTCGGTCTGGTGGGATTTTCTCAAATGACTGGGTCTGGGCCTTATGGTTCCATTATCATTGCCAGGAATTTCCCGAGTCACTAGAAGCAGTAAATCTGTACTCCACAGTGTAGGATTCCCAGTTTGTTGTTTACTCATCATCTTCAATCCTACCTGACTTGATCAGTCACTGGTGTTCAAGTACTAACACTTTCCACCTCACCCATGGTGAAGTTAGTATTAGTTTATGGGACATCTACCAACTGGGAGGGCTTTTGATCATTGGTGAGATGTATGATGAGTTTCTACCCACTCCCGATGCATGGGATGATGTCAAACGGGTGCCTTCATTGGCGATGGATCTTCTAGTTATGGTGGAGCGGTCACTAGGTCAGACCTTGCGTTCCTGGTCTCTTATTCCCTACAACACCTGGATAGGGTCATTTCTTAAGGCCACCGGTCCTGTGCCGAAGGTCAAGAACCCCAAGACTCACCCTTCTCAACAACCATGAACTATCCCAGGTTCCTATAGGGTGGTTCTGGAGGTAGGCGACTATCTTTCTTGGGGTTATGAGGTGCGCCCCAGTATGTCTCCTATGCTCATTTTGGCATGTCTTTTCACCATGTTTTTTAGCAGGTGGTTATTACCATCTTGGGATATCAACCCAGGAATCAGGGATTGCACCCTGATGATGGCGGTTGAGCTGGCGGGAGGCCGCCTGGTGAATCTGGTCATGCCCACTTTGGCTCGTATTTACGAATTACTGATCCATCTGCAGGAGGGAGGGTCACCCTATCGTCTGATAGAGCCATTTCAATTTTTATATGGCTGGGTAGCGGATCATTGCTGTTTTCATGAGTATTGTCATAACACAGTCATTCTGCTTCCTACTCTTCGGCCTACCATGCTTGATATAGTTGGAGTTCGTCTGAAGTCCCTTAGCTCTGATGAAGTCATCATGCTTCTGAGTGACTTTTCCCAGTTCGCTTTCACTCCCTACCCCACTCCTTCTGGTGTCATGGTTGATGACCACAGGGGGAGCTTGGAAGAGCATTCTTGTATGATCTCACTACAGGATGGGTTTTTATCTGTGCAGATTGATAAGGTTTCTCTGTGTGAGTTGTACGCCCCATATCGTTTTCTTGCCAGTTTGGATGCATGAAACTCTAGGTTTCTCTTCCCCATCCTTGGGCCCAAGGACTACACCCATCCATTCTCCGTCAATGGTGGTTGATGTTGATGTGAGAGGGATCTGGCACAAGTATTCCCTTGCCTGACATAGGAGCAGCTGCCAGCCTATCCTTGGAGTATGTGAGAATGTGGATAGAGAATTATCCTAATGGGAACCTAGGGAAGGCTTTCTGAAAATTTCCCAAATCGGGGGTTACTGCGGTTATTGTGCTTACAGCACCTTCCTCGTTGGCTTTGAGGGAGGACCGATTGATGGCTCGCAGGTCGAAGCAGATCAGGGGATCTTCCTCTTCCAACCCCTCTACGACCGAAGTTCAGACAAATCCAACCATTTTGGATGTAAATGAGTATGACCTCGTGACTTCGGGATCCCATGATGTAATTCATGAAGCTCCGTCGATCGATACTAGACTTACTAGCTCAACTCCCATGCTTGAACTAGGGCTAGAAGCTTCTGACCCTCCAGTCTTGGAACCGTCTTCTAATGTACACATGTCTTCACTGACCACAATTCCAAACTTCATTCCTATGATATCTAGAGAGGATACCAAATACCCTCATGTCATGGCGGACCACCAAGCAGTGTGAATGTGGGCCTAGCCCCGGATCTATGAGATTTTTGGCAAAACTCCTCTCGCTGAGATGGAAACTAAAACTGAAGCCCTTCGGTAACTCTTCCTAGGTTTGGGGTTAGGTGGATTCGACTATAGACAACTTCATTTTCTCACCTTCTAGGTTGTCATTGCCCATGGGGAGGTTGCCGCTAGTGAACACAAACTTTATCACCATGCTGCCTCTCATTGAGGGACCTGAGATTTTGAGGAAGCTATGATGAAGCTCTATCAGCTGATAGCACTAGAGGCAATCTCTCAAGATCAGGAGACCGCCCTATCTACTGAGCTACATGAATGTGAAGCTTGAGAAGCAATGATGAGGGATCATTTGTCATCTTTGACTGATGAACTTTAAGATACCAGGAAAGGGATCAATGGACTCCAAATGATAGTGAGACATACTCGTTCGATGGCCAAAGTTGAGGCCAGGGAGAAGTTTGTGCTGGAGAAAACATACAATAACCTTCATCGCACGGTTTCCGATCTGATTGAAAAAGCGACCCAGGATCTTTTGTGATTTCCAGAGCTATTTCTGTACACTCTATTTTACCTCTTTTGTTTCTGCGAAGGAGAGACTCTGGATTTTGGGCGTCCTCCCTTTTTTTCCAAATGGAATACAATCTGTTGTCGATCTTTCCTTGTTATAAATTTGATTGTTACTGGAATGACTGTTGTATAAATAACAACTCACTGAATTAGAATTAATTATAGTTCAATAAAATGATAAAATAGAAACGAGCTCTAATTTTTTCCTGGACCATGGGATCCAGCAAGCGTAGTTTGACTATTTCTAGGATTTTATAGAAAAACCCCCCCACAAACTTTTTGTCTTTTCCATCAATACCCTAATTTTCCCTGGGCCTATTTGGTGTGGACCTAGCAGGTATGTCTCGGCTTTTTCCTAGGTCGCCCTTTTCAGGTTTTCGGCCTAACGGGCTTTGCGCGTCTTTTTGTGAGTGGTTTAAAGTCCCTCCAACAAGACTATCATTACTAATGTTTTAGGTCAAACATCTTTGACCAAATATGGTGGGGCGAGGTCCCCGATGAGTTTTGGTTGATTAAAATATGTCTCAATACCTTTTAGATGCACGTGGGGGGAATATGTTTAGATTTTAATAACATGCAGGGCATGTCACAAGGCATGGGATCCATGTCGGCATGCAGAGGTAGGAAAAGCATCGACTAAGGAAGACTTGCCTTTGTTAGATGGGCTAGGGGAAATCAATATGCAGAGCTGCTAAGGGCATGGTATGCATAGTCATGCAAAGGTGTCCTTAAGTCAATGATTTTCCATTTCTGATGTCCTGAGTACTTCATGGAAGTCAGGATTACAGAAACCACCATGGGTGGCTTGGAAAATTATGAAAACCACTAGGGGTGGCTCGGAAAGGGTATGTGACATATGAAAGGGTTTGGGAACATCTGTACTAATCAGAAGTGTGGATGAAGGGTCCATGTCCTATACATTTAGCTAGCGTGAAGTATGGTTTGAGCTCGGCATAGTTTAATGTCATGCAGTTGGGACATTCCTTAAAATTGAATGACTTTTCCTGGATCTCGGTAATCTCGTTAGAGACATTCCACCATATTCAGGAAGGGTTGTGAAAGAGGTTGGTAAACTGCATCACAGAGGGTTTCTGAATCCCGGGATGGATATGGGGGCTCAGAGGCCAAGAGGCGTACGGAGAAAAGCATTTCCTAATGAAATCTTGCCTTTGGTAGACGGGCTAGGGGTGATCAATATGCAGAGCCGCTGGGGGCATGGTATGCATAGTCATGCAAAAGTTTCCTTAGTTAAATGATTGTATTCTCCTAATAGCCGAGCAACTTCAGGGAAGTTGAGATTCAGGACCACCAGGGGTGGCTTGCAAAGGTTCGACTCTTTCTGGGTATAGAGTGTGATTCATGAGGAGAGGGTGTCTGGATACGAGAGAAACATCTAGGATAAATTTTCCAGGAATGGGTAAAGTCATCCCTTCTCATGCTGGTTTGAGATGGTGGTTTGTGCAGGTCTGGCCCATGCATTGAGGGAAGGACGAAAGCCTCTATTCCTAATTGAACCCGGGAAGAGTTAGACCATGCAGTTTAACATCATGAGGCAAGGATGAAGGGAATTGTTATTATTACAAAATATGTGCAGTTTAACGTCATGCAGTGAGGAAGGAGGGCATTTTAAATTCCTTGCAGTTTAATGTCATGCGGTAAGGACGGTTTCCATGCAGTTTAATGTCATACGGTAAAGACGGGGAGAATTATTAAAGATACTATGCAGTTTAACATCGTGCAGCGAGGACGGGTTGCATTTTTTTAAATCAGTGAAAAATCTTGTAGTCGGAAGCATTTCCCTGGATGTTTAATGATTGTTCTTTGCATCTTCACGCCAAGCGGCAAAGACATGTTCCATGGAGTTTTAATCATCATGCGGTGAGGACGTAGTTGCAAAGTCCACTCTTGATTAGAATGTAACTAAGCTCAAATATCTCGGCATGTCCAAGATGTGGAGAGGGGTTGATGGTGCAAACCATGGTTCCGGGGCATCTTGGATCAGGAGAGATGATATGGGGTGTCTGAGGCCGGTAAGCATATGAAGCTAGGAAGAGCATCGCCTGAGGAAATCTTGCCTTTGGTAGACGGGCTAGGGGATATCAATATGCAGAGCTGCTGAGGGCATGGTATGCATAGTCATGAAAAGGTGTCCACGTGTCGATGACTTTCCACTTCCAATGGCCATGAATGATTATGAGTATCTGCAATTTTCTAGGCCACGAAGTCTGTCATTTGGTAAAGAAATATCTGGAAATGTCATAGATGTTCGTCCCTGGTTGCTGTTAAAATTCGAAGAGTTCACTGCGCTGATTTATCTTGCACATGGGGTATACCTTTACTCCATGAAGTTTAACATTGTGTAGTAAGGACGAATTACTCTTAGTTTAATGGTCATAGAGTTCAGACCATTGGGTGACTATTGCTATAATCACCTGGAGGGAAATTGAGTTAGGATGCTCTGGTATACTCTGAACAAGTGTGAGGGAATGAGGGTGTAAATTGTAACTCTGGGGTTTCCTGGATCAGAAGATATGGTTTGGGGATCTGAAGCTGGTAAGCGTAAGGAGATGGGAAGGGTATCACCTGAGGAAATATTTCTTTTGGTAGATAGCCCAGGGGCGATCAATATGCAGAGCCGATGAGGACATGGTATGCATAGTCATGAAAAGGTGTCCATGGGTCAATGACTTTCCACTTTCTATGGCCATGGATGATTATGAAAATATGGGATTGCTCATAGCACAGAGTCCAACATATGGGTATAATGGTGTCCAAGAATACAAGAAACATCTTCACCACAATTTCTCATTGATTCAAAGTAGCCTAGCCCTGGCTTGATGTTTGTAGATGAAGATTGTCATGTGAATCACGGGCGGATACATAGGTTAACCAAGTAGGGATACCCTGGAAACGTTTGTATGTGAGAGGGGAACAAACTTGTAAACCACTGCTCCATACATTTTTGGATCGGGAGATATGAAATGGGGGCTCTGAGGCTAGTAAGTGTATGGAGATAGGAAGAGTATCACCTGAGGAAATCTTGCCTTTGGTAGATGGGCCAGAGGCTATCAATATGCCGAGCCGCTGAGGGAATGGTATGCATAGTCATACAAAGTTGTCCATGGGTTGATAACTTTCCACTTACAATGGCTATGGGTGGTTATGAAGATCCGCAATTATCAGGGTCGCGGAGTCTGATGTATGGAGAGGATGCATCCAAATGTGCAAGGAGTATTCTCGTCCCATTTCACCGTATATCTTGGGTGGGTCGCGATGAAGTCTGTGCAGTTTAACGTCGTGCAGTGAGGACAATGTCCGTGTAGTTTTAACGTCGTGTGGTGAGGACGAAGAAGAACCGACGTGAAAAGGGGATTTCGTGCAGTTTAACGTCATGCGGTAAAGACGAGGGGTATATATACCTATGTTTTCTTTTATTGGCGGTTGAGCTAGGAGATAAGATCTCGGTGTCTCTATATATCATGTGAGGGCAGGAATCAAGCCGCACATAGTTATTTTGGGGAATACACCCCGTGCAGGTCTAGTCTGTATGGGGGAAAGGGGTAATTTTTTTTCTTATCCGTGCAGTTTAACGTCATGCGATAAAGATGAGGAATACACCTCGTACAGGTCTGGTCCTTACATGGGGGAAAGGGGGTATTTTTAGCTTCATTTTGGGTGGCTAGGCCAGGGTGTGGAATTCTGGCATCACTACGTATCCTGTGAGGGAAAGAATCAAGCTGTACATAGTTCTTTAGAATATAATACACCCCAAGCAGGTTTGGTCCGTACATGGGGGAAAAGGACATTTTTAATCTTCATTTTGAGGTGGCTGGGCCAGGATGGGGGACCCTGGTATCACTACGTATCATATAAAGTTAGGAATCAGGCCATACTTAGTACTCTAAAATCCATGTAGTTTGTGTTCACACATAGGGACCCAGCCATAATTCCTAAGCTCATGTGATTAATACTCGTTGTGTGAAACAAGGAATTGCGGAAGTCCCAGTTTCGTAACGTGTGAATAGGAATGCTAAGAGGGATGTGATTAAGGTGGTGGCTGGACCCGGTCATGGGGTTTGAGGGTCACTATGTATCCTGTGAGAGCATGAATCAAGCCACACATAGTTATTTCAAAGAGGTATATCATGTGTAGGGTTGGTCCATACACGGGGGAAGAGGGAATTTTTTTCATTTGCGGGTGGTTGGGCCCGTATGTGGGATCCTGGCATCAGTATGTATCTTGTAAAGGCAGGAATCAATCCATACGTAGTTCTTTAGAAGGGATAGACCCTATACAGGTTTGTTCCGTACACGGGGGAAAAGAGGCACTTTTAACTTTATTTGGGGATGGCTGGGCGAGGATACAAAATCATGGTGTCACTATATATCCTACAAGGGTTGGAATCAAGCCGTACGTAGTTCTCTGAAATCCGTGCAGTTTAACTTCATGCGGTGAGGATAAAATACTCTTAGTTTGGGGTTATAGAGTTTTGACCAATGGGGCTTAGCAGTTTAACATCCTGCAGCTCAGACGATAACTTCTTTTGGTTATGCGAAATACTTCTTCAGAAATCTCACATTCGTAGGAGCTGTAGTGAACTGCCCGTCCATGGAGATCAAGGCATATGCTCTGTTGGAGTAGACCTTGTGTATAGCATATGGTCCCTCCCACTTGGGCTCCATCTTAGGAGGTTTCTTTCTGGGTATCATTGGGGTTCGGAGGACCAACACCAATTCTCCTTCCAAGAAAGACCGAAGACAAACCTTTTTATTGAAGGCTCATGCGATCCGGTTCTGATATACTTCCAGATGGTGAAAAGTGTGAAACCGCTTATCATACAGTTGTTCCAATTCACCTATATGTTTTTCTAATTTCTCATCGTTGGATAACTAATCACAAATGGAAACACAGAGTGAGGGAAATTGGATCTCAATGGGAAGGACCGCTTCTGTTCCATATACTAATGAGTAAGAAGTGGCCCGAGTAGTAGTGAGGATTATGGTTCGATAAGCCCTCAATGCATGAAGGAGTTTATCAAGCCATGATTTCTTGTCTTTTTCGATCATTTTATGGAGAATTTTGGACAAGGTCTTGTTTAAATCCTCTATATGTCTGTTGGATGCTACATGGTAGTGGGATGAGTGGTTAGCCTTGACACTATATTCTTGGTATAGTTTCTCCAATTAAGAAGAGCATAAGTTGGTTCCATTATCCATTAGTATGATATGAGGGATGCTAAATCTGGTGATGATATTGGATTTCACAAAGCTGACAATGTTTCTTTCCCCTACTTCCTTGAGGGATACAACTTCTGACCATTTAGAAAATAATTCAGTTGCTGTGAGGAAATACTTTAGTTTTTTGGTCGCGGTGGGAGGATATGGTCTCATGACGTCCATTCCCTAGATGGAAAATGGCTAGGATTACTTGGCCTGATGAAGTAACTTCGGGGTTTAGTGAATGAAGTTGGCATGAATTTGACAAGAGTTAAATTTTGCGGTAGTGCTCATAATCTCATGCCACGGTGGTCCAACAGTACCCAAGCCTTTGAATCTGATGGGAAAGCTTAGACCCTGACTAATGTTCTCCACATACTCCAGCATGTACTTCATTTATGACAGTAGCGGTTTCTTCTCCATCAATGCATCTGAGGAGGACTTTTTCAAGGCTTCGTTTGTAGAGGGCTTCTTGCTGACATGTTCCACCATATTAGACAATGTTTATTTCCCTTCTCCGTATTTTCTCTCGTTCATCCCTTTCTGATGGAAGTTCTCCCCTTTTAAGGTACTTTTCAATGGGGGTCATCCAGTCGGTGGCAGGAGCATATGGCTCAGGGACAAGACTGACTTTGTTGATTTCTTCCGTCTTAGTCTGAATAAATGACAAGGCCATTCGATGATGAGTAATGCTGATAATTGTTTCATCCCGGTCTGGGCCAGTTAGGGCTATGGCCATATTAGCTAATACATCAGCCTGGGCATTCTGAGACCGGGGAATATAGGTCAATGTTGGTTCTGTGGAGAATTCCTCCATTAACCCTCAGACATGGTCAAACAGGAGAATTATCTCCTTCTTTTTAATAGCATAGTCACCATTGATTGTCTTTATAACCAATTCTGAGTCACCTTTTACCTTAAGGTAATGTACCTGTGCCTGGAGTGCGAGCTCCAGGCCTGCAATGAGGGCTTGATACTCCGACTCATTGTTTGTACATCCTTCTGACAGGAGGAAAGAATATGGAAAGACTGCCTTTTCTGGGGACATGAGTATAATCCCCATACCCACCTTATAAAATTTGGGATCCTCCATCATCTTCCCTATCGGGCTTCAAGATGTGTCGTCGAAGTACACTTCCCATGTTGGGAACTCCTATTGAACCGAGAAGTTGTCTTCGTCAGGTTGCTTGATGTCCGGTGTGGTGGTCCCTGTCGAGGGGTTCTCTGCCAGAAAATCTGCTAATTCCTGGCCTTTGATAGCTTTCTGAGGCACAAACCCAATGTAAAACTGTTGCAAGATGACTGCCCATCGGGATAGGTGCCTAGTCAGCATCGGGAAGCTGAGGATGTAATTGATCGGGTTATTACGCGAGACCAAATGGACATCATGATGTTGCAGATAATGTCGCAATTTTTTTACTGCGAAGACCAAGGCCCAACAACTCTTCTCAATGTTTGAGTATCAAGTTTCAGCATCGATCATGGTTCGGCTGAGGTAATAGAGACTGTTTTCACTACCGGTGTCATTTTTATGTGCGAGGAAGGCTCCTAGTGACTGTTCTAGGGCCGTCACGTATAGGATAAGAGGTCTTACTTCAACCAGGGGCATGAGCATCAGTGGGCTTAAGAGGTACTTCTTTAGGCTGTCGAATTCCTCTTGGCAATCATCTATCCATTGGTACGTAACCCCCTTTTTCATTAACCTGGTGAAGGGAAAACATTTACCCACCAGGTTGGCTATGAACTGCCTAATGTAGGCCAGGTGTCCTTGGAATCCTCTCAACTTAGTGAGATTGCAGGGAGGTGGTAAACCAAGGATAGCCTTTGTATTTTTAGGGTTGACTTCGATGCCACGATGGCGTACGATGAAGCGAAGGAATTTCCCTGAGGTAACCCTGAAGGCGCATTTCAAGGGGTTCATCATCAG
Source organism: Viscum album (assembly GCA_963277665.1). Taxonomy (NCBI): domain Eukaryota; kingdom Viridiplantae; phylum Streptophyta; class Magnoliopsida; order Santalales; family Viscaceae; genus Viscum; species Viscum album. The sequence goes on along the minus strand of OY728141.1, from coordinate 200,478,745 downwards.
GCTATGTTGTCGATGTTTGTTGAAGATGGTTTTAAGGTCTGACAGGTGATCTGAGCATTGTCTTGATTTTACCACCAAGTCATCCACGTATCATTCGATGAATCTCCACATGAATGGTTTAAAGATACAATGTATTTCATGTTGATATGTGGCGCCATCATTCTTGAGACCAAAGGGCGTGACCCTATAACAGAATAATCCTTGAGGGGCCCTGAAGGCAGTGGCTTTAACAACCCGAGATTTTATAAGATATATTATTTTTAATTTCTTTCATATCTACTGTTGTACTCTACACCAAGATTATCATTCACTATACGCAACACCGTATTATCTTGCAATATACGCAACACTAATCTTGGATCATGTTACACACAATTTCAAATTTGTTTGATAGTAGTTATTCTACGCAACATTGAGTGTATATATATATATATATATATTCAATGTATAAATGAAATATGGTTGGATTTTATTATATGAAACAACAAAAGAGTCTTTCACTACACGCAACCCTTACTTGGCTTACATTACACGCAATCGCGACCTTCCTCGATAGCGTGTGTTGTACGCAATACCGAGTTTCACTGAAAAACGATATATTATTATAATATTATTATGAACTAGCCTTTATGAATAGTATTAACTAAATTTTAAATTTTATAACATTATTATTCATCTTGCACATTTTCTAGAACATGGTACAAGAAAAAAAAATTCGGGTAAAATAAGTATGTTTCAAAAAATGAATTTTTTCCACCTTTTGATGGTGCACCCACATTAAATCTAGTTTTTGACATGTTTATAAGTTCAATTTGACAAAATAAAATTCTTCTTTGGAATCAGGATATTAAAATTTACTTTGGATAAATTCTTCATATTATTCTGATAACTTTCATATTTTAATGAATAGTAAAAACACGCTATATTTTAATTAAAAACAACTTTTTTCATCGTAATAATTTATATGGTTAAATTATAATATTGAATGGTTTTAAAGTATAAATATAATATATTTTTACCATTTAATATAATTTATGTCATTATCATTTATTTTACCTTGAATTCGTAGGAAAAATCATTTCAATCTTTTGCAATGTTTTAACTTTTAAAACTCGTTTTCTTAACAACAAGATTAATTTTAAATTAATTTCTGAAACTATTGTTTATTCAATTTAGAAAAATGGATTCCATATTTGGAATCAGTGGGTCCAAATTATGTTAATAGGCTACTTTTTATTTTTGGGCATTATGAATAGTAACTACGGTAAATTTTATTTACCATAATACAAGGTAAATCGGGTAATTAAGGGTAAATATAATATTATAAAATTACCCTAACACTTGTATTAATATAATTCGATGCTTATATTTCGTCCTAAGTCATATTTGGGTCGAAATAGAATCCACTGGAACTCACTTGGAGGTGATTAGGACCTTTAGTTTATTTTATTTAAAGGAAAGTGAAATATGTCTCACTCAACTTTAATAATTAAAATATTTTTAATATAAGTTTATACAGAATATAAATTCTGTTATAAATACTTATTTGAAAGGTAAAATGTTTTTATTTTTCATGGTAATTTATTTATAATTTTTAAGAGATATTTAATTACCTTAATAGCTTATAGATTAATGATGCAGAAATTATTTATTTAGTGAAAAATAAGTAATGTAGTTTTTATTTAAATAATAATACCCATTAAAAGACTCAAAAACATGACCAAAACTTATTGGTAGTTCATATATACACCATAAGCATCCAATTACCGAATATATGACCATTTGGAGTCTTATAAAAGTGATTATGAAACTTATGTTATTTTATTTTAAATGATATCAAAGTTGTCACCTTCATAATTTAATAAATAAAACATTTTAAAAGTTGAGTGTTTTAGAATATAAATCCGACTAAAAGTATTCTTATAAAATATATAAGCTTTATATTCATACTAGTATTTTATTTTTACTTTTTATGCAACAAACAATTATATTTAATAATTATACAAAAATGTTGTATAAATTATTTTATTAAGAGAAGTATCAAATAAATGGGTTTACAAATAGTAAAATAATTAATATATGAACTATTTAATGTGCTCCACTAATTTTCTAGATGAATATGACATTTTAATAACCTATTAAATATTTTATTTCAAATATATCTTCTTTTTGTATTTTATTTAAATTCAAATAAACAAATAGTTTCAAAATTGAAACTATTGTTATTTTATAAAAATAACATATTATTAAATTGTTTAAAAATCACAAAAATATTTAAAAATTATAAATTGAAATTTATATAGTCTAAAATTTCATAAAGTATACAGTTATGGATAATTAACAACACATAAGTGATTATTTATAACCATTTAAAATTTAGAATTTTATTACCACAAATAAAATTAAATAGATTAAATAAGTATAAATCAAAATGATAAGGTTTAAAATAAGATCAAAACATGTCTAAATTTTATTGTTTGATGATATTACAACCCTATAGCATATAATATTATAATTGAGTCATTTTTGGAGGTTTTTATGTGGGTTTTGAATTTATATTAAACTAATATTTTTGAGGATTCCAAAGGTGTCCCTCTCCTCCCATAAAAAAGGGCACCTCCTCCCTCTCCTCTTTACACAATTTAGAGAATTTAATCTCGGAAAAACACTTCTCATTTCCTTCTCAACTTCCCTAGAAACATACTAGAGGTTTTTTCCTTCTTCAAAGACCAATTTTAGTGCCCTAAGAGGGGGTTTCAAAGAGACGTGTCAAAGAAGAGGTAATATCCGTTACCGATTCTTTCAAATTTATTTCTTCTTCTACCTCCTCTTCTTTAGTTTTTTCATTATATTGTAATAACATTAGTATCACTAATATACTGATATGTTATTATAAATATGAAACAATTCCATTTCACCTTCTATCCATCCTAAGGAAAAAAAAATCACCGCGTGTGCGTACCTACAGAATACAGTATCCACGCTGTGGTGTAATCTATTTTCCACCAGCACTTTACATGGATGGATATAATGGTGTAAAGAATAACTATATATGATTATTATAACATCATACTGATTTTATGATATTATATCATCCACTAAAATTCCATTCAATAAATATGGGAACGATATCAACGCTCGTGCGTACGTACGGATTACCATCTCTAAGACGCGATGAGATTGATTTTCCATGTTAACAATTAAAGAATGATTATAAAGTATATATAATAATTAATCATGAAAAATATGACATATTAATGATACTGAATTTATTTATATGTTATTTACTTACATCTATTAAATTTAATAAGGAAACAAAAATAGCGTTCATTCGTACGTCCAGCCTACCGTCTCCATTAACGGTGTATTTCTTTCCATTTATCGATCTATTATATATATGTATATTATGAATATATATTATATATGAATCATGTTTTATATTCATGAATTATTTAATAATGATCTAATTAATCATATGAATAATTACTAGTCAAAACACGAATGACAAATGAAACGATTTTACCCAAAACGCACTTTAACATGGAATTTACAAAAGAACGGGTAATATAAAGTCATAAGTGAACCATATATGATATAATAACAATGAATATGATTCTATAATAAGTCAATGACATTATTTAAATCATTATACAGGATGTTCGGATACGTACTAAGCATATTGGACCTAAGGTAAGGGATAATGTTGCAATCTCAATTGTTTTCTATCCGAGATTGCTTATACGTAAGTATTTACTGGGGTTATATTTATCATCCATGTACAAGTTTTATAAAAATGTTTTCATGTATGTTTAAATTCCTTTTTACCCATTTTTGACTTGTACTACATGGTATGTAAGGAATATTTTTTTTTTACCATACAAGGTGTTTTTTGACTTTTCCGGAAAAAGTACGAGAAGAATGTTTTTTACTTGTACGGCATGAACGGATTTTTACGGTTTCATAACGCCTTATTTTAATGAAGCTTACTATACAAGATTTCATGACTATTTTAAAAAAATCCTTTTCTTTTAAAATTGAATGACATTTTTTGAAAATAAAATGATTTTCAAGAATAAAGGATATTTTTCTCAGGAATTCATTTCAAGTGCTTTATCAAAACCATTTTCCATATAAGATGACATTATTTCATATGTGTATGTTTCAAGTATAATGTCTCTATGATTTATATGGTTTCACTTTTCTTATAATGAAATGATATCCATTTGTTTTATATGGATTATGTTATGATGGAATGATGTTTATGAAACCCAATTTATTTTTTGGGTTATGATGAATGATTTATGATTGTTTTGTGGAACACGTAAGAATGATTTCAATATGAGATGGGTGGGACCTATATCTCCCTCCAATGAATTGGAAAGGTTTATATCTCATGAGATAGACATGGCTGGAACGGCAAGTTAATCCAGTTTAGTGATACATGACTGGAATGAGGAGTGAACTCGGTTCAGTAAGGGACTTTGTCCACTAACATGGTCTTGGCTGCAATGCCTTGGCTACTATAGAAATCATATCATGTGCTTAATGTTTTTCCACAATTAAAAGCTTTATTCCCATTCTATTTTATCATGATTGTTGTTCTATTATGATCTATTCCTTACGTACTGCCATGTTTTATGTCACTGCTCATGATTTCGATGTTTAAACATTATGTACATGTTTTTATGTTCAAATGTATATGGTTTGTTTTATTTTCTCCATGCTTACCCTTACTGAGCATTTCAGCTCACCCTTTATATGTTTTCTTTTCCCCCGGATATAAATAATGGTTTTAGGTAGGGTAACAAATGGGGAAGATCTTTATGGGAGATATTGAAGATCTTTCACCAAGATTAGAATATTATATTATGAGTTTCCAAAGACACTAAACTAGTACGGCCCTTTGGTGTCTATTTTTGTTATGTATTAAGTATTCCGCAAAAGTAATGTAATGTCCATGTACGTCAAGCTTTGGGTCTCCACTGTTGGTATCAGAGGAAAAGTTTAGTTAACCTCTGGAAACTAAGATGTGAAAACTTTAGTGAGATCCCTAGAGATATTTCTAAGGTATGTCTAGGGATGTCCCTAAGGTTAAGTATACATATAGGTTAGAGTCCTAGAATTATGTTGGAGATCATGAATAACCTACGGTGAACTTAAGGTTTCATGGATTAAAGAATTTTTTATAAGTTAGACATTCCATAAGGGACTTTTTATGATTATGTGGTTCCTCATTATTTTAATTGTTTCTTACACATTGGTTTTTGGTTTTAGTCAATGGAGGGACCCAGAATGAATTGTGTTAATATTGAATCTGATGGACAAATTGATGACCATGAGCAATGAAATTGTGTAATGCCTAGAGAGAAAGATATTTTGATTATGTTGAATCGTTCATCTTGATATATGATTAACAAGGTGAACTTTAGTTATATTCCTAAGTCATCAAATAAGAGGAAGATGGAATTTTATTCATGTTCTCATGGTGAGGAGCATAGAGAAAGGAATATTGAGATTTCTAAATAAGGGAAGAAGAACCTTGGGGAATACATAAAATGGAGGGTAAAATTCTATCTGTGTGGGGAAAAGGGTCACAGAGTGACAGACTGTCATGGAGTTCAATGTCTTATTTGTGGAGAATACGGTCATTACCCAACTCAATTCCCGGACCTAAGAGGTTACTTCTAAATCAAGGAAGGATGTATTCCATGACAATCATTGAAGAGGATGGATTGAAGTGTTTATGTATTGGTATTCAAGAATAATGTTTTTGAGGTACTTTCATGAAATATTGTAATATCTATGTATTGGTTAAATCTGGTTTTCAATAATTATATGGTACAGGTAACCATGAAAAGTGTTTGAAATATTTTTGGAAAGAAGATGATATGCGCATAATAAAGGGATAAGGAGAAAAATAATATGTTTGGTAGTATTCATGAGATCGTGATTGATATAAGAACAAATTGATATCATGGTTTGAGTATATAGAATTTTTGGGATTTTTGGTATGTGGAAAGAGTTAACTTTTGACATCATTCATGTTTTCACTAAGGTTCAATGAGTATTCATTTTTCAAGAGAATACAGGATTAAGGTATTCACATGCTTGGAATGTGACTGATAAAACATTATTTTGTTGAATATTTTATTGATAATAAATGATATAATTTCCTCACATTGTGTTAAATATGTTTATTTATAAAATATTTGGTATTTGATCATTCATTTGAAAATTTGGTGAAAATTCTAGTTTTACCCTTTATAGTGCACTATAGTATTTCAAAGATAAATATTTTTATATTTATTATTTGAATTTGAAATATTGTAACAGTGTTTATAACTTAATTTTCTACAACTTTCATCCAGGACACTAGAGCTAAAAAGTGCATTTGGATGGAGTAAATGGGCCATTAATCCAATGGTGGGCTGGACTCGGCAGAATGGACATGGGTTTTATATTTGGACCATATCTTCTACATACGGCCTTGGATGGAGCCCAAATTTTGAGGAAATCTCTGGGAAATGATTTTTCACAAATCATCCTTCTGTAAGTATGGTCAATTCACGCGTTTTTTATGTCAACTAGGCGGTGAAACGTGGAATAAAATATTTGGCCGAGTTTTTCATTTCACACTTAAAAAGTTATATAACCCTAGCCCTCACAAAATCTATTTAAAGGAGATTTTAACTCTTTGGGAGGGCTGTTCGAGGATTTGGGAAGGTTTTTACGAAAGGGTGTCTCTTGGGAGCCCCTCACAACTCTTGGAAGAAGTAAGACTTTGTGCAAACCTCTCTTCCAAAAAGGCTCTCCTCTCCCACCTCCTCCTTGTATTTATTTTCTTTCATGTTTATTTCTTGAATTTTTCTTCAAATAATCTTCTGTATTCTTCCCTACTCTTCTTATCTTAATCTTCTTAATTGTTTTGGAATCAAGAGTGGAGACAAGATTGGGTTCTACCCTTTCAATCCTTTGCTTATGCAAAACGTCTCCATGATGACTACACCGTCCATGGAAGAGTAGTTCTTTTTAGTAATCAATAGACCTCTATCCTTATTCATTTAATTATTTTGAATCATTGAGATACTGTAATTCACTTAATATGATCCATGAATTGTGTTTTTAAATTGTAAGAAACTAAGCAAGCAATTGAACAATTAACACAAAACACGCGAGGTCAGGAATTGTGTAAATTGTGAGAGCGCAATCTTAATCGGTAATACAAGACCATAAGGGATAAATTTGTAGAGTTCAAATATAATCCCTAAACACAATTCATCCTCATTTACATAATGTATATGTGACATAATTAACCACTAACCATAAGCTAACCTTAGAACAACAATCAAAGCAGGGTGTTGCGATTGCGTGTTCCGAAGCTAGCCTAGGGTTTAAGTAATTTCATCTTTGTGGTTAAGTTAACTCTCGTAGGGTTCAAGGGATAACAAATTAGGGGATCATAATTAATAGGATATTGATTTAAATGATAATGATTAATAAGTGAATGAAGAGGTAGAGTTAGATCGATTCTTCCTTTTAAAATATTTTCTATAAAACATCTTTTTGTTGTGTCATTTTAATCAAACTTCATTTCAAAACTAAAAACAAAAAAAATATAAAATATTATTCCAGAAAACTTATTCTACATTCATAAACTATAACCAACCCCCATCCTTTAAAATAGTGTTTTTATTCTATTTTATTTTATTTTTAGAATACCTTTAAAAATTTGTTTTAAATCTACTTCCTCCTTTGAGTGACGACCTTGGTCAGCCACTCTGTTGCACCTAAGTACCCCAAAATCACACAAATCATTTGAGGGCGCCCAGGACAGTTCTCTTTCAAATTGGCACCATTGCCGGGGAGGCAAGTAATTTATTCAACCATTTAGAGATATTTATTTTATTTTTCATTTTATTATTTTCTTCACCTCTCTCTTTCATCTTTCCCATTTCTCAAGTTTTCATTTTTTTCATCCTCATCTTTTCTTTTTGGACCATCAACTCAACTTCTCATTTTTATTTTACTGTGGTCCACTGACTTTATTTTCATTTTTATTTGATTTATTACACGAACTAATCCCGAAGATCTCTTAGATCTTGACCCTGAGATTGAACGTAGCCTTAGGGCTCAAATCATACATTCTCAGTCTACGGAAAGTTTCAATATTCAACCAGTTGGTGAATTCCTCTCTTCTGGAAACATTGAAATTGGAAGCTATTCAAATTAAAACATAAAAGAGGAACAAATGGCTAGAAATAATGGAAATGAACTTAATAGAACCATTCAATAATTGGATGCACCAGATATTAACTATCAACCAAATTGTATTGCATACCCAAACCTTGAATCAGACTTTGAATTAAAATCTGGATTAATTCACCTTCTTCCAAAGTTTCATGGCTTATCTGGTGAGGATCCCAACAAACACCTTAAGGAATTTAATGTGGTTTGCTCAACCTTAAAACCAGGAAATGTTTCTGAAGATCAAATAAAATTAAGAGAATTCACATTCTCACTTGATGGAGCTGCAAAGGATTGGATGTATTATTTACAACCCGAGGATGTAACTTGTTGGAACAATTTAAAACTTCTTTTCTTGCAGAGATTTTTTCCAACATCGAGGACCACTTCTATTTGTAAGGAGATCTCTGGGAATAAGCAATCCCAAGGGGGTTCAATGTATGAGTATTGGGAGCAATTCAAGAAGTTGTGTGCAAGCTGTCCACATCACCAAATCAGTGAGAAACTCCTCATTCAGTACTTCTACGAAGGACTCACACCTATGGGAGGAGCATGGTGGATGCCACAGCAGGAGGGGCATTGGTGGACAAGACACCAGTAGCCGCACATGCATTGATCGACAAGATGGCACATAAATCCCAATAATTTGGCGATCGAGGTATACTAAATGTCAGGGGAGTACATCAGGTAAGTCCTTCTTCTCTTGAAAGTCATTTGATTGATACCAATTTGGAAGAATTGAACACTATGGTGAGGCAGATTGCATTGGCTCAAAAGACATCTCAACCCCATCCTTCAAGGCCTTGTGGCATTTTCATTGAGACAAGCCACCCAACTGACTGTTGCCCACAACTACAAGAGACAGAGGATTGCGCAGCAGTATTCCCAGGGAGACCATTTCAGCAGCAACAACAACCATATCCCCAAAAGAAGTTTGATTCATTTTCTCCAACATACAACCAATGGTGGAAAGATCAGTCGGACATGAGGTATGGCTCTGGAAAACAACAAAGGCCCCCTTTCCAACCAAACTTCCAGCAGTCTCCACCTTACCAATAAGGTTTCCAACAACCCCAAATGAGATTCGAAGCTCAAACATCAATGAGTCAACAACAAGGGAATATAAAATACAAGTTAGACTCTAAAACTGATGATCTTTTGAAACAAATTGTTCTTAATCAACAGAATGATCTGAAGAGTCAAGGTTCGAAGCTGAGAGAGTTGAAGACTCAAATGAGCCAGATTGCCACCGCCCTCCATGAACTTGTGAGTAAGAATTATGGAAATCTACCTTCCCAACCCACTCCAAATCCAAAGGGGAATGTTAGTGTCATCACATTGAGAAGTGGGAAGAAAATGAATGATACATCTGGACCTACCATTCCACCAGGATTCACCTCTACTCCAGAGAAGCCGCATTCCATACCAACTGATGAGCAATCCAAGGAGAAAGATAAAGGTAAGAAAAATATTGATGATGTTCCTCCTAAACCCCTTCCTTTTCCAAACAGGGTTGTTCAAACCAAGAAGATGGCTGAAGAAGAAATGCAAAATGAGGTTTTGGATACATTCAAGCGTGTGGAGATCAACATTCCTCTACTTGAAGCCATTAAGAAAATTCCAAGGTATATGAAATTCTTAAAAGAACTTTGTATCAATCGAAGAGGGATCAAGGGAAATGAGAGGATCAACCTTGGAAGGAATGTCTCAGCACTCATTACACCAACTCTAGCAATGCCAACAAAGTGCAAGGATCCCGGGACATTACCATCCCATGTACCATAGGGGATTTTCACTTCTCTGATGCTCTTTGTGGTTTAGGAGCTTCAATAAATGTGATACCTCACTCTGTATTCTCTTCCTTGCAGATTGGTGAGCTAAAACCGATGAGAGTAGTGGTTCAGTTGGCGAATAGAGCTACGGAATATCCTACGGGAGTTCTTGAGGATGTACTTGTTCAGGTAAGAGACATGATCTTTCCAGCAGACTTCTATGTGCTTAACATGGAGGATGATCAGGTAAGTTCTCATGCCCCCATTATCTTAGGTAGGCCCTTCCTCAAAACTGCAAAAACTATCATAAATGTCAATGAGGTTACACTTTCCATGGAGTTTGGAGATAAAGTTGTGATATTTAATGTTTTGGATTCCATGAAGTACCCCTCATAGGACCATTCTGCTTTTGTTATCTCCCATTTTGAACCACCAAATAAAAACTCCATAGAATTTGATTGTCCTATGCTTAGGGATATTATGAGTATTGGTTCGAGTTTGATTTCTAAGAGAACTTCCACACATGTTGTTGATACACAATCCTCTCTGGGATTTTATTTTGAGGTGGATTCATATTCTGATTTTGATCATGTTCACTATGATTATGACATGGCTGTTGAGTATGCTGATGGATTTGATGCTTTATTCTCTGATTTTGATTATGTCTATTCTGATACTGATGCTCTTTGTGCACATATTTTAGTTCCTTCAATTTCTCCATCCATACTACACCCTCCTTCATTAGAACTCAATCCATTGCCACCAAATCTGAAATACTCATACTTGTTGAGTGGTGAGAGATTACCGGTTATCATTGCTAACAATCTCCATTTTGAACATGAATAAAAGCTTTTGAATATTTTGAGGGAGAACATCAGGGCGATTGGGTGGACCTTGGCTGACATATCAGGTATTAGCCCCTCCATTTGCATGCATAGGATTCTCTTGGAGGATGGGGCTAAACTGGTGAGACAACCACAAAGGAGACTCAATCCCACCCTCCTGGAAGTTGTTAAAAAAGAAGTTGAGAAATTGCTTGATGCAGGTATAATCTTTCCCATTTCATATTCTCAGTGGGTAAGTCCTATTCAGGTTGTGCCTAAGAAGAGTGGTGTTACTGTTGTTAAAAACAAGAAAGATGAGTTAGTTCTAATGAGGGTGCAAAACAGTTGGCGTGTGTGTATTGATTATAGGAAACTAAATCAGTCCACTCGCAAGGACCATTTCCCCCTCCCATTTATTGATCAAATACTTGAGAGACTAGCTAGGAAAACACACTATTGTTTCTTGGATGGATTTTATGGATATTTTCAGGTTCCTATAGCTCTAGAGGATCATGAGAAGACTACATTCACCTGTCCCTTTGGCACATTTGCCTACCAGAGGATGCCATTTGGACTTTGCAATGCCTCAGGTACCTTCTAGAGATTCATGGTGAGTATTTTTTCTGATTTTATTGAGACCTGCATAGAGGTATTTATGGATGATTTTACAGTGTATGGATCCTCATTTGATGAATGTATAAATAGTTTGGGAAAGGTATTGAATCGTTGTATTGAGAAGAATCTAGTCCTGAACTTTGAAAAGTGACATTTCATGGTAGAGCACAGAATTTTCATAGGGCATGTAGTGTCAAAACCTGGGATAGAGGTTGATAGATCTAAGATAGACATTATTTCATCCTTACCATATCCTTCATGTGTGTGTGATGTTAGATCTTTCCTAGGGCATGCAGGACTTTATCGGCGCTTAATCAAAGATTTTAGTAAGATTTCTCTTCCTATGTCACGATTACTCCAAAAGGATTCTAATTTTGTATTTGATGATTCTTGCAGGACTTCCTTTGATGAGCTAAAGAAGTTTCTGACCACTCCACCGATCATACAGCCCCCATGGTGGGAGATTCCTTTTGAGCTTATGTGTGACGCCTCCAACTTCGCGGTTGGAGCTGTCTTATCTCAGAGGGTGGAACGAAGTTCACATGTGATTGCCTATGCATCAAGTACATTGGATTCATCCCAATAAAACTACACTACCACAGAAAAGGAGTTTCTTCCTGTCATATTTGCTTTAGATAAATTTCGTTCATATTTATTGGGCTCTAAAGTAGTTGTTTTTTCTGACCATGTAGCTTTGAGGTATATCCTAAAGAAGCCAGATGCAAAGCCACGACTTATCCGTTGGATGATACTTCTTCAAGAGTTTGACATCGAGATAAAGGACAAGAAGGGGTCAAATAATTTGGTGGCAGACCACATGAGTAGGCTTACTCACACACTAGAGGATGACACCTTGGACCAGGTACCACTTCGGGACACTTTCCCCGATGACCATCTTTATTCCATCTCAGGTACGCATCCTTGGTATGCAGATTTAGTTAACTACATTGTTGCCTCTGAAATCCCTGCAAATTAAAAGAAACATCAAGTCCAAAAATTAAAAAGTGAGTCTAGGTTTTATGTGTGGGATGATCCTTACCTCTGGAGCATGTGTAGTGACCAAGTCATTGGGAGGCGTGTTCCCGATCATGAGTTTGAGTCTGTTTTGAATTTCTGTCATACACTTGCTTGTGGTGGAAACTTTGGACCCCAATGGATAGCTAGGAAGGTTTTAGACTCTAGATTATTTTTTCCTAGCTTATTCCATGATGCCCATGTGTTTTGTAATTCATGCTCTCGTTTCCAACACACTGGGAACATTTCTAAGAGACATGAGATGACCCAACAACCCATATTATTCTGTGAGATTTTTGATGTATGGGGAATTGATTTATGGGTCCTTTTCCTAGTTCATTTGGATTTTTGTACATTTCGGTTGCTGTTGATTATGTGAGTAAATGGGTGGAGGCTAAGGCCACTAGGACTGATGATTCTAATGTTGTTGTGGACTTTTTCAAAGCACAGATTTTTTGCAGGTCTGGAGTACCAAAGGAAATCATCAGTGACCAAGGGACACACTTTTGCAATAGGAATTTCTCTTCCCTCCTTTGAAAGTATGGGGTGACACAAAAAACATCAACACCATACCACCCCCAAAAAAATGGCCAGGATGAGGTTTCAAATCGTGAGTTGAAACAAATTTTGGAGAAAACTGTGCAGCCAAATAGGAAGGATTGGAGAAAGTGCTTGGATGATGCATTGTGGGCTTATAGGACATCATACAAGACCCCCATGGGTATGTCCCCATTTCGGATTGTTTTTGAGAAAGCATGTCATCTCCCAGTGGAAGTCGAGCATCAGACATATTGGGCTATAAAGAAATGCAACATGGATTTGGCCCAATCTGGAATTCAAAGGAAGTTGCAAATTCAAGAGCTTGAGGAGATTCAACTGTCATCATATGAGAACTCAAGGCTCTACAAGGAAAGATCAAAAGCAGCTCATGACAAAATGATCCAACAAATGGATTTTCATGTTGGAGATAAAGTCCTTCTCTACAGTTCACGACTGAAGCTGATGCTTGTGGAGATCACAAAAGAGGACACTGGAAGGAGCTTTACAGTCAATGGGAAACGTTTGAAGAGATACATTGAGGGACTTCCTACTGATGCAGTGGATTTTATCACACTGCATGACCCCATCATCACTTGATCACATCTGGCTATTCCTAACCCTTTCACTTTTATACTTTTTGTCCTATTTAAAAATTCTGCATTTCATGTGCATATATCATCTCATGGGTTCACATTGAAGACAATGCAATATTTTAAGTGTGGGGGAGGGAACCTTTTAGTTTAGTAATTTCAATTGTTTTCCTTTAAAAAAACAAAACAAAAAAATTGTTTTTTTTTTCAAATTTTGTGTGTTTTTTTTTCAATTTTCTTTGTGTTTTTGAAATTTTTGAGCTGAAATGATTCTCATCACAATTTTAAAATGCATATCAATGATTGAAACAATTTATCCCTTGAAACTAAGCTTAAATTAATGCTGAAAATGACTTTGTTTCAAGTTCAAATATTTATTAATGTCATGGAAAGTACACTGAATTTTGAATCCCATGCCACATCTCACTGTCTTTATATTTGAAATCACTTTCCTGTGAGGCTTCTAAACCATAATTTTCATATTCTTTACATTCACCTCACTTCTTGAGAGAACCAAACCATGCTTGATTTAACCAGAATTTGATTTATTCCTGTCAAAACTTGAGTGTTTGAGGTACTTATGTTTAAAGGATTGAGGCATTTTTTTGGTATTAGAGCCCCTACTTCAAAGAATAATTTTTTATAATGGCTTACCTTGAACATTTAATCTTTTTATCCCATATAATTCATGCACATCCTATTATTTTAGCCACATTACAAGACAATTTTCCCTATCCAACCAACTCTTGAAGTGAAATTGCATAATCTAGTTGAGCTTAAGTGTGGGGGAAGCTATGTTGTGTTGTGATACCATATTCTGTGATACTTTGGGTGGAAAATTAAATTCTTAAGAGATGTTTTTGCTACTAAACAAAAGTCATTATATTGAAATTTGTGCCTTTTCTGGATCTTTCATGACAAGTGAAGTTGTTCCTTTTCTGGAGCTTCTAATTGAGGTGGAAAGTTGTGCCTATCTGGAGCCTTCAAGAAAATCATGTTTGAGAAGATTGACAATTTTTTATGCTAAAATGAAGAATGGTGTAATATTTTCATGACTTTTCATGATTATGGAGCTGAATTGATACTATGTGGATTGAGGAGAAGACCATATTTAAGTGAAAATTAGATTAATGCAATTTAGCTTCAAAAAGAGTCAATCCCTCCTTATTCAGCCTTAGAATTTTTCACATCTAAATCCTACCAACCGAAAGCCAAAGAACAACCCTGAAAAGTCCTCATGATAAACATATGTCCTTGACTCACATCAGGTGGAGATTTAGGAATCTATCAAACCTATGGTGACCCTTGTATCAGTTTGGATGAGAAAGACATTGCAAAAAAATTGATATTTGAGTGATGAGAGAAAATTCAAGCGAGGTAAGTGTTTTGTGCATTGGAGGATAAATGAAGTGGAAATATATTGAATAATGTTAATAGATAACTTGAAATAAGGTTTTTAATGAGGCATGATATCTTTTGATTCTTGGTGCGAAATTGATGGATCCCAATGATATGTGTTTTAAAATTGGTTTTGATTTGATATTGATTTTTACTTGACATGAGGTTTTTCCCAGGAGTGCAAAAGGGTAAGTGTGGGGGAGTTGATAAAACATTATTTTTTTGAATATTTTATTTATAATAAATGATATAATTTCCTCGAATTGTGTTAAATATGTTTATTTATAAAATATTTGGGATTTTATCATTCATTTGAAAATTTGGTGAAAATTCCAGTTTTACCCTTTATAGTGCACTGTAGTATTTCGAAGATAAATATTTTTATATTTATATTGGAATTTCAAATTTTGTAACATTGTTCCTAACATAAGTTTCTAAAACTTTCATCCAGGACACTAGAGCTAAAAAGTGCATTTGGATGGAGTAAATGGGCCATTAATCCAATGGTGGGCTAGACTCGGCAGAATGGACATGGGTTCTGTATTTGGGCCATATCTTCTTCATACGGGCTTGGATTGAGCCCAAATTTTGAGGAAAGCTCTGGGACATGATTTGACACAAATCATCCTTCTGGAAGGCCAGTCAATTCATGCTTTTTGGAGGTCAACTAGGCGGTGAAACTTGGAATAAAATATTTGGCCGAGTTTTTCGTTTCACACTTAAAAAGTTATGTAACCCTAGCCCTCACAAACTATATTTAAAGGGGGTTTTAACTATTTTGGAGGGCTGGTCGAGGATTTGGAAAGGTTTTTTCGAAAGGTTTTCTCTTGGGAGACCCTCAAAACTCTTGGAATAAGTAAGCCTTGGTGCAAACCTCTCTTCCAAAAAGGCTCTCCTCTCCCACCTCCTCTTTGTATTTCTTTTCTTTCAAGTTTATTTCTTGAATTTTTCTTCAAATAATCTTCTGTGTCCTTAACTCTTCTTCTTATATTAATCTTCTTAATTGGGTTGGAATCAAGAGTGGAGACAATATTGGGTTCTACCCTGTCAATTCTTTTCTTATGCAAAACGTCTCCACGATGACTACACCGCCCATGGAAGAGTAGTTCTTTTTAGTAATCGATCGACCTCTATCCTTATTCATTTAATTATTTTGAATAATTGAGATAATGTAATTCACTTAATATGATCCATGAATTGTATTTTAAAATTGTATGAAAATAACCAAGCAATTGAACAATTAACACAAAACACGCGAGATCCGGAATTGTGTAAATTGTGAGAGCGCAATCTTAATCGGTAATACAAGACCATACGGGATAAATTTTTAGAGTTAAAATATAATCCCTAAACACAATTCATCCTCATTTACAAAATGTATATGTTCTCTAATTAACCACTGAACATAAGCTAACCTTAGAACAACAATCAAAGTAGGGTGTTGCGATTGCGTGTTCCGAAGCTAGCCTAGGGTTTAAGTAATTTCATCTTTGTGGTTAAGTTAACTCTCGTAGGGTTTGAGGGATAACAAATTAGGGGATCATAATTAAGTGGATATTGATTTAAATGATAATTATTAATAAGTTAATGAAGAGGTAGAGTTAGATCGATTACGCCTTTTAAAATATTTTCTAAAAAAACATCTTTTTGTTGTGTCATTTTAATCGAACTTCATTTCAAAACTAAAAACAAAAAATATATACAATCTTCTTCCAGCAAACTTATTCTAGATTCATAAACTATAACCAACCCCCAACCTTTCAAATAGTTTTTTTCTTCTATTTTATTTTATTTTTTGAATACCTTTAAAAAGTTGTTTTAAATCTGCTTCCTCCTTTGAGAGACGACCTTGGTCAGCCACTCTATTGCACCTAAGTACCCCAAAATCACACTAATCATTTGAGGGCGCCCATGACAGCACTCTTTTAGTGACCAACAAGATATATCTTATGATATATAAGGGATAAATGATGGTATTCACATGCTCGGTAGATGACATTTATAGTAATTGTTTTCTTTATAATATGAGCTTGGACAGAAGTATTTTGAATAAGCCTAAAGATTGGAATGAATTAAGATAGTATTGTTTAAGGCTAGAAATTTTCTTGATATTATTGAAGGAATGTTATAATAGTGTATTATTAGAAAAAGGACAACATGCAGGATGGGCGACAACCCGTCACTTCGGACAAGGTTGCAGGAATCGAACCCACAACCGAAGTGCGACAGGCCTTTATCACATACCACTGGCCTACAGGAAGTCTCTGGTTAGTATAAATTAGTTTTAATTTATTAAGTGGTATGAGATATGAAGTATAAGTCCATTTTAGGAACTATATACGATTAATTGACTTATGTATATTTAATAACTTTTTCTAACCTTTTGTTTAAGACATATGGAATGACCCGTCATTCTATCACATGATCTGCTAACACTTCATGAATAACAAATTCAACTTCATTTCTTTAAGAGATGAATTGTAAATTGTTCAAGGCATGAACAACAGTGATATTGAACCAAAATCATGTAAGTATTTATTTTAATTCATCAACTTTAGATAAATGATATTGAAAACCAAAAATATTGTCCTAGTTCCCCCATATCTGATGAATCAGATGGTCCCTTAGATCATCACAAATGTATGGCTTTGTGACTGTTGGATTTATCATAGCCATGTCCTCTACCACTCTCCATCAGAACTTGATGGTTAGATTTCTCTTCCATATCCATATTTTCACCTATGTTATTCTATGTGGAAACCCAGTGATTAGTTAATTTGGGTAACCGTTATGTTTCATATATCACCCTTTAAAATTCAGTTTTCGTATTCCTTTTTATGATGTGGGTTTCTATTAAAGAAACTTTCAAGTAGTAAACAATTTATATCCCCGAAGAATTTCGAGGGAGAAATTTATTTTAATGGGGGGTAGAATGTAACAACCCGAGATTTTATAAGATATATTATTTTTAATTTCTTTCATATCTTCTGTTTTACGCTACACCAAGATTATCTTGCGCTATACGCAACACCGTATTAGCTTGCAGTATATGCAACACTAATCTTGGATCGTGTTACACACAATTTCAAGTTTGTTTGATAGTAGTTATTCTACGCAACATTTAGTTTATATATATATATATATATTCAATGTATAAATGAAATATGGGTGGATTTTGTTATACAAAACAACAAAGGAGTCTTGCACTACACGCAACCCTTACTTGTATTGCATTACACGCAATCGCGACCTTCCTCGATAGCGTGTGTTGTACGCAATACTGGGTTTCACTAAACAACGATATATTATTATAATATTATTATGAACTAGCCTTTATGAATAGTATTAACTAAATTTTGAATTTTATTACATTATTATTCATCTTACACATTTTCTAGAACATGGTACAAGAACAAAATAAATTTTTCGGGTAAAATCAGTATTTTTCAAAAAATGCAGTTTTGCCGCCTTTTGATGGCGCACCAACATTAAATCTAGTTTTTGACATGTTTATAAGTTCAATTTGACAAAATAAAATTCTTCTTTGGAATACGTATATTAAAATTTACTTTGGATAAATTTTTCATATTATTCTGATAACTTTCATATTTTAATGAATAGTAAAAACACACTATATTTTAATTAAAAACAACTTTTTTCATCATAATAATTTATATGGTCAAATTATATTATTGAATGGTTTTAAAGTATAAATAGAATATATTTTTACCATTTAATATAATTCATGTCATTAGCATTGATTTTACATTGAATTCGTAGGAAAAAACATTTCAATCTTTTGCAATGTTTTAACTTTTAAAACTCGTTTTCTTAACAACAGGATTAATTTTAAATTAATTTCTGCAACTTTCTTGTATTGAATTTAGAAAAATGGATTCCATATTTGGAATCAGTGGGTAAAAATTATGTTAATAGACTATTTTTTATTTTTTGGCATTATGAATAGTAACTATGGTAAATTTTATTTACCATAGTAAAAGGTAAATCAGGTAATTAAGGGTAAATATAATATTATAAAATTACCCTAACACTTGTATTAATATAATTGGATGATTATATTTCGTCCTAAGGAATATTTGGGTCGAAATGGAATCCATTGGAACCCACTTGGAGGTGATTAACACCTTTAGTTTATTTTATTTAAAGGAAAGTGAAATATGTCTCACTCAACTTTAATAATTAAAGTATTTTTAATATAATTTTATACAGAATATAAATTCAGTTATAAATAATCATTTGAAATATAAAATTTTTTTATTTATCATGGTAATTTATTTATAATTTTTAAGAGATATTTAATTACTTTAATAGCATATACATTAATGATGTAGAAATTATTTATTTAGTGAAAAATAAGTAATATAGTTTTTATTGAAATAATAATACCCATTAAAAGGCTCAAAAACCTGACCAAAACTTATTTTTAGTGTATATATACACCATAATCATCCAATGACCAAATATATGACCGTTTTGAGTCTTATAAAAGTGATTATGACACTTATATTAGTTTATTTTAAATGATGTCAAAGTTGTCACCTTCATAATTTAATCAATATAAAATTTTAAAAGTTGGATGTTTTAAAATATAAATCTGATTAAAAGTATTCTTATGGAATATATAATATTTATCTTCATACTAGTATTTTACTTTTAATGTTTATGCGAAAAATATGTATATTTAATAATTATACAAAAAATTTGTAGAAATTATTTTATTAAGAGAATTATCAAATAAATGGTTTTACAAATAGTAAAATAAATATTATATGAACTATTTAAGGTGCTCCACTAATTTTCTAGAATAATATGAGATGTTAGAAAACTATTAAATATTTTATTTCGAATATATCCTCTTTGTGGATTTTATTTAAATTCAAATAAACGAATAGTGTTAAAATTGACACTATTGTTATTTTATAAAAATAACATATTATTAAATTGTTTAAAAATCACAAAAATATTTAAAAATTATAAATTGAAATTTATATTGTCTAAAATTTCATGAAATATCCATTTATGGAAAATTAACAACACATAAGTGATCATTTATAACCATTTAGAATTTAGAATTTTATTACCACAAATAAAATTAAATAGATTAAATAAGGATAAATCAAAATGATAAGGTTTAAAATAAGCTCAAAAAATGTCTAAATTTGATTTTTTTTGATGATATTACAACCCTATATCATATAATATTCTAATTGAGTCATTTTTCGAGGTTTTTATGTGGGATTTGAATTTATATTAAACTAATATTTTTGAGGATTCCAAAGGTGCCCCTCTCCTCCCTTATAAAAGGGCACCTCCTCCCTCTCCTCTTTACACAATTTAGAGCCTTAAATCTCAGAAAACCCCTACCCATTTCCCTTCTCAACTTCCCTAGAAACATACTAGAGGTTTTTTACTTCTTCTAAGACCAATTTTAGTTCCCTAAGAGGCGGTTTCAAAGAGATGTGTCGAAGAAGAGGTAATATACGTTACCGATTCTTTCAAATTTATTTCTTCTTCTACCTCCTCTTCTTTAGTTGTTTCATTATATTTTAATAACATCAATATCACTAATATACTGATATGTTATAATAAATATGAAACAATCCCATTTCACCTTCTATCCATCCTAAGGAAAACAAAATCACCGCGCGTGCGTACCTACGAAATACCGTATCCACGCTGTGGTGTAATCTGTTTTCCACCACCACCTTACATGGATGGGTATAATGGTGTAAATAATAACTATATATGATTATTATAACATCATACTGATTATATTATATTATATTATCCACTCAAATTCCATTCAATAAATATGGGAATGATATCATCGCTCGTGCGTACGTACGGATTACCATCTCTACGACGCGATGAGATTGATTTTCCATGTTAACGATTCAAGAATGATTATAAAGTATATATAATAATTAATAATGAAATATATGACATATTAATGATACTGAATTTATGTATATGTTATTTATTTACATCTGTTAAATTTAATAAGGAAACGAAAACAGTGTTCATGCGTACGTCCGGCCTACCGTCTCCATGAACGGTGTATTTCTTTCCATTTACTGATCTATTATATATATGTATATTATGAATATATATTATATATAAATCATTTTTTATATTCATGAATTATGTAATCATGATCTAAGTGATCATATGAATAATTACTAGTCAAAACACGAACGACAAATGAAATGATTTTACCCAAAACCCTCTTCAACATGGAATTTACAAAAGAACGGGTAATATAAAGTCATAAGTGAACCATATATGATATTATAACAATGAATATGATTCTTTAATAAGTCAATGAAATTATTTAAATAATTATATAGGAGGTTCGGATACGTATGAAGCATATCGGACATAAGGTAAGGGATAATGTTGCAATCTCAATTGTTTTCTATCCAAGATTTATTATACTTAAGTATTTACTGGGGTTATATTTATCATCCATGTACAAATTTTATAAAAATGTTTTCATGTATGTTTAAAGTACTTTTTACCCATTTTATACTTTTACTACATGGTATGTAAGGAATATTTTTTTTACCATACGAGTTTCTTTTTGACTTTTCTAGCAAAAGTACGAGAATAATGTTTCTTTTACTTGTACGGCATGAACAAATTTTTACGGTTTCATAATGCCTTATTTTCATGAAGATTACTCTACAATATTTCATGACTATTTTCAACAAAATCCTTTTCTTTTAAAATTGAATGCCATTTTGTGAAAATAAAATGATTTTCAAGAAGAAAGGATATTTTACACAAAAATTCATTTCAAGTGCTTTATCAAAACCATTTTCCATCTAAGATGACATTATTTCATATGTGTATGTTTCAAGTATAATATCTCTATGATTTATATGGTTTCAATTTTCTTATGATGAAATGATATCCATTTGTTTTATATGGATTATGTTATGATGGAATGATGTTTATGAAACCCAATTTATTTTTTGGGTTATGATGAATGATTTATGATTGTTTTGTGGCACACGTAAGGATGATTTCAATATGAGATGGGTGGGACCTATATCTCCCTCCAATGCATTGGGTAAAGATTTATATCTCATGAGATAGACATGGATGGAATGGAAAGTTAATTCGGTTCAGTGATACAGGACTGGAATGAGGGGTGAACTTGGTTCAGTAAGGGACTCTGTCCACTAAGATGGTCTTGGTAGCAATGCCTTGGCTACTATAGAAATCATATCATGTTCTTAATGTTTTTCCACAATTACAAGTTTTATTCCCATGCTATTTTATCATGATTTTTGTTCCATTATGATATATGCCTTACGTACTACCATGTTTTATGTCACTGCTCAAGATTTCGATGTTTAAACATTATGTTCATATTTTTATGTTAAAATGTATATGGTTTGTTTTATTTTCTCCATGCTTACCCTTACTGAGCATTTGAGCTCACCCTTTATATGTTTTCTTTTACGCAGGTTATAAAAAAAGGTTTTAGGTAAGGAAACATAAGGAGAATATCTTTATGGGAGATATTGAAGATCTTTCACCATGATTATAAGATTATATTCTGAGTTTCCAAAAACACTAAACTATTATGGTCCTTTGGTGTCTGTTTTTGTTATGTATTAAGTATTCCGCAAAAGTAATGTAATGTCCATGTACGTCAAGATTTGGGTCTCTACAGTGGATTCTTAATCTTCTCGGGCCATCCTGATTTGATTATACCCATAATAACCATCCATGAAGGAGAGAGCCTCATACCCAGTCGTTTCGTCGATTAATAACTCGGTGATCGGGACTGGGAAATCATCTTTCAGGAAATGCTGACTGAGATCTCTAAAATCAATGCAAATGCGGATTTGTATGGTCTTTTTCTTGATGGGGATAATTTTGGCTATCCAGATGGGGTATTTGACCTCCCGAATGAAGCATTCTTTAATAATATTATCAACTTCAGCCTCTATTTTGGTAGCATGTGTGGGGTGTGTCCTTCTGGTGGCTTGTTTATAGCCCTGGTGGTCTTATGGAAGACCTAAGTGGTGCGTCGCCACTTCAGGATTGAGTCTCGAAATTTCTGTGTAATTTCAGGCAAAAAAATCTCGATGTTGCCTCAGGAAAGGGGTATATACCTCGTGCTCCTCGGGAGACATGGCTGTACTAATGAGAGTGGGCCTCAGGTCTTCCTTGATACCCAGGTTTATTTCCCTGAGATCATCCATAGTGGTGGAGATACCTTCCTCAAACGTGGGAGGTGCATCCCTGAGATCTTCCTCCTCTTATTCCCCCACATTCTCATCTTCTTGATCTGATGAGGGGAGAGTTCTCAGCACGGGCTCTTGGAAGTCTGGAGGCAAGGCATTGTGGGCGTCCTCGCTCAAGTATTCTCCCCAAAATTGAGGATTAGCAGTCATTTCTGCACTGCTATGCTCGGGCGTCATGGCTGAAGTCATGAGGATAGCTGAGTACGTGTCTAGACTTGAACTCCTTCTCTCAGCATGGTTGATGGGCAGTATGTAGTCTCCGCCAAGCTGTTGAGGGGGTTATCAGGAAACATTTTCAGATCATTTGGAGTAGGAACCCATTTGAAACCATCAATCAAGGGTTTCTTTTTATTTTGCACATAAAACCCAGCGTCAATGTAGTGTGGCTCGGAGAGCTTAAAAGGGGCCTTGTCAGCATGAAATTTTACACCTTGTATATTGACTCAATACATAATAAACTGGTGGTAGGATGAAGAATGGCCATTTGCTTATGGATCCACAGCCTTCCCAACAGGGCATTGAATACTCTGTTCTGTCATACCACCATGAATTCTGAGTAGGCCACAAGGTCACCAAAATGGATTTTTAGCTTGATTTTTTCCATTGGATTCTATTCACTCTTGTCGTAACCCAACAGAGTTGTGGCTGAGGGTATTAGATCATTCTCACTATACTCCGACTTAAGAAGTGTCCATAGGGGAAGGAGGTCAACTCCAGAGCTGTTTTTAATAAATACATTCCATATCTCAACATCATTTAGTTTACTGGACACATATAGTGGTTTTATATTTCCTTTCATGATGGAATCTTCATCATGATCGGTGAAGGAAATCATCTCATTGCATTCAGTCGGGCCAGTCTTCGTCCGGTAAATCTCGGCGGTGGCTACCTCGGCTTGAAACTCCTGGGGGTTGAGAAAGGCTTCTATAAGTGCCTCCCTGAGATCTACTGACAAAATCAGGGCATCCAAGATTGACAGTTTGGTTTGTACTGATGCCTGCTACTTAAGGATATCATATTACTGCTCTAGCGGCCGATGCTTCTCCGTTGGCGGGAGAGTTTTAGAAAGCACTTTGGGAGCTGGAGTATGCGACGAGGAGGGACTAGCTGCGGGGTCAGATGTCGATAGTGTTCCCATGTTCTGGGGACTCAGCACGGCCGGTCTGTTTGTGCACACTGGGAGGCTAGACACTTGTCCCTCCGTTGATGGGTACCGCATAATGACAGGGCCAGAGTGGCTTCTTGTGGAGGTGGAAGGATATTCTTTCTCCTTCTTAGTCTATTGAAGGGCTCTCCCACGAGTTTCCACGATATTAACAGTTTGGGCTGGGGTAAAACCATAGGGTTGGTTTCGGCCATTACTACGCCTCCCCTGGTATCCCCTGCTTCTGTGATTCCTCCTCCTAACCCCTTGTGTTGGGAACTTGGGTTCATAACCATACCCTTCGTCAGGGAATGATTCCATTAGATGGATGAAATTGATGACACCAAAGATTAGATCCTCTTACTATGACAAGTCAACCTGGTTAGTTGTCCCTGATTGTGCTGTTTGGTTGTTCGGTGCCTGTGGTGCCAAGTTTGAGGGCATAAAATCTGACATTGTCGAGGCTAACTTCAGCCTTGTTACGGACTTCTCCTCTTGCTCTTGTCTCCTTCCTTTTCAATTATGCCTAGATTACTGACTCATGGAGGGTTGTGAGGCTGATATTGTCAGATGTGTGGCATTAGGGGTTGTTGGCGGCAACACCGGCTACTGTAGTTGAGCTTGGAGTATGCCCTAATCTCGATTGACAGTCTTCCGAGTCATCCAGTCATCAAATTTCTGCCCCTTCTTACTGGTGACTTCCTGCTACCCCTACACTTTTTTGGATTCGGTGTTAGAAATATACGTCACATGTGCTGGGGGTGGTCCCAAATCGACCTTCCTAGAGTCTACCATCCTTTGAAAAAGGTCGTTAAAGACGAAGAATTCATGGATATTGTTCCCCAGCATTCTATGGTAGGGACAGAAATATGGCCTATCATCGTGGCCGACTTCTTCGGGATTCCTTGGCTCTGGGAGGTGGATCAAATTGCAATTCATAGTAGCAATGAAGTAGCTGCGGACTTGGTCCTCTCAGAACGAGTATACTTTGTGTCTTCATTACTCAAACTAGTTCCACTTTGATCCTCTCTAATTATCCCTCTTGGGTGGAGGTGGAAGCTAATATACAGGGGTCCTTTGACGATTTTGTGTAGTCCTAGGTGGTGGAGCAGGTGCAAGGGCTGGCTTGAGCATGACAGAGGACACTTCAGCTTTAAGTGCTCTCTTTGCAGGATCCTGTGAGGCTATTCGGAAAGTCAGATTAGTTTGCTACAGGGAGTCTTCAATTCTATGGGCAATGGAAGAGAGATTGTGGAAGCCAGTGGTGCACTCCACTGGTATGAGCATTGTTCGCAGCTCATCTCGAAGGTTATTGATGCATATGGAAAGAATCTCATCTTAGGTCATTGGCCTGTTCATAGAGTAGGTCAGACCCTTCTATCTGGCGATGAAATCTGAGACCCTCTCGTTCTCCATCTGTTTGAAATTCATGAGGTTGGTGACTGTTTTTTAGGAAGCGTTGAGCTGAAGTGGAATAGGAACTACTGTTGAAGGTCTTCCCAGCTTTTTATTGACTGAGCTGGTAGACTCGTATACCAGACGAATGAAAATCCTTGCAAGGTCCGTACAAAGCATCTGAGTTTCACTGCTTCTTATTTTTCCAAAGTTCCCATCATAGGGACACAATAAGATGCATAGTGCATCAAATGCTGTTTTGGATTGCCTGGTCCATTGAAAATAGGGAATACAGGGCTCCCAAAATTGGGGGAAGGAGGCGTGTTGCTCACCCAATCTGGGTAGGACTTTCGCTCTAGTTGTACCGGAGCGTGTCGAACTTCTATTGCTTCTAATCGAGATGTTAGTGCCTCGATGGTATTGGGGAGACCCTAGTTTACATCCTGTTGGGCCTGATCTTGGGCAGGTGTATCCTGAGGAATTTCTTGAGGATCTGGCTTGTCTGGAACCAAGGGTGCATATGCCGTTTGTGATGCCTTTGGAGGGTTCAGACGTACTCTCTCTGGTTGCTTCCAGAGTGGATGGAAGTCTTGGTATTCATATGAATCCATGTTTAGGTAGTTGGACAGGTCGGGCGCCGCATTGGGTGGGGGCCCTGACCACGCTTCGTTTTCCAGGGAAAACCTTGGTCTTTGAGGTGAAATTTCTTGGAGTTCAAGGTGTGGCTCTTCTTGGGAAGTGCTTTTAATAAGACGGTTCCTCTAGAGTAGCTCGGTGTTAATCCGCCTCAATTCTTTCATTTTATCTTCCTGTCGAGCGAATCTCTCTTCAAGCATAAGTGGTTCGTTTTTATCGAGAGAATGAGGCGTATTAATGGTAACCGGTCCTTTGTTCTTAGACTTGTTTGAAGCTCGCAGGGTAAGCGGAGGAGGGTTAGTTTGAGGGGCATCCATATTTAGGGTGGCCCTCGGGTTCTGAGTGTGCACACCTAATGGTTCGTTGTGAATCACAGCCTGATTGAAACCGTCGTCTCCCTATCCATTTGGATTTGCATCATCTTCGGTGTCAGCCATGGGGTTAACCTCTATGTCATTGATGAATGCATATCGCAGGGTGGAGGATATTTCATCTTTTAAATAGGAATAGGATCTCTCGCACCTTTTACTGGTCTTCCCCTTCCTGTCCCAAGATTGCTTTCAAACTCCTTGATGAAGGGTGACACGGAGAGTTATTTGATGTGACCTTACGGTACGCCTTCCTCTTGAAGGGGATGATGATTCGAAGGATGGGATAAGGTAGGAACCTCCTCTTCTGACTGTCCTCCCTAGATGAGAGAATACTGATTCTCATGGGGGAGGTTGTTGTTGAGGTGGTAAAAATGCCCCTAGCCCTGAGGGCTGGGGTTGGCTTCATTCCTTGGACGTTGAGTCTCTTCCCATTTTTATTGGTCTTACATGGGAATTTGTTGTTAAAAATACCCCCAGCCCTGCAAGCTGGGGTTGACCCTGGATTGCAGCAGTGGCTGCTGCTATCTCTACATGCCTGATCTTGTGTGCCCCCATTCAGGGGTGAACTGGATCTGATGTTGAGTTCACCTGTGAATCAATCCCCTCTGGGGAGGAAAGAAATGACTATTGATTGGACACTCTTAGGCGAGAGGCCTATTGTATGATTTCGGTTTCCTGATTCAGGAGTTCGTGAAGGGATTTTTCTCGTAGGACCTGACGCTTTTGGGACTTACTCAAGGCCTATCTCTATTGGGTGGGTCACCTTTCCTGAACAGAGACCCCACTTGATTGTTGTCTTGATGTAATGGCGTTTAAATACATTATGCTGAACGGGTTCTTCTGGTCGGGGAGCGGAGTGAAATGCAGAGCTCTATGTTCTCCCCATACTTTGATATGGACTCCCATCGGAGCGTCACCAATGAGGCGGCGCAGCTGGTGTAGTGCACGGAGGTAGGATAACTCAATGTTTCCATTACGCCTCTTAGGTCACAGTTGTCGTGCCGAAGGAAGAGTTTCTAGGTCGATGTGATGTAGGAGGTCTCTTATTGTCGTGACATGGTCTACATACCCATCGTAGGTCAGGAATCTTGATTTCAGACAACAGAGTATTGTCCATGTATTGGAGCGAATGCCATGCACACATTCTTCTGGAATCTTTCTGGGTATGTCTAATGGAGAGGTGGTTGTGGTCCAAAACATAACTGGTACATCATCTCTGGCTAGTCGTTTCCTTAGGTGCAACATGTCGGCATACTCTTCCGCCAGTGATTCCTCTACCTGGTCATCCCAAGTGAGATGCTCACCAATAGTGTGGTCAGATGCAGTGGGGCCGGTAGGTACTGAATTATCATGTGGGTGATTCTGAGGTGGTTCAGAAGATGAACGTGGCCCCGGACTGTCTCCTGATTGAAGAAGGTTGTCATCGGTGACTAGCTGGGAATCTGACATTTTTGATCCTATCCTTCTGAGTGCCTCAGCATATGAGGGTTTTTCTGTGCTTGATTTAGTAGGGGAGGACCTTCCTGTCGATATGATATGTCACTGCAGGGAAGAACTTCGCAATAACTGCCATCATGGTGAGGATGACCATCATGGTTTGAAGTTTGATGTGTATCCTGGGGAGGTCCTTCAAGACACACTGCGATAAGGGGAGGACCTTCTTATTTCTTGGGGCCATTGCGGGGAGGACCTTCTCAATGGAGGCCATGGGGGAGAGGACTACCATCACAGCGGCCGCAGAGAGAATTTATACGAGGTACACCCTGGGGAGGGCCTTTAGAATGTACCGAAATGAGGGGAGGGCCTTCCCGTTACTTGACGTCTCTACGGGGAGGACCTCCTTTATCAAGGTGGAGAGGACTACCATTGTGATCTGATTCCTGGTTGCATGGAGTTTCATTGTAACATAACCCATGGGGAGGACCTTCAGGGCAGGCCACGATAAGGAGAGGGCCTTCTGGTCATGATGAGACGTCACTATGGGGAGGGCCTCTGCAGTTGCGACTACGATAGCAAGGACTACTATCATAATCGGTGGTTCCACTGCACGGAGAGTGTTTGCAGTGTATACCTGGGGGAGGACCTTCAAGGTGGACCATAGAAAGTGGAGGGACTTCTTGATTCTCGATCTTATGGTCACGTGGATGGATTATATGACTCGCATCAAAAGAGAATCTCTCGTGATCGATCGTTATATGCCCATGGAGGAGGCCCCCACGGGTGCTCTGGGGAGGACCTTCAGAGCTGCTGGTAGAGACATTGCAGGGAGGACCTTCACAACTGCTACTATTACTCCCATAATATGGTAATGGGTGGGCAGGGTTTTGAGCCTTCGATATGTGCTTAAAGGAATTGGGAACCCAAGATTCCAACAGAGCGGAGTCATAAACCCTCTCTTTATTTTATGGATGCCTTCGCCGCGTTCGGGGTGATTTCTTGCGGGAAGTGGGGACCGTCTACTGTTGATAACGGCCTTCATCTTTGGGTCCCTTTCTAATTGGGTCATGTGATGCTACCAGGATATGCTGAAGAACATCTTGACTTTTATCAGGGATATATTCCTGCTCTGGAGCATCCACCATGATGGATGGGTGTCCCCTAGTTGGAATGAGTGAAGCTGGTCGATCTGGTTGCCCTTGTATCATGGAATATGGTCGACGACCATCCTAGGTGGAAGAAGGGATTTAGATATACTCCGAGGTGGTTATCTCGTCTCTTAGATAAGTCACCTCAATTGGGGAGATGGGCTCACGGGCCCGAGTCCTTGTTGTTTCCGCTGATGCGATCACATTCTGGCAAGTCTGCAAGATATGATCTGGGATCGATACCTGCGCCTCCATCATTTCCAAGATATGCAGAGAGACTTCTTTGGCTAGAACAGGTATGAAGGACCATTCTGATATCGGAGTAAGAATATCCTACTCCAGTCCTTCGGTGGTCAGTGGGTACTGACAATTCTCCTGTGTCGGGGTAGGTGAACGAGTCTACCCCTATGCCAGGATATGCTGTTTTATCTCTCTGTTTTCCACCACATCAGGATGGAAGACTTTACTTGCATCCGTAGGGAGATGGCCCTGCATATTTTGGTTACCCATCATATCGAGTCGGTGGCCTTTGTTGGCAGGGAGACGTGCCCGCCTATTAATTTCCACCACATCTGGATGGCGGGATTTGTTGATCACCACCACATCGGGATGGTAGGTGTCAGGAGCATCTTCTATGAGCTGGTCCTGCAGGAATTGGGTGGCCACCACATCTAGTTGGTGGGATTCATGACCCTGGGCAGGGAGAGGTGATTGTCGGGAAGGTTTCGTCCTTTGTGAGTGACGGGCTTGATGAAGCTCGGTGGGGATGCGTGCCTGCTCGTATGATGTCGCCATGTCTGGATGGTGGAATTTGGAGGAGCGGACATGTGTATGTTCCTGCTTGCAATATGTCTCCATGACTAGGCAGTGGAGCTCCTCCTTAGGGACAAGGGTGATGACCGGTCCCCGGTTATATGTTTTCCACCCTCGTCGGGTGGTCTGAGGGGCCGAAGATCGAGGAGCGTGGGCCTGGATCCTCCGGGTGACATCCTCTTTAGCGTGAGGATATTGAGTCGTGGAGTAACTGTGACGATATCTACCAGTGGGGGCCTTAGAGCGGAACCCCCATTCAGTGTAGATGAAGTCCTTAGTGTCGACCTCATCTGCCTCTCTAAGATAAGGGAGGTACGCGTTGTCTCATTCTGGGGATAGAATCCCAAAATGGTTTGAGACGGAAATAAGAGCCATCTAGATCTCATTTCATGGTCACTACTGGGCAGGTAACTGGTGGGTCTTGGCAGATTGGAGGGTGTGCATAGCCGCCTCCACCGTCAGGAGAGTATCGTTCAAGTGGCACTCTTAGATCAATGCATCTGAGACCCAGCGTTGAAGATGATGAGTAGGTTATGGGGTCCTTCATTAGTGAGGATTTCCGGTCATTGCGTTGCTTGAAGTACATGTTTCTGAGTTCCTCTATGATCCCATTGGATCGAAGGGAGTTCTGATTGGTACCTGTAAAATATTTTAACAAATACAAATAGCAAACCCGTCAAAGCAGCATCTCATAATCCCATGCGTAATTAATGACCATTATTGGACCTCCTTGTGAGTATAAGGGAGCATAGAGTGGGATTAGGTTAAATCTATCATGCTTGGTTAAAGATTCGTGTTGGGTTCACCATTTTTGTTTCAACCGCTGGTGTGAGGACCGACGCGCCCGACGGTTGATCTTACGGAGGGCTGAGTTCCGCTCAATTGCTCATGTCGGGTATATCCGTCTTCATTTCGAAACACCCAACAGTTCCATATCCAACGATCTATGGACCTTCTTTCCAAAGGTATGTGTTCGCTGGGAAATTCAGCCAGTGATGCTTAAGAACTCACATTGGTTGAGAGGATGGGAAGTCGGGCTCATCGCACCCTTTTGGGGGGAATTATTGCCTGTTCCGGGACTCTCTTATTGATTTAGGACGTATTAATATGTTCGTGAATCTTTGGTTTATCCCCAAGCATAGTATCCATGGATTACCCCTTAGTTGGCAATGATCAACTGAATGCAAGGATGTGGAGTCATTTAGGCCCGTGGTTTACCATCACTCATTGGGATTAATGACTCTGAGGAGTTTGGACTCATTGAGACGACACGGGTTTTATGCCTCATAACTGGGTTCTTTGGAGTTTATTTTCATCCAGGGGGGAAAATAACGACATGAGCATTTGGATCGAACCCATGACATGGGCTTCCTATGTATCCTTGTGAGAGGGATAAAAATCCACGTAGTTCGTTTTGAGGGTTGTGATTGGGACTTACACATAGTTAGTGGCCCGAATTGGGATTGAACCTCAGGGAGGCTTCCTACGTACCCTCCTTAGGAGACAAGGATCAAAATCCACATATTTCATTTTGAGGGTCATCGTTGTGCGGATGTCATGACCATCACAAATCTCTAGGCCCATGTGATTCATGCTCGGTGTGAGAAACAATAGAATGCAATAGACTTGGAAAGCCTCACACATTCTTACTACCGAGGAAAGGGGAGGGAGATGACGATTGGAGGAGATGGTCGGGACCACTAGACTCTCCCTCTCCATGATGTTAGAGGAAGGGAGGAGTCATGCAGTAGAGCAATGAACCTTCCGTGATGAGAAGGGAAGGTCCATTGGCTTCCGGAGAGGATGGTGTGGGGATTACTCCAGGAGGGATGCACAGCCACTCCCAGGAGAGGGGAGAAGTTCTCACCGCTGGCGCTCGTAAAAAGGAAACGCGAGCGAGGTCCCTCAATCCTGGAAAGTGGAGAGGCACAAAGGGGACTCTCGGTCTTAAACCCTGTACTATCATGCGAATGTGAACCCAGGAATGCCTCAGGAATCCGCTCAAGAGCCGGGGAAACCCCTTTTTCCTTGCCTACCGTGGGTATGTGAACTCAAAGTGGCGCACTAATGTGCCTGAAGAATTAATCATACGGGTCTGGTGGCTTCGGTAGAGGCCTTGGCTCAGGGCCGATAAATAGGCCAATGAAGGGATTGATAAGGATCGGGCGAGATTGGAAGTTTTTTATCTGGGTCGGGGAATGGGAACACTGAAGGAGTTGGAGGGCCACATGGGTGCGTGAGGAGTGGTGCCCTTCTCGTAGGGGGTGTTACACGGCTGGAGAGGTCATCCGCGTACTAGGGTGGTACGCGGACTGATAGGCATCCCGCATTTCAGGGCGGTACGTGGCTACGGGTTTGGCCCGCGTACCAAGTTGGTATGCGGTGGAGTCCGTGCGAGCAGCATCGTCTAGGGGCAACGCTGGTCAGGGCTTCGCCCATGTAGGAGGGTGCTACGTGGTGTGTTGGATCAAAAAAGGGTCATAAACTCTATAAAGACCTGAAGCTTGACGTACATTGACATTAAATTACATTTGCGGAATACTTAGTACATAACAAAAAACACACACACAAGGATCGTAATAGTTTAGTGTCTTTGGAAACTCGGAACGTAATCTTCTAATTGTGGTGAAAGATCTTCAATATCTCCCATAAATATCTTACCTTTTTTTTTACCTAAAACCTTTCTTTATATCCTGGGGAAAAGAAAACATAAAAGGTTGATCTCAAATGCTCAGTAAGGGTAAACAAAATAAAAATCAATCACATCATATTCATAAGAACATAACTTTTGGAAATCATAACCTGCAAAAGAGAGCATAATTTCATAACATGGGATAAATCGTAGTAGTGAAATGAAATCCCAATAATCATAATTTAAAACATGAAACTTTGTGGAATACACACATAATCATAGAGAATCAATTCTTGTTAGTCAAGACTCATTTCCAAGACTATCTTAGTGGACAATGTCCCTTTCTGAACCGAGTCACCCTCGTTTCAGTCCTGTTTCACTGAACCGGTATAACCTACCATTCCAGCCATGTCTATCTCATGAGATATAAAATATTTACCCAATTCATTGGATGGAGATATAGGTCCCACCCATCTCATAATTATACCATTCTTATGTGTGCCACAAAATAAACATACATCATTCATAATAACCCAATAAATAAAATGGGTTTCATAAACATCATGCCATCATAATCTATAAACAATGGATATCATTTCGTCATAAGAAAATGGAAACCATTTAAATCATAAAGACATTTTACTTGAAACATACACATCAAATAATGTCTTCTTAGATGGAAAATAGTTTTGAGAAAAACACTTGAAATGAATTCTTGAGGAAAATATCCTTTCTTCTTTAAAATCATTTTCTTTTCACAAAACTTCATGCAATTTTAAAAGATAAGGGTTTTGTTGAAAATAATCATGCAATCTTGTAGAGGAATATTCTTGAAAATATTGTTTTAAAAATCCATTCATGCCGTATAAGTTAAAAAAACATTCTTCGTACTTTTATCGGAAAAGTCAAAAAAGTACCTCGTACGAAAAAACGACAAAAGATTCCTTTCATATTCTTTACTAAAAACTCACCGAAGGGTAAAATTGGATTTAAAATATTGTAAGTGGATGGAAACAATATTACATATTGAGGTAACATGTATTTGGATGATAAAATACACCCCAGTAAATTCCAAATTAAAAACAATCTCGGATAAAAATGAGATTGTGATATTTTCCCTTACCTTAAGTCCGATTTGCTTCGTAAGTGTCCGAACCTCTTGTATAATGATTTAAATAATGTCATTAACTTATTACAGAATCATATTCATTGTTATGATATCATATATGGTTCACTTATGACTTTATATTACCCGTTCCTTTGTAAATTCCATGTTAAAGAAGCATTTTGGGTAAAATCGTTTCATTTATCGTAGGTGTTTGGACTTGTTGTTCTTGACATTATTATTACTTATATCATGATTTACTTACTTCCAGAATATAAAACATGATTTATATATCATATATATTCAGTATATATATATATTTAATAAATATATAAATTAAATGAAACACACCGTTCATGGAGACGGTAGTCCGTACGTACGCATGAACGTTGTTTTCCTTTCCTCATTGTCTTGAATGGAAGTAAGTAGATGACATACACATATACATAAATCCAGTAGCCTTATAATGTCATATATTTCATTATTATTTCTTATATATACTTTATAATTATTCTTAAATGGTTAACATGGAGAATGAATCTCATCGCGTCGTGGAGACGGTAGTCCGTACGTACACACGAGCGATGATATCATTCCCATGGTCATGGAATTGTGTTGAAGTGTATGTATACTATTTCAGTATCAATATCACTCTATAATAATCATATATAGTTACTCCTTACACCATTATACCCATCCAATTAAGGAGTTGGGGAAAATAGATTACACCACGGCGTGGAGACGGTATTTCGTACGTACGCACGCGTGGTGATTTCCTTTTCCCGTAGGATGGATAGAAGGTTAATTAGAGTTGTTTCATATTTATAATAACATATCAATATATAAGAAATACTGATGTTATTACTTTATCATGAAACAACTAAAGAAGAAGAAGTTGAAGAAGAAAGAAATTGAAAAAGATCGGTAATGGATATTACCTCTTTTTGACGCGCCTTTTCTTAACCTCCACTTAAAGAACTAAGGATGGTCTTTAAAGAAGACCAGGACCTCTAGAATGATACTAGGGAAGTGGAGAAGCGATTTTGGCAGGGTTTGGACGAGCATGAATGCTCAAATTGGTGTGAGGAGGAGAGGGAGGAGGTTCCCTTTTATAAGGGAGGAGAGGGGCACCTTAGGAATATCTCAAAATATTATTTTATATTAAGGTCAAATTCGGTTTATAATGGTTCCAAATGGTCTTATTTTGAAGATAAAGTGGGGATGGGTCGAAACCCTTTCATCCAATAGGATTTAGACAAGTTTAGGTTATTATTTTAACCTTATCAATTAGATTTAACTCTAAGTTAAATAATTTAACTTTTACCGTGTCTTTTTGTTTTCTTACACTATATGGTTAATAAACTTACTATCAAAAGATTAACACTTGTTTATGTCTGGTGTAAATGTGAAATTACATCCAATGACCAACATTGTATTGAATTGTAAAAATATATTCTAAATATATTTTAAAACCACTCAAATTAATAATTTATCACTATTAATTATTTCGATTAAAAAAGTTGTTTTTAATTAAAATTTAATAATTTTCACTATTCATCAGAAAATAAAAGTTATCCGAAAAGTACCAAAATTTCACCCTAAGATAATTTCGATATTATGAATCCAGAAATAAAGTCCATTTTAATAAAATAAAATTTAAAAAATTTCAAAAAGTGGTTATTACTATTCATAACGGCTAGTTTTAATAATATTTTAATAGCATATTGCTGTTTAGTGAAACTCGTTATTGCGTACTACACACGCTATCGAGGAAGGTCGTGATTGCGTGTAATGGAAGGCAAGTCAAGGATGCATGTTGTGAAAGCTTCTTTTGGTGTAGCGTACAACACAAGACATTAATGAAATTAAAAAGAATATTTTTCATAAAATTTCGGGGTGTTACAAACTCCCTGGTCCGTGGGGAGTACATCTGTGGAGGGGCCATGGCTCACAGTTGTTTTTATTTTAAGTTCGCGGTTCACCAATTTGTTATGCGTTTTTTGGTTCCCTATCAATTTGTTTCCAGTTTTATACCTATTCTGGTTTGTTAATTGGAACTTCGTTGTTCGCAAAACCCTAAACTCCTTCCTCCAGAATCCTTCCTTCATAAGTCGATCTCCAAACATTCTCGCCGATGGAGTCTGATCAATCGATCCCCCGATCTATGAATCCTTCCACCTGAATCTGATTGATCCCTTTCTTCTCCCCCTCGATTTCCTTTTATATAGGGGGGAAAGAGATTTATCTATGGTCATGTGGTACCTTTTGTAGAGGCCCATGACCGAAAAAACCCCTTTTATGGATGACTTGGTCAATCCGCAACTCGCGGGGGGGTCATTGAATGCACCTCACCCGCGAACCAAATCGGTTCGGGGGGGGTGCTTTGCGACTGTGCAGGGCTCCGCCTCTGTTCCGCGAAGGACAGTACGTGCGGTCTGGGCCGGTTGGTGCATTTCACGGCTGGGGCGATTCGTGATAGTGGATTGGCCTAGCGCCCGTCCTGTTTCGCGCCCACAGAGGGGTTCCTACCTCCGTTTTGTGAACGATGCACATCCGCGGAGAGGGTGGCTCACTGAACCGGCCGCGTCCTATCAATGTTGGACCAGTACGCGGACCGGTCGATCCTTTTCCAATCTTGAGTATTCTCTATATTTTTTTCCAATTCTTTGAGGGAAATTGGGTAGAATCCTTTCTCAAATTAAGGATATTCCCATTCTCCTTTGCATATTT
Organism: Viscum album; assembly: GCA_963277665.1. Lineage (NCBI taxonomy): Eukaryota > Viridiplantae > Streptophyta > Magnoliopsida > Santalales > Viscaceae > Viscum > Viscum album. Next base: position 200,442,058 of record OY728141.1, on the reverse strand, counting down.
TTCAGGACCCTACAACTATTCATAAGGGTCAGTTACTATTCAACAAAAATTAAGTTTGTCTTATCATAATCCAAACAACTTATCGCAACCGTGTATGTCATATTTTATAAATTCAAAAAAAAAGTGTAAAAATTATGTTTAAAGGTCACATAGTAATTAGTAGTTAATTGTGTTGTGATTTCATGTGATTATATTACATATTTATAAGAAATTAATTTCCATTGGTAAAACATTGTATCGTTATATTCTTGGTCAGACCACCTTAAATAACATTAGTGTCAATGATTTACCTCTACCCTCATTCCCCTTTGAGGAATTATTTTATCTTGAATTTAAATCAGATTCCATATTTTCTATTCTATAATTATTGTATATATTAGATTTTCTAAAGGGAAATAGAGGAACATTTTACTTCAAATAGTGGTGAACTTCTATACCCATATTTGGATGATGTTTATATCATATTCCCAAACTTTCTAGAAAAGTAGGTAGGGATTTTGGGATTGTAATGTCACTACTGAACAAGGCCATTCATATAAGATAAGGGATTCAAGGTTCAAAAGTCATGGTAGGCTAGAAATTAAATTTTATTTAAAATTATCTTTAAAACCAAAAATTTTTATCAATCACATATAGCACAAAGTATTCAAATTATTTAATGTTTTTACTAGATTACTCACTAAGTTCAAGTTATTAAATAAATTCATGCTTCTCTAAAGAAAAACGGCATTATAAAAAATATTTAAAAATATATACAAAAATCCACCCAAGTAATTCATTAAAATATAATACATTATTTTATGGAATGAAATTCAATAGTTAGTGGGCTTTACTTGAAATTACATCACATATACTTTTAAAAAAAGTTCATTTAAACATTAATATAAGGTCATTTCATAGTAAAATTACTTACTTATTATTGGTAGATATAGAATAGTTAAAATGGAATTAAAATTAAGCACAACAAGTTTTAAAAACACACTAAAATTTAAAAAATAAACACACATGAATTTGAAAAAACACAAAAAAAAATTAAATGATAAAAATATATGAAAATCATAAAATACAAAGGCCCCATAACCCATACATAAATTATGTATTATCCTTAATGATTTATTATATATTAATCATGAAAATAGATTTTAATTTTAATCATAGTAATCAATAAAGTGTTAAAGAGAGGTAACACTTGATGGGTCTTCATTGATAATTAGGTTAGAGAAGTGTAATCTCATTAACTAATTCTTGGAGAAAGTTCATATGGAATATCTTCAGTATCTTCCCATTAACAAGTAATGGGTTTTTGTCTCATTCTCTTTAAATCTAAATGACATCAAAAGTATGTTCATGAGTGACTATAAATGGACCTTCACATCTGGAATGAACTTTACCTTGCATCAGTTTGAGCCTTGAATTATATAGATGTACTTGGTTCATATGATGGAATTATATTTTCTAAATGATATTTTGACGACCCACTCTAGTAATTTATTTTTAAATTATTGAATTATCAAAATCTTATCTCCTAATTTTTTCCAACTCCTATAGTTATAGTTTCCTCTTTTCTCAGATCTATCAATGTACAAATTCATCTCAATCACTACCAAATATTTTTTTTTCCAAATCCATAAGTAGTTAAAATATCTTTCTATAAACTATACTATACAGAATCATTCTAATTAAGGATTTATATTCTTTTATATATGCCTATAATGTGTCTTCCAACCTTTAGTTCCAATATTTCTAATTTGGTTTAACAATTTTCCCCAAAATCCTTTTTTTTATTCCTATTATACACTTTATATTAGACATTTGTTTATGGGTGTAAAGTGTTGATATCTTATGATTAACTCCATGATTCATCACTAAATCCACCATTATCCTATTACAAAAGGGATCCCTTGATCACTAAGGGTGTCTCTTAGAAATTCAAACCTATAAAATATGTCAGGTGTGAAAAAATCAAACAAAATATTAGCATCATCAGATTTAGTGGTCTTAGATTCCACCCATTTTAAACATAATCAAATATAAGGAAGATTTATGAATTATAAAAAAACATGGGAAAATGTCCCATGGAATCTATTGACCATACTTTAAAAATTTCACAAAAAATTATGGGTATTGTGGTTTTTATTTTCTCTTTAAATTTTTTTTAGTTAAATTAAACTTTTCACACTGATTTTAAAATTCATCAGAATATTTAAAAAAATTGGGATAATAAATTCCATGCTCTAAAACATTCCTTCTTATCCATTTTAATCAAAAGTTTCCTCCATAATATTTAGTGTGGCCCTATGATTTAATTCATTAAAAAAATTATCATAATCCCACCCTTTAAAATGGGTTGAAAGAGAACCCTTACATGAACTAAAGTCCCATAGGCACTTAGTCCTTGGAGGATATATAACTAGAAGTCTTATAGAATAGCCTGAGGCCAAAATAGAATCCTAAATACCCACACTATAATAGAACCTTCTCATCCTCCTGCTAAATTTTTGTGTCAGTCTTCCACCCTTGATGCCAAGTCCGTAATCTAGAATCTTCACCCCACACAGAGGCCTTGTATAGAAACTCTTAAACAAAAAAATTTGGAGACCATCCACCACTAATTATAACCTACATACTTAAATTTTACTCCACTAGTGACCTCTATTCCCCCCCTTCTAGAATTCGACTAGTGGCAAGCTACTTTAGTGAGGGACCAAAGGCTGAGGATGACCTTGAGGCCCAGTTTCTTGAATTCCTAGGATGGGTTGGAGGTCTTAGTGGACCAAATACCCTGATCCATAGCTAAAAATACAATTTTATGTGAATATTACTATATATAAAGTCCCCTACTATAGTACCTACACTAATACAATGCTACAATACCTATTATAATGCTATGGTACTACTAAAATAATAATAGAGTGTGGTAAAATTCAAAAATAGATCATATTTCACTCTCATGTAAGAAACTTATTATCAATTGTTCATTGAAAATTTTCCAATGATATGGATCATCCCAAATATAAAATTTTGATTTAGATTTAAGCCTCTGAACTTTTTAAGGATTTAAGTGATATGGGACTCGAGAGGTTTCCAGATAATTGAACATGTTGGTATATTGGGGCACTTCTCCTTAAATAAAATAAAAATTCTCTCATCTAATGTGATCATTCAGTAGTACTTGTTCTGAAATATCTACATATTGAGTGTTGGGTGGTCTACATAGGTGATACGACACTTAGTTCTCAGTTTCTTTCTTATTGTTAATCTCAAGATTTAATTTATAAATAAACCTTATCCATGTGACTAGAAAAGGTTTTGTTTATTCCTTCTTCATCAAGTACTTATGATTTATATAATCAGAGAAAACTATGAAATTAGTTTTAATAAAGTAAGATCATAACTTATCAAAGAAAAACATAACTACTAAAACCTATTTTTAAGTGGTTGTATAGTTGATTTGGGTAGTATCCAAGGTTTTTGAGGCATAGATAATGACTTGAAGTCTCTACTTAGTTATTTAGTAAAGAGAGGCTCTCACTACATGATTTGGAGCATCATAAAGTAACTCAAAAGGTTTTTCCCAATTTGGATGATGAATCACTATTGGGGTGATCAATCTACTCTTAAAATCATCAAAAAAATTATGAACTCTTCATAAAAATCAAAATAATCTTCTTTCAAAAGTGGAAAGGAAAGGGGAAGTACAATATTACTAATTCTTTAATAATCCTTCTATAAAAAACTGCATATCCAAGTAAATATATAACATGTTTCACACAAGTTAGATGAGGCAAAGAATATATTAATTTAATTTTTTATTTATCAACCTCAATTAATTTTTTTAATGACATTCCCAAGCACTATTCCTTCTTCAACAATAAAATTACATTTCTAAAAATTAAAAATCAAGTACTTTTTTATGAAGGTTTTTTAAAACAAGTCTCAATTTTTTCAGTAATTATTAAAAGAATATTTAGAATTTGTGAAATCCTCCCAAATACAGTCAATACATCCTCAATATGTTATGAAATGATACATACCATGAACCTTTAAAATGTATCTGAATCATTACACAATTTAAATGGAATCCACTTGTAATAAAAGATGCCAAAGGTATATGAAAAATTGGTCTACTCTTAGACCTATATAGAAGTGAGTACTTTAAATTAACTAAACAAATGTATCTAGAAAACAATAATTAGTTCTCCCCACAAATATCTCTAGAGTTATCTCAATAAAGGGAATGAGGAAATGATATTTCCTAGTCACCTAATTCAAATTACTATAGTTAATGGAAACTCTCTAACTATTCCAAATTATAATAGGGTTTAATTCATTATGGATATTCATCGCAATGGTCATTCATTTTTTCTTTGTAACAATGTGAATGTAGATTAACCATTATGAGTCTAAAATTAGGTATATTATGTTTTCCTATAAGATCTTCTCTATCCCCTTCTCAAAAACAGCAATCATGGTTGGGTTAAGCCTCTTTCATGGATTCTTAATAGGTCAATAATTCTCCTCAAGAAAAATTCTATCCATGTAGATTTTGGGTATAATTCATGGAATATCACCCAAAATCATACCTATTTATTTTACATTCTCTCTAAAAAGTTAAATAAATCTATATTATTGATTTTTGGATATATTATTAGCAATGATCACTGGTAGTTTTTCTTCTTCCCTTGGGTAAACATACTTTAAATCAATGGTAAATTGATTTAATTCCATATTTGAGTGTTTCTCTAAAGATGAAACTAGATTTGGGTTTATCACCTCTAAATATTGAATCTACTAGATAAAATATCAAATTTTATCTTTCTTTTAATAAAATAAACAATCAAATCCATCAATGAACATAGTAAGTTTATCTTCCTATAATTTAAAAAAATATTTTCTATATTTATGGATAACTTCTTTCTCTATGGAATTTTCAATCAATAAATGTTTCCCTAAATCTAAAAATTCTTATAACATACCTGTATATTCAGTAGGATCAACCTCTTTACTGTGGAAAAGTATATGAAGTGAATGGTCCTCTGAAGGGTTCCACATGAAATCAAAAATATTGAAGTGGATAGTGATATATTCAAAATATATGGTGAGGGTTCCTTTATACAAATTGATGATTGTCTTGTATGACTTTGATAAAGGTATCCATATGATAATGGGTGATTGTGTTGGTCCTCTTTATTCTTATATTTTGAGTATATAAAATTCAGTGAGGAAAATTATATTTTGAACTCTCACATGGAAATCTTCCAAGACTCCTATTGGAAAGGATGTATATCTATTCACAAGTTTTAACAACACTCTTATTGGATGTAATTTGAAAATATACAAATATATAATCATAAAGTTGGGAATAACATTAATAGATCCACCTAAATCACATAATATGTCAAAAAAGTCATGGAAGAAATGGTTCAAATGATATAAAATGTCCCTAGGTATTTAATATTTAATAAAATTTTTATTTTATTAAATTTAAAAAACATCTTACAAAATTGAATCTTTTATTCCCTCAAAGTATTATATTTTTTGTGAAGATATCTTTGAGAATTTTGTCTCACTTTTAGATTTTTTTGAGATCTTCCAAGAGGGGTATGTTGATCCCTACTTTTTCGAATGTTTCTCAAATTTATCTTTGAAGTTATTTAACTTGAATCTTCTTAAATTATATCATTATTAATTGGAATAGGATTGGATATTATTTATTATCCCTTTACTACCTATATAATAGGTTCTATTGTTTCTTAATCATTATCACAACTCTCCACTCTTTCTCTTATTTCTTTTATTTTTCTCTAGTCTAATTTTCATAAATATTTCCAGAATTTATAGATTTATTATCCTTAGGTTATTTTTTTGTTAGTTCAGGTTTAGGTGTGGTTGGTGATTGAAGTTATTTTACATATCTTATTATCACAATTCTCATATTTCCCTTGGGATTTAGGGTGATTGGGAAGATAGTTTCCCCAAATTTTTGGGCATGATCTCCACAAGTCTATTGATCTAGTTTCTTAATTATCCCAAATCATTCTAAAGCTTCTTAATGTCTATATCTAATTGAATCTTCCTGGGAGGTTATACACTGGTAGAGGGATATTTAAAATTATTCTTTTTATGATAGGGAGTTGTCTTTTGGTAAGTGGGGTGGGTGTAAGATTTCATGTATTGTTATTTGAAAGGTGGTGGGTGTTGGAATTGTGGGTTTTTCTAGTGAAAGGGGGTTTTGGTTGGTATTTAATCTAATAAAGTGTTATAAAATAGATTTTTTAGTCCTTAAATCCATATTAAACTCGGGAATTTTCTATTCATCCTTGAGTAGGTTGTAGGTATTGTTATGGATAACATTTTTATATGAAACTTTTCATTCCCTGCATTTCAAAACACTGGTTGGTAAAATAGTGAGGGGATGAACATAAAACACATAACTTGGTTGGTTCTTGTAGTTCACTAGTATACTTAAAATCCATTTATAATAAGAATGGGTAGCTATTACAACTTAGATTCTAAAAAAAGTGATGAATCAGAATATCTTACCTCATGAATACCTCTAGTACCAATACATCTTCTACCAAATTATCATGAGTTCTATGTTATCTTCTTAATAATTCCCTTATATTATTATGGTAATTTTTATATGATTTCTCCTCCAAATTATTCATCCAATAGGTTATGTCATTTTGGAGTAGGCCTCGATAGAAAAAATAAAATAAAGTGGTTCTCCTCTATATATTGATATGGTAAAGTAGCACATGGATTCTTAAACTTCTCCCGGTACTCATTGAGAGTCTCTTCGGAATCTTTTATGATGGAATAAAACTGCTTCTTGATGGTTGTGATCTTTGAGGTATATAATAATATATTAATAAAACATATTTTTAGTTCATCCCAATAATATACTTCACCTATTTTTAGGTTATACAACCATTCTTTGGTAGACCTTTCAAGTGAAAAAGAGAATTCCTTCCACTTGACTTATTCATAAACCATTCCTCTTGGCATCAATAAAGAGTAAACCATTGTGAAATTCTTGATATAAATATTTTTTTATCATGTTTCAAGACAATAAATTTTAGAAACAATTATATTAGTGAAGTTTTAAATTCCAATTCAATTTGTGAAGAAGTTTTGGTTATTTGAATGTTAGGGTTGAAAAAATGTAGTGTACATAGACCTATTAGTGTTTGATTTGTGTTTTAATACATTGTGGAAGGTTCAGAATGAACACTTGTGGTTTCATTGGGTTATGTAAGATAAATTTATTCAAATTCTATTTTCAAATTTATGTTTCTCATATTTGTTAGCAAAGTTATTTCAATGTCACCGTCAAATGAACAAATTAGGATCGTATAATATCTATTTATACAATTTTAAAATTACAGATTGGTACTACCACCCTAGAAAAGGCATCAAGTCTTTGAAGAAACCCATTAAATTTGTCTCAAAAAAAATTATTTCCTTGGAAAAAATATAGTATTCAAGTTAATCTAAGTGTTATCTCTAGATAATAGTGTATAAAATCAGTTGTCACTTTTTAAATTATAGAAATTTGGCGTTTTTGAAATTATTGTTGTTTTTAAAAAAGGGTAATAGATATATTAAAAATGATATTATGATAAGGGTTATAAGTTTATGTTTTGTTTTACCAATTAAAATATTTTCATGGTCTTTAATTTCTTCAACTCTTCTTCCTATTAATTGGTAAGTAATAGGATTTGAAATCACTTCCCCTCTCACCCTTGACTAGATGGTTTTACTAAGAATATAAAAATATGAAATATTATCTTTGTCTACCATACTTCCTACATTTAAAAAAGTTATAGTGAATCATCCCCAATTGATTAAGGCACTACCCAATCAGTTTTTTTCTTCTTAAACAATCCAAGAGTTCCCACTAGCCCTTCCATGCATTATAAGGATCACTGATCACTTTAACACTCATCTATTTTTTATTTAATCATATATAGATAAGGATAAAATATAGGAGATGAAAGATCATCAACCAAGGTGATAAATAATAAAAAAATAAATCAAGCACAATCACATTTGATATCAATAATTTATAATGAATGTCAAAATGAGTTAAAAGGAAAGGGGGAGTTTTATTCATTAAAGTGTGAACACTCAATAATTAAAAAAGGATAACCCTTAATTCCCTAGTAACATTATAATTACCAATTTTTTTGAAGGTTATTGATAATTAATGGATGATAATAAATCATTAAATAACTAAATGTAATATAAAAATAAAACAAAGAAAAAATTAATAGTAAAAGTGGTTGTCGAGTGAGAGTATTTCACAAAAAATCCATTCAAAACTCCTTGAACTTCTCTTTTTGTAGGTCCTAAGTTTCCATCTTCTTAGGTTGTGTTAAAACCTTCAAGATCCATCATTTTTAATTTATCCAAAGTTTCATTTCTTCTCATATCTTAAAATATCCATATAATCTTATCTTCTAAAAATTTTGTAGCTTCCTTTCCTCTCTCTTGATTGAAATATTTTACATAATATAATCCACATAAAATCCTATTATTGGTTTCATAAATGATGATATAGTACCCCAAAACCTCATTTTGAAGTATAGTTGAGTCTCTAAAATTCTTATTGTGATAATCTTTGATTGATTTCCTAACATAAAATATCCTATGTGATTAATCCTCTTACATGTGTAAAAATGTCTTATGTATAGGATACTTCTCCTTTGTATAGATGAAATGTCATACGACATGTTGAAATGTCATACACGTAGATGAAATATCTTATATCCTATTCAAATTACATTTAAACACCCTTATATTTTATGATATATTTCTTTTTAAAAAAAATTTATTTCATTGATATCTTTCTTTATAGACAATACATAGTTTAAATGAACCATGATATACTATTAAAATATTATTATTGAATGTGATGGTTATCGCCTAGTCGTTGGATTAGAGAGTATGAATAGAGTTAACCACATTGTAAAAAAATATGTATCAATGTTTTATTAAATATAAAAGTTTTAATTAATTCTTAGTAAATAAGTACTCAATTTTCAGTAGTCATTTTTGCTTCAAAAATATGTTTCCTTCAAAAATGATTTTTATTGTGTTTTGCGTATGAATGTTATAAATGATTTCTAAAAAATTTATAAATTAAATTTTATAATAATATTATTATTTTTCAAATAATTGCATTTATATTATCTAAGAGAGAATATTTTATATTTTTATTAAAATATTTATTTTTCAATGAATAGTGAAAAAATTTAATTTTTATAAAACTATCATTTATTTTCATGAAAATAAGTAATTTAAAAGTATTAATATTATTTGAATTTTATATTTGAGTAAAAAATTATTATTTAATTATATATAATCTAATTAATTTCATATTAATTGGATTTATACTTGATTTTTGTATAAGTTCATTTATAGGCTTAAAATATATTTTTTCTAAAAAACTGTTTTTGTTGTGTTTTATACATTTATATTAAAATTAATTTTTAAAAATATATAAACTGAATCTTGAAATTTTATTCCATATTTATAATAATGATGATCAAGTTTGGGGAATATTTTCCTCTTATTTTTTGTCATTATGAATAATAACAATAGTAAAAATTTCTCACCTCGGTAAGAGTAAAACAGGTAAAACAGGGTTAAAACTATGCTATAATTCCTAAAAATCTCTATAACACTTTTCTTTATTTTATTCAATAATATTATTTTACGATAAAAAAATAATATTCTAAATTTTTTAAATATATTTCCAATTTAATTTGATTATAACATTTATATTATTTTAAGTAAAGGGTAAAGTCAAAATCACCACACTTTTTCTTTTAATATCTACAATATTTTTGATAGGGATAAAAAGTTGTGTTTTATTATAAATTTTTATTTAAAATATGAATGATTTTTTATGTTATTTTATTTTTAATTTTTAGTGACGTAATAATTACCTTAAATGCATACACAACGTCAACATAGTGATTGTTCAAATAATAGAAAAATCAAGTAAATATTTTTTAGAAACATTAAATGTAATGTAATTTGGATGAATTATTGAGTTAAAATAATTGATTAGATAAATATAATATATTTTTGATATGTTAAAAGTTTATATTTTAATTAAATTGAAATATAAATCAAATTATGTCAATAGTCCTGAAAATGAATTTAATGGCTTCTTATGTTAAATAATATTGTATTAAATGGTATAAAATTAATAAAAATGTAATATTTGGATAAGGGAATGGGATATGTTCTATGATATCAACCATTTTCCACTTATTGGTCACATTTTATTTTTTATTAATATTTATTAACCCTAAGGAGTAAAAAACTTTGACATTATAGTAAATGTAAAAACAGTTTATTGGGGTTTATAACTAGGATATATGGATTAAAACATCACCTAAAATTGTATAAATATTACTAGATCATATTATTAGTCTTTTAATCATACTATATTCTAAATATATTAATTTTTTACCACACATAAATTAAAATTAATTTAGATTAATTTAATACTTTAATTAATTCCAAGGGTTCCCCTCCCCTCACTTATAAAAGGGTGCCTCCTATCCAATATTATTCCCAAATTTTTAGCACTGTAGATAAAAAAACCTACAATAATACCATATTATATTCCTTACCCACTTTCTATATATTTCTATATTTCCCAAAATATCATCCTTTCAAGGCTTAAGTTGTAAGCCAAATGAGGTTTCTCGACGAAGATGTATAGATCTTAACTGAGTACTTTAAATTTTAGTTATTCTTCTAAATCCTCTATTTTGTTGTACCCATTATAAAATAATGAATAAAATATAATAAATATATTTATATGTTATTATGATTATGTTTCAACCATTTTTAATATCTTTTCCATCCTATGGAAAGCGAAAACATTACTCATGAGTGTTTATGACTTACCGTCTCCACGAAGCGGTGTAATTTGTTTCCATCGCCATTTTACATTAATGGTTATAAATATGAATATAATAAATATATATGATATTTATGAAATAATTATGGTCTAGAAAAATAATATATCTTTTACCTTATTACCTATCACTCATGCTTATGTGTGGACCACCACCTCCATAAATCGATTTTATTCATTTTTAATTTCTTCTTCAAGGATGATAATAAATATTTATATAATTAATATATATTATATTTATATAATAATTATCATGATTTAAGTACTGAAACCACCGAACCAGAACTTACATGAAAAACAAAACTATTAATGCCCAGAAATGGTAATTTTAGAAAAGAATTATTAATAAATGGGTGTTGAAATGTTATAACTAGAAAATATAAGATATTATAAGTATGTATATGGTTCTATAATAGATGTATAATAAATCAAAATTTATTAGAAATGAGGTTAAAATCACTTACGAGGCAATTCAAACCTGAAGTAAGGGATTTCTTTTACAATCTCATTTTATTTCGATATTATTTATGTTTATGTTTCTGTTGGGAAAATTATATGATCATAATAACTAAAAACTCATATATTTTCTTCTTCTATGGTTATTTTTTGTTTTTACATGTTCATTTTATATTTATTCTCTGGTTGTATCAAGAATCAACAATTAAGTAACATGTAATATACTTTTAAAAATCTTGTTTTTAAATATTTCCTTCCAACTGTTTTTCTTAAATTTTTATAATTTCTTTAAAACAATCAAGAATTTTTTACTATTATACGAATATTTATTAAATTAATTTTTACCCATTTTTTAATTTCTATAAAAATGTTTAAAATTATTCTTCTTATTGTTTTCTGAATGAAGTAATTGTTACCAAAAGTGTGAACAGTATATTTATTTTAACTTAAAATGAATGAATGGATTTTTCTACTATCATGACTACTCTTTGATTCAAAGATCGCATTAAATTTTTCAAAGGTTATTTTAAAAGAAATTTTTTTCTTAATATTCTATATATTTTTAGTTTTTAAATAAGTTATTTCATAATGAAATGGGTATTTTCCTCAAGAAATGTTCATGTGATCTTATAAAGGAAGTTTCATATATGAAAATACAAATTGATGTTACTAGGGATACGGTACAATGGTTCGATATTTATTATTTCTCTAGATTGTTTATAATTATGAAATATTTATGTTCCAGATTCTTGATTTAATATGGTTTGTTTACTTATAAATCATTTTGATAATGAATTTTATTAATCTTTCAAAATATGATGAATGCATAAGACATGAAAGTAATGGTTGGGTCCATATTATAGATATCCCCTTTATATATTTAATTTCATCATGATACAAAATAGAATTAATCCCATATTATATGGGTATTTGTTTTGCACCTTCCCATTTATTAAGAATGATTTCTTGGTTGAGAGGCCATAATAGTAAGATTTATTATATATTGGTCAAGAGGCATTGATTATGAATGTCCAAAATTATACATTTCCATTATTAATAATTCATATTTTCAATATCTATGCATTTTATATGTTAATATTATCCATTTATTCTCATTTAACTCAATTTTTTTAATTAATTTCATTTGTTTTGATTATCTACTCTAACATGATGATTGTGCCTTACTTTCTCATAATAGCTTGTGATGTGCATAACCTTTATCGAGTATCTGAAGTCACCCCTTATTTGTTTTAATTTTCCTAGGATATGAAGAAGAATATTATTAATGATATCATAGATTCAATAATCTTTCATATTCTATGTTATTATATTTCCAACATAATATAGTAATTGGGTATGTATTTAGTTTTTCAGGACTACTAAACTGATTGATCCCACATGGAGAAATCTATTGTACCTTATACCAATTTAATAAAGTAAACACTGTTTATGGGTTTCTAGAGTTAGGTTGTTACAATCACAGATGTAGATTAAATATCCTTCACATATTACTTTTTACTTTGAAATAATTAAACATTCTCAAATGCCATATGGGATCCTCAAATGTATTATGCTTAGGATAATCCTCCTATACAGCTCACAAATTGTTCTACATAAGTACTATAAGATATATTTCTTATAATTTACTTATTGGTTCCATATAGTAATTCTATAATAAGTTTTAATATTCTTAAAAATCAATTTCATTCCTTTACAATCACCTATATACATCTTGCAATATCATTAAAACCCCCAAAATTAAGTGCAAGCAATAATTTATGAATTACAAAGATGAAACAAATAATTAAAAATAATTTCTTAAACCACCTTTAAAATTGATCAAAGAATAATACTATACTCAAAATATATAATAATTAACCAAGAAATATAAATTTGTGGTATGTAAATCACTAAAACACCAAAGAAAATTATTTAATTAATGATCTCAATCAATTAACTTTATCATATTAGGTTTAACATGAATATTTTTATATAAAATTACCTTATTGAATCCTTTTTCAATATCTATATTATTATTGTACCTTTAATTTAGAATGTATAACTTGTCTAAAATTTGATTATAATTTCTAGGAAATGTTGGAATGTTACTTATATCATAGGTTGTATTTATTTGAGAATGGTTTATTTCTAATATGTCATATCCTATAATTTCCTAGGTAAATTTATTATTCCATTTTAATTAGTGATGTATTTAATGTTGTCATATCAAAATTAATGAAATATATATAATTTTTCCCATATATTCTATAATATTTCCATTAAACTTATTTTCTTGTGTTGTTGAACTAATATTCTATAACTTATTTTGAAGATTTATAATTAAATTGTTAGCATCATTTGTGGTAATAAATTCATTAAAAATAACTCTCTTTCCTTTATTTTTTTCTTAGCTCATAGAAATAATATTATAGTTGTGTTTGATCTCCTTAAATGTCTTATCTCAACAGTGGCCTCCTACATTTGACTTGAAAAATCTATATCTTATGGCAGTTATTCTTTCATAAAAGAAATACATCAATAGTGAAGGTGGAAATTTATGATGTGAACATTATTGGTAGTGGTCTCTAAATATTACCTATGTGTCATGAAATGGTTCTTGTTCCTTATAAATTAAAATTAAAATCCTAGTATATATATTTATAGTTCTTTGAGTAGAATAGAATATTTTGAAGAAGGTAATGCATATATATTACTATATTTTGAATAATTTTTCCTCTTACATAAAAAACCAATTTTGGGCTTGTCTCTTAATATAGTAAGGGAAAAATTTAACATGAGTTAAGGTTTTGATACTATATTAAGTTTAACATACTATATAGTTGTGAGAAAATGTTTTATAAATGATAAGGAATCCTTCAATTTAATTCCATCAAAAATAAATAAGTACTATAATTGATGGTTCTTAAACTCATAGTTCTTATAATTATGTGTCAGTTTGATGCATGAGGTATTAAAAAAATCATAGAACATATAAATGTCTCAATATTAGTGAAACATTATTATTCTAGACAATGAAATATTTAAATTACTAATTTATTATCTATTGTTTAATTCTTGTTGGATTATTACCTTCCATATCCTTATTCATTTTTACTAGACTCTAATAAAAATACATTTATATCTCTGGTATTAATGGTAATAAATCATTACTTAAGGATATCCTGGTTCACATTCACCTATAATTTAAATTAAGATATATCAATTAATGTTATGTGACAAATATGTAATATGTATGAATGTATATATTGAATCTTGTGACTCTATTTTTGTAATTTCTATGTAAAATGTAAAATAAAAATTATGAAACATAATATGTTTTCCCTAGTAATGGAACTAATTTTTCTTGATTATAAATGTGTATTTTAATCTACACACTCCCTATATGTGTATAGGATCACTATTGCATATTAAATAAAGGTATCCTACTCATATCCATGAAGATAACTTTAAAAAATCATAAATTATAGTTCATTTATATTTAAAAAGATATAAAAGAATGATATTTTGATATTTTCTTTATATTTTATTTAAAATAAAACTAAATAAGAAAAAAAGTTAGGATTTATGTATGTGAATATGTAAAAAAAGAAAAAAAATACATGGTTTTTAAAAATTAATGAGGAATTAGTGGGGCGTTTGTCTTAATTTTTTGATTTATATTATTCTTAATTGAATTACTTGACTCTATACTTACATGATAACTCAGTCCCTCATTTTCACCATTGATACAATCTTGGTCTCTTTAATATAATCACAAGCCTCAATAAGATTTATTATACAAGTTATACTAAGGTGGTTCAATTTAAAAAGTTGTTAATATATGTGTGCCTTGAGTTCTTAGGTTACATTTGTACTTAATAATCTTAAGTTATCCTCTCTAGTGAATATTATTAATTCCAAATATCTTTACTTAAACCATTCTCAAAGTCAATCTACTAGGTGATAAATATAGTAAGCATTAAGAATAAAAGAAAAAAGAATAGTTAGTATTTAATTCATTAAATTAATAATAGTATTCCTCAACTTAACATCACCTAACCCCCATTTATAACCTATCCACTCATTCACATAATAAAAAAAGTAAAAAATGAAAATAATAATAAAATAAACTTCTCTATCATGTTGTTGTGATCCTCCTCCTCTAGTTAAATCTCCTCCTTGTATGCTAATTTCTTCTTCCTTATTCTTAGATGTCCAAAAAAACATGTATCTCTCTCATTCTATATTATTTATCATATCTTTTATACCCACCTATTAACTAACATATATATATTACGATTCCACATATTTATTATGTTCTATAATCTCTCTACCTCCAATCTATGCCATGTAAACTCCACTTTCATTATCTCCTACCAAGTACCAGCTCTACTAATATTTATCTTATAGAAATACCCTCTCTCCCTTAGATCTTATTTCACCTGTATAGACTCTTATAGGGTTTAACAATTTGTTTAGATAGTTCAAACCAAATATTCACTTCATTTCATATCTTTCATGTGTCTATGAACTTCATAATTAGCTCACAAAGTAATAAGCTACCTTCTTTCTATATTTGTAATGAATTAGCTGAGGATGACTCGACCTATCACTATACCTATCTCACCACTATTTCTGAAGGGTTTTACCAATCCCCAGGTGTTAAAAACTAGTACCTTGGTATCATGAAGTACAAATTTTGGGAACAATTTCTCCCTTCTATAATAACATAAACCAGTATCAAAAACTACCAAGAATCTGACATGATTTATCCGTATATTGGTAATGCATGCATAAAAAAATAAATAGATACAAATAATAAACAAGGAAACCTAATCATGATGGAAATAAACAAATATATGAACTCAAATAAATATAATATCCACATACATAGATAATCTAGAATAAAATAAAACCAAGAAATAAATGCAATAGTTAGATAAAATTTATGATACAAACTAAGACCCAAAAGGATAATAAAATGGAAACCTAGTCCACTTCTTGAACATATCCACATTACCTTTGATTACTCACCATAAACTCACATCTATAAATAGACAAAGATGAATATCAAAATAAAAATATGATATGGGAACCTGAAATAAAATAAGGGAGTTTCATGAACACACATATACCAGTGTGTGTATATAGGGTGTGAATGAAACATACCCTACAGGATCCCATAAAGGATTATATGAAATTCCCTTTATAAATTTTTTTATTAATAATATTTTGAACATAACATAGAAAATAGTTTTTCACTTTTCAATAAGTATTCCTATGTAAATGAACAACATAATTTATCACTTTCCTCTTTTCAAGCCACTAAATAAGCCTTTCTAAAAATAAGCCATATCGGTTTAAAATCATAAGTTTCAAACTAAAACACTTAAATAACTTTTCATTTAAATTTTATTCAAACCATGAAAAGGGGATTTAAAAAATATGAGAAATATAACCAGATCCTTTTTCTATCTCTTCTCAAAATCACCCATCAAATCCTATTTTGAAAATGATTACTATTTCACTTTCTAAATCTTACTTTCAAAACCATTTTAGAATCCATTTTTAAAATTAAACCAAAACGAACTATTGAAATTAAACACACCCATCCTAGTTAAAAATATATTGAAGTGTAAAAATCAAAGTTTAATAACCAAATAATTATTACTAGGGATCAAACCAATACTAAGGATACAAATAAGTCACGAAACAAAATCCCTCAAATAATCCATAACAGTAACAAAAATCATGGGAAAATCACTAGGATCTAACATGAATGGTATAATAATTGACTATTTGGATAGCTTATTGAGACCCTATATGAAACTAAAACATCTCATCTAGAACCCTTTCGGGTCATTGATTACAATAAGAGTAACCCCTAGTAGGGCATAACTTTACTAGGGAACTAGTTGGTGGGAACACACCAATATTATGTAGCACACATCCAAGCCTTTTATTTATATACCTAAAATACAATGATATAAAAAAAATTAGGTGAGTAAGAATAAACTAATGAGTCCATTACATATGTAAATAATAAGAAAATATTTGAAATAAACCTTGTGTCAGATATTACACCCTCATAAGAAACAACCCATTCTATTTCATCTATATTGAAGAATCATATAATAATCAAACAATATAAAACATCCCCCTTGGGTCCAAAATATAGATCAAGTACAAAAAATAAGGGGATCTAATGAAGGACATATTTATTTTAAAAAAAACTCATTTTTACAAGGTTCAAACTAAGCCATTTGAAACAATATTATAATTCCAAGCCACTTTCCATCATTTTAAATCTCGTTTTTAGACATCCCTTCAAACCAAGTCATAAAATACACTTTGAAAACCAATTTAGGGTTATCCTATTATTTAAATATAGTTTGAAATACATTTTGAATTTAATAATTTCTTAGAAATCACTTTTAAACACCCACATGTCCATTAGGTCTTAAAACAATTTAATATGGGTCACACATGCCACTTGTTATCAAACAAATTTCCCTTTTAAAAAAACATAAATTATATCCTTTAAAAAATACATTGGTGCTAAGAACCATTTTAACTTACCAAAATAGGGTTAAACACACCTTAAAAACTTTCATTTAATTTCAAAAGAGTCCATCAGAAATTTTCATATACACTTGGTGAAAAATTAAATCATCCCAAAACATTACAATATAAATAAATTGAAAATAATTCCATTAAAAGTCTAAAATTCCATCTATAATCCATAAAGGGTATGTTATAAGCTTATAATTTTATTATAAATCATTTAAATTTCTCAATAAATCCATGAAATGTAATATAAGTTATTTATTATTGAAACACAAACCTCATCCAGGTGAAAAATCATCAAAACACATTGCCTTTGATGGAGAACACACAACCAAGTATGGAAACACCATATACAACTCCTACATAACCAAACCCTAATGATTATTCCCACAACTAAGTCTAATTTTGATGCATAGGGACATTATATTTCATGAGAGAAATTAAATGTAATAAGTCTGTAAGAATGAAGAATCGAGTAAGTAAAAGGAGGAGAAGGCTTAAAAATATACACTTGAAATCAATAAAGAATGGCGTGGAATTGAAGTAGGAGGAGGAGGAGAAGAAGAAGAAGAATCTTAAGAGCTCTACATGAGATATACAATATGAATAAGGTGAGAAAAGGGGGCCAAAACCCCTAAAAATAAAAGAGGTAAAAGGGGAAACCACAAAACATTAACACCTAAATAGGGAACCATGCCATGAACCACGCCATGGTGCTCCTCTAAGAAGCTCCCAATAACCACTGAAATGATTGGATACCATGGTGAGGTCATTTAACCCTCTACTTTTTAGCACCCATCGTGATTTATTCCATGAAATGGTGTTGTTATCCATTTATCATAGGGGAAACCCCTCATCTGAAACACCTGGAGAAACACCTGAACTAGGTTTTTTCCCTCTCTAATTCCCATAGGGAAACACCCATGTCCAAAATTCCCAATCCCAGGGCGACATGGCATGGTGAGTTCACCCTCACTAGGAAACCCATTTTCAAACCCAAAAACACCTGGAAAATAAGGAAAATCATTAAAAACATAAAATATCCCCAAAATTAAATAATTTTAAATACCATAGTGGCATGGGGATGTCATAATATTAAAAATAACAAATATTTTGAAGTGTTTATTAATTGATTTAATTTTTATTCAAATCATCTTAGTTTTTTTATCAATAATGAAGATATAATCATATTTTGATATGTGTATAGAGTTTTCTTAATTATACTAAGATTTTATCATCTCACATTGAAAGGAAATAAGTGAATACTTCTACTAAGAACAACTTGCTCGATAGGTTCAAGGAACATCAATTTAATTGTGATTTTATTGCCCTGATCTTCAAAGTGAATGTAATTATTTGTATATAAATTACCATTTGAAACATTTGATATAATTTTTAAGTCCTTGGTAAGTGTTTTAGAATTCCTTGAGTGATTTTTAGTAGAGTTTAGTAGCAATTAAGGGTAAAAGATATGTTTTATACCATGTTTAAAGGTACCTTCAAGTTAATTCTGCCTATTTATGGGTAATCTGAAAGTATCACTACCTAAATAAAGGTAATATTGAAAAAACATACTATATAAAGGTAAACAAAAACCAATAAATAGTGTATGGGTAGTGAGAAGAGACCAATACCTATGTAAAGTTATTTTAATACCAATGTAAAGGTATACCGACTATATAAAGGTACTCTAGAAAAATCGCTGGCTATGTAAACATGATTCAAGTTCTTATATAAAGGGAATCTTTAAGTCGCGTGTTCTACATAAAGGTAATGAGTATATTCTTATTTTTTATAAAGGTAAGACCTATAGATGATCTTTCTATGTAATGGTATTAAGGAATCATGTAAATTTAATAACTAAAGATCAATGGTTGTGGAAAGGTAACTGAGTACCACATAAAGGTCACAAGTATTGTGTAAGGGTAAGTATGATTTTTGTAAAGATTATACTAGATTTTATAACCGATATAAGGGAATTTAAATTATTAGGATTTTTAAAAATTAATATTATTTTAATATTGTGAAAATAATTCTGAATAAATGGGGAATATTTTGATTAATTCATAGGATGGTTTGGTAATGATATTTAATGAATTGATATCACAATAAATAAAAATTATTATGATACTAAATGAGATAAAATAAGGATCCTTCACAACATGAAGATTTATTTGTTACTATGTAAGGATGAGGAATAAGTGTACCACGCTGAATAAATAGAGGTTGAACTACATGTGATGTGAAATGAAGACACCAACATTACATTGTTGAGCTTTATGCCATAGTAATTTAAATACCACATGAGGTATTTTTGATCGAGTATTAAAATAATTTCAAGGGATATAATTATCTCAATTTCAAATTAGATTAAAGGCTAATGACTCAGAAGAGTTCAAGAAACCAAAAATCATGTAAAATTAATATTTGTGATATTATTTTATGAATATTTATATATATGAGTATAAATGAGAATGATTATGAGTAATTAATACTTCTGAAAACCCTAGATATTATTTTCTATGTTTCAAAGGAGAAGAACCCGATATCATTCAAGAGATCCTATACATCAAATAGTATGAGTATAGTACACATGATACAATTATATCATGAAAGGATAGAGTGAGAAGATGAAAACTATGTGAGGAAATATAAATATCCTTTGATAGGATTTTGGATCCCATAGTGGGATTTTTTAAGCGTAGTGTGAGACTATGTCATTATAATTGTTATGTTACAAATCGAGGCACATGACTTGTTACATAAAATAGTAGTCTAACATTGAGACCAAACTTTGTAAATACATGTAACCTATTCCATTTTACATACTATATTATTTAGGTGATGTGGTGTTACACAAGAATAGTATATCAAATCTTTAACCATATCACATATTGAAT
This sequence comes from Viscum album, assembly GCA_963277665.1. Taxonomy (NCBI): domain Eukaryota; kingdom Viridiplantae; phylum Streptophyta; class Magnoliopsida; order Santalales; family Viscaceae; genus Viscum; species Viscum album. Next base: position 200,421,196 of record OY728141.1, on the reverse strand, counting down.
TTATAAAACAAATTAATAAATAGAAAAAGGGATCACTAATTAACCTCCTCCCCCTCTCAATTATCACACATGATAAAAGATTTATAAGTGGTATCAGAATGAGGTTCCATTTGAAATATCCAACTGAGAAAGAATCATAGAGAATCATAATTATATCAACATCTGATTTCCCATATTTGATGAAATGAATTTCCATAGATGAAAAAATAGGCTACTTTTATATTTACTATCATAAGGACTTGATATTAGTGATGTTGTTATAATGGTATTTACTCCACTTCAAAGAGATTATCCCATAGCCCATTAAGATAAAATAAATATTTAAGTGGATAGGAATGAAAGTAATTCCATCCTGTCATCCTTATCTAAAATATTCTACAATAAGGTCATGGGGCATAAAACTTCCAAGGATATGTTGGAAAAACTTGAGAATATGTATGAAATAAATGTTAATATCAAGTAATGCATGCTTTAAATTTGGTGTGATAAATTTTAAGATGATCATATGTAAGATGATGAAAATATTGATGACTAATTTGCCTTCGTTAATGAGGAAATGAGTAATATTAGATCATTTGGTGATAATTTAGAGAATTTAAATGTTATGAAAAATATTATGAGAAATTTACAAGATAAATTCTAATAAAAAATATCATCCTTTGAAGAAATTGGAGAATTATCTCAAGATAAACAACATAATACTATTCTCAATTATGAGATGAGAAAATCCATGGTATTTAAGAAGAAACAAAATGATGAAATGGCTTCCAAGTCCATGAGAAAATAGAAAATGAGGAAGTAATAGGATGGGACTCTTGATAAATCTTAATATGAGAATGTATATATAGAAGAATATTATAAGAGATTGATGTTTTATAGCATCCCGCCTTTTTATAACATAAACTTTCATTACATTACACAAAACTGAGGATCTTTAAGGTTTAGTGTCTTGGAAACCAGGAACATAATACATGAAAACAACATAAAACATTCTTCTTAAACACTTGAAAGGCTTCTCCTTAATTTCATCCTAGGTTCATTACTACATCTCATAACCTGGGGACATACATAAAAAGAAAGGGTGAGCAGAAGACCCATTAAGGGAAACAAGCGAAACATTTTACATATGAACTTGAGATACATCAATAAAGTCATGAAAAGAACTGTAAGGCATGAGAATGAAATCATGAGGCATATCATAATAAAAATAACATTTTTCATAACTTGAAGATGTGGCTATAACATTTAACATAGACAATAATTAACATATCACCAAGGTCCATCCCCAAGGTGTCATTTGAAAATTACCAAGGTTATTCACCATGATATCGTGAAAATTGTAATCTCTAGTGGTTACATCATTACCCAATGCATTGGAGCGCTATCAGGGCATACCCTTAAATTTGACTTTATTATCATGTGACCCACATATATCATCATCAAACATTTCATAAATAACCCATATAGCATAAAATAAATGGGTTTCATTTCATAATCATAATGGTTTAAAAACTGCTTTAAAGACATGATCTTTACATCACTTTAAACCCACGAAAAGGGAAAGTGGGTTTCATGTATGTAAATACCAGAATTTAAAATAGAACATTTTGGTATATATGTGAATACCCATATAGAAGATAGAGATTTGAGTATTCACTTAATAAAATCAAATAACTTTAGAAAAAGAGAGAGACATTTTGAGACGAAAATTCTACAGCATGACGACTATGTTATAGGGTTTTAGAAAACATGGAAATGAGAGGGGACATGGGTCAAACATTAATAAATGACACATAAAACAGTAGTGGGACATAATATAATCGATTTAAGAACATGGTAATGAAATTTGAAAATATACCATATGAAATGAAGAACATGAAAGGAAGTCAAAATAAGATTTCTCTTATGAAAATTTGGAAGCCTAACGGCGTCACATAAACTTCAACCAAAAATGAATTGATGAGATCAAATAGGTTATCTCATAATATGAACATAAAATATCAGTATGATAGATATAGAGATCATAGCCCAACATAATAAAAAGTAACTTGCAAGACTTGACATGGAATTAGAACTTTGAAAAGGGAGAAAGGTGCAAGGACCACTTAAAAATTCAGCAGCCTAACGACGCCACTTAAAATTCAAAATATTGAATTGAAGAGATCAAATGGGGTCTCTCATAATATGGTCATAATAGATCATTATGATAGATATAAATATCATATCCCAACATAACAAAAAGGAACTTGAAATAATTGACATGAAAGTAGAACTTCAAAACGAGAAGGGTGAAGAACCACTTAAAAATTCGGCAGCCTAACGACGCCACTTAAAACTTCAAAATAATGAATTGAAGAGATCAAATGGGTTATCTAACCATATGTTCATAAAAGATAAGTATGATATATATAGATATCATACCCCAACATAACAAAAAGGGACTTGAAATAATTGACATGAAAGTAGTACTTCAAAACGATAAGGGTGAAGAACCACTTAAAAATTCGGCAGCCTAACGGCGCCACTTAAAACTTCAAAATACTGAATTGAAGAGATCAAATGGGGTATCCCATCATATTATCATAAAAGATCAGTATGATAAATTTAGAGATCATACCCCAACATAATAAAAAGGAACTTGAAATGATTTACATGAAAATAGATCTTGAACAAAATGAGAAGGGAGAAAGAATCTGTTACAAAAATTTCGTCAGCCTAATGCTGCCACTTAAAACTTCATAAAACGGAATAATGAGAGTAAGAGGGGATATATCATTATGTGAACATGAAAAGGTAATTAAGATGAGTATATAATAACACCCTTTAACATAAGAACATGGAGTATAAAAGATATGACATAAAATAGAGTACTTGAAAAGAATGAGAGAGGTCGGATCCCTTACCTTAAAATGTAGCTCTTAAAACTCAATGGTTTGGACCTTGAGGGCTTGGGGGAACCTTGGGAGGACTCCTTGGGAGGTAAAGAGACAAGAACTTCGTTGAGGATGGTTTCAGAGTCGAATGGATGAGAGGAGGACTTGGTATTTATAGGGAAAGTGAGGGGACAAGGCATTAATGGCCAAGGGACACCTCACATGTGCTTTTCTCAAAACCATGTGCTCTCCCATGATATTTCCCATTAAGTTAGGCCACATGGGGCCCCCAATACAAATATCCATCACCTTAGGTCGGCCAAACCTTAAAATATCTCATGAAATCACCATGACACAATTATGATGTCATTAAACATACCGAAACCCTAAAACTGTATTTTTATTATTCACTAAAAATTCAACTTTCTCAGAAAAATCCCAAAATTTCACATTAACCAAATATCAATGCTCTGATTTCAAAAATTAACTCCATTTTATAAAAAATAATTTTCCAAATATTTTTAATTTTAATTTTAAATAAATACACTATTCACCAAAAATTCATTTTTTTTAGAAAAAACCCCAAAAATTACCTTAACATAATATCGATGCTCTGAGTTCAAAAATGAAATCCATTTTATAAAAAATAATTTTCTAAATATTTTTAATTTAATTTTTAATTAAAAAACACTATTCATATGAAAAAACTAATACTTGAATAATAATTTATGAAACCGTTATTTAACCATTTTATTGAATCACATTACTTAATCAAGGTGCCTAGATTATTTTAAAACTTTCTTTAGGTGAGATTACTAATCCATTTGGTCATATTTCTAATCCTAATCATAAAATCACTATTCCTAATTTACTATTCATCAAAAATCAAGTAGATCTTATTAGACTCTAAATTTCGTACTGAACATAATTATAGAAGACCATTTTTTGAAAATCATTACACATTTTTAATTATTTAAGGTTTACATAAACATTTTTTTTTAAATATCCTTTCTCTAAAATTCACCAAAAATATGCATACTATATTTATCCGAACATTTGAAAATTCATAAACTTCATAAGAAGAAATCCCAATTTTTATTTAAAACAAAGGATTACACAAGGCAGTTATGGTCTCCTTACATAGCCCCTTATTACACCATCATAGGACCTAAGTGTAAGGTGTGCTAAGGTGAGAGAATCTGAGGGAGGCTCGGCCAACATCGCACGAGTAGTAATTTCTATCAGTTTGAACTTCTCGCGAAGGCGATCCCGTTATAGCTTCACACGATGAAGTTCGGCTTGGGTTTAGTCCAGAGCAAATCCCAGTGGAGCTACCTCCTTCCCAAGTTCTGTTAGATGGGCTTCGATCGGTCCAAGACTACTGGGTGAGGCCATCGAATCTTTTTTCTATATTAATTAACCAAGGTCACTTGTATTTAGAGACAAATATCGAAATGTTTAGTTTCTAGCGGTCATATTGACCAATGGTCATATAACAGTCAAAACCCAACAGTTTCATTTTAATTATACTCATGTTATCCAATGAAATAGTTTTTTTGAGTATATATAAAAAAATAAAATAAAATAACACACAAAATTAGGAAACAATATTTATTCAAAATTTCGGGTCATTACAATCTTCCCCCCTTAAGAAATTGCATCCTCACAATTTTTAAAACTGGGTTTTGAAATTTCATTGAAATTCCCACACTGGAAAAGGACTCAGTAAAACTATGACTTTAAAAGAAATAAAGGGAAGTAAAAAGGTCACCCGAGTCAACCCATACAAGGATTCCATGTAGGAAAACATAGACATGGAAGAAAAAAACAAAGGGTCAAGTTCTGAGGGAGAGTGATAGAAAACATGATTAGGAGAAAGTTAACAATAAGAAAATCACAACGTATGATGTGTGTAAACGGTCCTTGATTACCTAGTAGGAAGCGTAAACCAACAACGTTTTTGTTTTACATTCCTTTTCATAATTTTGAGGAATTCATTTACTAAATAGAACAAAAACATAAGAAAATATACCTACCTTCAAGAAGATTTTCATCCTTTAATAGGTTTCTACCAAAACTAATCTTTTCTCCAAACGATGAGCATTCAAAACTACTTGGTCTCATCAAAAGCACAAGAATAATCTTCTAGAGAATCACATAATCCACAAAATATTAACTATTTATTTCTTCTATCTTTAAACATTATCCCAAAAACAGAAAGGGTAAGGTAAAAAAACTCTTCAAAAAGAAATAATCCCATAGGAATGGAAACTACTTTTAAATCTTCAAAGTTCCATGGTACTACCCAAAGTTCATCATAGACCATTCCATAAAAAATCGTCCTTAAAATTTCTCAAAATAAACTAAACTAAAATTGAAACCCAAATACAAGAAGAACTTGATAACATAGTCTTCTAAGATAAACTTTATCGTTCATCTCCAAACAACATCAACCACTCTTAACATATTAAAAAAAAGTAAACAACCTAAACATATTTTCCCCAAGATAGGTCAATCATTTCCATAAGTAACCTATATTACCATAAGTTCACCTTAAATCCATCGATTCATCAAAATATAAGTCAACCTTACTCCTCAATGAAAATACCGAAGTAATCTATTTACCTCGATCATATAGGGTCCCCAAAATAGTGAACGTCTTCCAAAATAATCACCATCCTTTAATCCCTTAATAATATCTTTCATATTAATACGGAAATCATCGCATTTCCTATCACATTGGTTGTTGGGACATGTTCTTCCATTTCCCTCCATTAACTAAGAAAAGAAACTATAATTAGGGGCTTAAATACTTAGATAATAATCATGAAAAGGAAACTTTAAGCATAAAAGGATAAACATGTAGAATAAAAGTATATCCTAACTTGTGATCCCCTAGGTTCCAAACTAGGTTATCCATGATCATATATTCTTATGTGAATCTTTATTTTGTTTTATACTTGTTCCTTTAATAATGGTTCATACTAAGCTTATGAATTTACCAAAGCATATCCCCCGGGAGTGTCATAACCAAGAGTGCAGCAAGGCCCATTGTCGTGTACCAGTTCCCGTTCGAGTCTAGCTCAAAGCGGTGTTTTTGGGTTTTACCCCTATGTACATCTGTGCCAGAGCCACCTCTACCTGCTCGTATCCAGACAAGGATGTATTTTCTTGGCAACCCATTACACAATACTCACCAAAATATCAGGTAGATTTCTTATATATAAACATTTCTATAGGATTCTTCCTAAAGTTTTCATATCCTAATTTCCACAAATAACTAAACCATCCTTTGATACCAACTATAGCATCCCGCCTTTTTATAACATAAAATTTCATTACATTACACAAAACTGAGGATCTTTAAGGTTTAGTGTCTTGGAAACCAGGAACATAATACATGAAAACAACATAAAACATTCTTCTTAAACACTTGAAAGGATTCTCCTTAAGTTCATCCTAGGTTCATTACTGCATCTCATAACCTGGGGACATACATCAAAAGAAAGGGTTAGCAGAAGGCCCAGTAAGGTAAACAAGTGAAACATTTTACATATGAACTTGAGATACATCAATAAAGTCATGAAAAGAACTTTAAGGCATGAGAATGAAATCATGAGGCATATCATAATAAAAATAACATTTTTCATAAATTAAAGATGTGGCTACAACATTTAACATAGAAAATCATGAACATATCACCAAGGTCCATCCCCAAGGTGTCATTTGAAAATTACCAAGGTTATTCACCAAGATATCGTGAAAATTGTAATCTCTAGTGGTTACATCATTACCCAATGCATTGGAGCGCTATCAGGGCGCACCCATAAATTTTCCTTTATTATCATGTGATACACATATATCATCATCAAACATTTCATAAATAACCCATATAGCATAAAATAAATGGGTTTCATTTCATAATCATAACGTTTTAAAAACTGCTTTAAAGACATGATCTTTACATCACTTTAAACCCACGGAAAGGGAAAGCGGGTTTCATGTATGTAAATCCCAGAATTTAAAATATAACATTTTGGTATATATGTGAATACCCATATAGAAGAGAGAAATTTGAGTATTCACTTAATAAAATCAAAGAACTTTAGAAAAAGAGAGAGACATTTTGAGACGAAAATTCTGCAGCATAACGGTTATGTTACATGGTTTTAGAAAACATTGAAAAGAGAGGGGACATGGGTCAAACATTAATAAATGACCCATAAAATAGTATAGGGAGATAATATAAGAGATTTAAGAACATGGTAATGAAATTTGAAAATATACCATATGAAATGAAGAACATGAAAGGAAGTCAAAATAATATTTCACTTATGAAAATTTGGCAGCCTAACAGCATCACATAAACTTCAACCAAAAATGAATTGATGAGATAAAATAGGGTCTCTCATAATATGAACATAAAATATCAGTATGATAGATATATAGATCATACCCCAACATATTAAAAAGGAACTTTCAAGACTTGACATGGAATTAGAACTTTGAAAAGGGAGAAAGGTGCAAGGACCACTTAAAAATTCAGCAGCCTAACGACGCCACTTAAACTTCAAAATACTGAATTGAAGAGATAAAATGGGGTCTCTCATAATATGGACATATAAGATCATTATGATAGATATAGATATCATACCCCAACATAACAAAAAGGAACTTGAAATAATTGACATGAAAGTAGAACTTCAAAACGAGAAGGGTGAAGAACCACTTAAAAATTCGGCAGCCTAATAGTGCCACTTAAAACTTCAAAATACTGAATTGAAGAGATCAAATGGGGTCTCTCATAATATGGTAATAATAGATCATTATGATATATATAGATATCATACCCCAACATAACAAAAAGGGACTTGAAATAATTGACATGAAAGTAGAACTTCAAAACAAGAAGGGTGAATAACCACTTAAAAATTTGGCAGCCTAACGGCGCCACTTAAAACTTCAAAATACTGAATTAAAGAGATCAAATGGGGTCTCTCATAATATTATCATAAAATATCATTATGATAAATTTAGATATCATACCCCAACATAATAAAAAGGAACTTGAAATACTTTACATGAAAATAGATCTTGAAAAAAATGAGAAGGGAGAAAGAATCAGTTACAAACATTTCGGCAGCCTAACGGCGCCACTTAAAACATCATAAAACGGAATAATGAGAGTAAGAGGGGATCTCTAATTATGTGAACATGAAAAGGTCAGTAAGTGTAGTATATAATAACACCCTTTAACATAAGAACATGGAGCATAAAATATATGACATAAAGTAGAGTACTTGAAAAAATGAGAGAGGTCGGATCCCTTACCTTAAAATGTAACTCTTAAAACTCAAAGGTTTGGACCTTGAGGGCTTGGGGGCACCTTGGGAGGACTCCATGGGAGGTAAAGAGACCATAACTTTGTTGAGGATGGTTTTTGAGTAGAATGGATGAGAGGAGGGCTCGGTATTTATAGGGAAAGTGAGGGGACAAGGCATTAATGGCCAAGGGACACCTCACATGTGCTTTTCTCCAAACCATGTGCTCTCCCATGATATTTCCCATTAAGTTAGGCCACATGGGTCCCCCAATACAAATATCCATCACCTTAGGTCGGCCAACCCTTAAAATATCTCATGAAAGCACCATGACACAGTTATGATGTCATTAAACATACTGAAAACCTAAAACTGTATTTTTACTATTCACTGAAAATTCAACTTTCTCAGAAAAATCCCAAAATTTCACATTAACCAAATATCAATGCTCTGATTTCAAAAATTAACTCCATTTTATAAAAAATAATTTTCCAAATATTTTTAATTTTAATTTTAAATAAATACACTATTCACCGAAAATTCATTTTTTTCAGAAAAAAACCCCAAAAATTACCTTAACATAATATCGATGCTCTGAGTTCAAAAATGAAATCCATTTTATAAAAAATAATTTTCTAAATATTTTAAATTTAATTTTTAATTAAAAAAAACTATTCACCTGAAAAAACTAATACTTGAATAATAATTTATGAAACCGTTATTTAACCATTTTATTGAATCACATTACTTAATCAAGGTGCCTAGATTATTTTAAAACTTTCTTTAAGTGAGATTACTAATCCATTTGTCCATATTGATAATCCTAATCATAAAATCACTACTCATAATTTACTATTCATCAAAAATCAAGTAGATCTTATTAGACTCTAAATTTCATACTGAACATAATTGTAGAAGACCATTTTTTGAAAATCATTACACATTTTTAATTATTTAAGGTTTACATAAACATTTTTTTTAAATATCCTTTCTCTAAAATTCACCAAAAATATGCATACTATATTTATCCGGACATTTGAAAATTCATAAACTTCGTAAGAAGAAATAAAAAATTTTATTTAAAACAAAGGATTACACAAGGCAGTTATGGTCTCCTTACATAGCCCCTTATCACACCAGCATAGGACCTAAGTGTAAGGTGTGCTAAGGTGAGAGAATCTGAGGGAGGCTCGGCCAACATCGCACGAGTAGTAATTTCTATCAGTTTGAACTTCTCGCGAAGGCGATCCCGTTCTAGCTTCACACGATGATGTTCGACTTGGGTTTGGTCTAGATCAAAGCCCAGTGGTGCTACCTCCTTTCCAAGTTCTGTTAGATGGGCTTCGATCGGTCCAAGACTACTGGGTGAGGCCATCGAATATTCTTTCTATATTAATTAACCAAGGTCACTTGTATTTAGAGAAAAATATCGAAATGTTTAGTTTCCAGTGGTCATATTGACCAATGGTCATATAACAGTCAAAACCCAACAGTTTCATTTTAATTATACGCATGTTATCTAATAAAATAGTTTTGTTGAGTATATATAAAAAAAATAAAATAAAATAACACACAAAATTAGGAAATAAGATTTATTCAAAATTCTGGGTCGTTACATGTTTCTTATATCAAAGTTTTAGAAAAATGGAAAAGATATATATATATATATATATAGTAAAACACCCTTTAAAGTGTTATAAATGTAAAGGTTCTGGATATTTCACCACAAACTACCCAAAGAAGAAATAAATTGAATATGAGTTAGATAGACAAGAATTATATTCTTCAAGCAATGAAAATTTATCTAGAAGATTATCAAAAAACATAGAAAAGGTTATTCAAGGAGAAGTAAGTGGTTATAAAGAAAGTATAAGAAACTTTTAATGAGTAGAAAGCAAGATGTTGACACTTTTTCATGTACTGAGTCAGATTATGAAGTTACTTATCAATACCATAAAACCTTTATTTATCAAGTAAGAAAATATATAAATTCTTTAAACAATAATGAGGGAGGTGAAGAGACCTATAATGAGTACATTCTTAGAACATAATTGGAATTTTTCCTATATAAAAACAGCAATATCAAGAAGAAAATTAAAAGGCCTGATGAATAAGAAGGAAATGTGGATTAAAAAAGAGTTATATCATTAAATATATCAAAGCATCTAAGGAAACAGTTATTGATCTGGATACAATTTTGAAGTAACTTAATGCTAATATGGATGAAAAAGAGAAAGAACTGAATATGTCATAATATTGATTGCTTAATGGGAAAAATACATTGAATAATATGAGGTAAGATTATGATATAGTAGTGAATATTTAGGATTAATCATACAAGTATACTAAGAAGACCATCCCCAAGGTAGTTTTACAAACTACTTATAGTTTTTCTAGTTATATTGAATCTATTTTACATGAAAATGCAGAATATAAGATCAAAACTAATAGTTCTTAGGAATAAAGATATTTTAAAATGTTTACTCCAATATTAAAAAAATTATAGTTGAGGATATGAAATGAAAACCCCTAATGAAAATTCTAAATAAAGGTTGTAATACATTTGTAAAGTAAGAAAAACTACCTAGAAATACTCTCCAATATATTGAAATATTAAGATTTAGTGGGTATTTTTGTTGTGGAGATCTTTTGGACACAAATCCTACAATTTTAGGTTTAACATGTCCCTACCATGAAATTGGTATGATGTAAGGAGGAACCCTACAGGTAAAATAATAAGTAAGTTTGTGATAAATATGAACAATCTTAGGTTGAAGAAATATGAAACTGATATTTCATCAAAGAATACTCCACATATTATTGAAATAAGAAGTCTCATATCTATCTATGAAAATTAATGTCACGGTAAAATATTTAGGTAAGCACAATATTGTTCTTATTATTAAAGAATAAGAAGAAAACTGAAGATTAGAAGGATTTTTTGTCAGAGATGCAAGAATATCGGTCATAATGAAAAGGATTGCAAGACTCCCCAACATGGAAAAAAGGAAAATATAATGAAGATGAATCTATATTATGATAATGCACGTGACTTTTTTTCTCATGTAATAAATTAAATCTGACACAATAAGCCTATTAAGAAAAGTGATACCACTAAGATATCTATAAAGAAAAAATGATATGAAAATTAGGATAAGAAAATTTATGTATATCCCCAATTATTATGTGGGGGATAATGTAAGATCTAGGTTTTAAAACATCTCTCATCCTTCTTGATCTCATTAAAGATAAAGGCACCCCTTTCTTATTCCCTTTATTGTCTTTATATAATAACTTGTAGGGGATCTAAAAAAATCAAAATTAAGGGGTGGTTGGATGAGGTTGTCACTACTAGAAAATAAGAGAATGATCTATTTATATAGTATACTAACTACCATGATAGAGAAGGGTTTAATCCCTCTATGGGAGAAAAAATGAAGAGTTTTTATCACAAATATTTATCTACATTGAATCTATAAATTTGTACAGCTTTATAATAATTAAAATTTGAGGTATTCCAATCATGCTTTTCATCCCTATTTTGATCATGAAAATTATATTAATAAATGGGGTGTGATGGTTAATGTGTTTTATATGAAAAAAGGGTATTATATTGTCTTTAATTTTAAATTTACTTATTTATTTATTGATTTTAGTGCAAGGTACGTATTTCATGATAAATACATTAAATATCTCCTATATTGAGATTTTTTTATCCGGTATTACATGCTAAAATATTAATGGACATGATTGGTTTATTAGTGAATTATGTCATGTTTTATAGATCATATTATCCAATTTATACTAATATTAGATCAAATAAAGGCTCATTGTTAAGGAGTCATGATAATTATTTCCTCTCTAATTAGATAATTTGGTTGGAATTCATATTTAATGAGGGAGAAGTTTTTGTTCTGAAGAACCCTTTTATCAAGAAGAATAAAGATAAAATGAGTGAGTTATAATCAAAACTTATATAACCTTTGTATTTGATTATTAGTGAGGGGTATAAAATAAATGATTACACATATATATTTACATTTAAGGTATTTAGTGGTATTAACCAAAATTTCAATAGATGAGATTGAAGTTCCCATGCTTGATTGTATTTTTTCAATAAGGATGATACAAGAATTTAGCAATTTGTGTGTGGAGATGTGTTAAACATAATGAGATTTTGTTATCATAAATGGAATAAAAATAAGTATAGGATACTAATTGAAATAACTATCAAGATAGGTTCAAGGATTATCTCTTTAATTGTGATGTTTTTTTTCAGTAATCATCAAAATAAAGGAAAGTACTAATGGTGAGAGTACCGACTACAACATTTGATAGAATAAAAAGAAATTGAGAAGTGTTTGAGAATTCCCTAAGTGATTTTGATTACACTTTATTGGTTACATAATGGTAAAAGAGAAGTTTTATACCTTTTTTAAAGGTACATTCATGTTAATTCAACCTATGTAAGGGTAATTAGAAAACAACATTACTTATGTAAATGTAATATTGAAAAAAGTTCTTATGTAAAGGTAAAGGAAAACTAGTGACCTATATAAGGGTAATGAGACAAATTCAATACCTGTATAAAGTTAGTTCAATACTTATATAAAGGTAGACTAACTGTAAAGGTGATTTAGAATAAGCATTGGCTACCTAAAAGTGATCCAGGTATCTATATAAAGGTGATATCTAAGTCAAAAATGAAACATAAATTTGATGAAGAGTTTTTTATTCTATATAAATGTAATCCTTGGATATGTACTACCAATGTAAAGGTATTCAAGTGTCATGTAAAGGTAAAAATATAAGATTAATGGATGTGTAATGGTAACTAAGTACCTATGTAAAGGTCGTAGGTGATGCGTAAGGGTAAGTACGGTCTATGTAAAGGTTACACTAGAGTTTATTTCCTATATAAGGGTATTGAAATATTGAGAATTTTTTATAATTAATATTTTCTTAATATTGGTAGAATAATTTTGAATAAATGGATAATATTTGGATTAATTTAGATAATTATGTGGTATTGATCTTTAAATAATTAATATCACAAAAAATAATTATTATTATTATTTAATCTAACAAAAAAATGAGGAACCTTCATAGAATGAAAATCTAGTTGTATATATATTGGGATGAAAGAGAAGATAATTACACTGAATAAATAGAGGTTGTGTTATAAATGTTGTGAAATGAATATTATACCACATGGTAGAGTCTTACTGGTGGAAATTTTGGTGAGCATGGGGAGTCTTAAGTCCTTCTATGAGAAACAGTGGCTCTTACATTCTGTAGAGAAATTTCAGTGGGTGTTTTGTTTCCTATGGTGTCTCAAATAAACAAGAAGGATTAGTGATAAAAATAGTATTTATTTATTCTTAGTTCATTTATGGTGGCCTTTTTTATAATTCCTCAAAGTTAAAATCAAAACACGGGGAGTTCTACACCATAGGCTATGTTGTGGTGTTGTATACATTTAGGTATATGTGGAAATTGTGAGATATGTGGGGATTATTTAGGCCGTGATAATTTAAATACCATGTGAGGGATTTGTGACATAGTATTTAGGATATTTAAAGGGAGATAATTATCTCAGTTTTAAATGAGTTTAAAGGAAAAATACACGATACAATTCAAGATACCACAAATCATAGATAAATTATATTCATGATCTCATTCTATGAATATTTATATGTGGGAAAATAAATGATAAATATCATGATACCCTAATTATACTAAAAAACCTATAAATTATATGTTTTGTATTGAATGAGAAGAAATCAATTTAACTTGAGAGATCTTGTGCATCAATGAATAGAAGGAGGAGCATACCCATGATGAAAGTATATCATGGAAGGATAGAGTAAGATAATGAACATTACTATAATGGTTTTTCTATATTGAGAAAGGTTAAATGGTCCTCATGAGAACAATGGCATGAAAACTAGAAGAGAATAAGGAAAACATTCTATGACAAGGATATGTAGAATTTGAATACTTATTTAAAGGAGGTGGAAAACTCTAAAGATCAAGGACTATTTAAGGAAGTTTATATGAGCTGGGAGGTATGAGATCTGTGTGACAGCAACAAGAACCATTAGGTGGATGTTAACTCTATGAGGTATTATAAAGATCCTTTGGTGGGATACCAGATCCCATGGTGGAATTCAATGGAATCATGGTGTGAGACTATACCATTATAACTGCTTACATTAATAGTGGAAGAATCTATAATAAAGGTGCATAACCATTTATTGCAAAGAGAAAGCTTACATTAAGACCATAACTTTCAAATAATTGCATCATTTTCCTTTTTACTTACTTTATTGTTCAGGTGTGGTAGTGAAACACAAAAAGAGTCGATCAAATCTTTAACCAGTACCATAGGTTGAAGTTAGAAAACAAATACATAAAAAGAGAAATGAATCACTAATTTACCCCTCCCCTTATTGCTGATCAAACCTTATCCAAGTTCCATAAACTTCCATTGATGGATAAAGTTATTTTCATTATGGGTGTAAATAGTATAAAAACTGTTTCATTTTATTGGGAATGTAATATAGATAGTGTCCTCCAAACTTCTCTCTCAATTTTTTTCAACATGGGCATTCTGATGTTGTACCTATATACGTTTTCATCATAATTTTCCTTCTATAGTTTTCATTGTGAGATAAAAGTATTTGATTGGTTCCACCATCATTGGAACTAATTCTATGTGGACCACATTTTCCTTGAACATTCATAACATTAATTTTAATTATTTTCCAAAATATTATTATTAAATGGTGTTATATGTTATTGTAATCCTGGTAAGTTAAAACACACAATTTACTAGAATTGTTACACTATTGAGAGATAATTCAAGGTATTATTAACTTCTATCACTCTTTAATGTTTTAAATCAGAAAAAATTGGTGTCAAAATGCCTCTTTAAGCATTGATGAAAGTGGTATTGGTACATTTTCACTGTATTCCTGAAGTGCGATATAGGAAATATTTTTTTAAGTTTTTTTGGACAAGTTTTTGACCTAAATAATGTCTTGAGGATTTCATTATTTTCATGGATTAACTAATCTATACACATCCTTCCTATTTAATCAATTAATTATATATTTTATGTTGTTCAGATTCAATTCAACATGTTGGTCTTCAATAAATTTATCATAAGAGTCATGAATCATTTCCTGTACTTAAAATCCAAATGAAAAAAATTCCCATCTCAAATGATCAACTAAAACTTTTTATTCCCAAAACATCACAACGCCTTTTTACTATAATATTACCATAAAATTAAAATAAAAACACATTATACACAACTAAAAATACTAAAGTAAAACATGATAAATTTTTGTTAATAAAATACCTCAGTCCTCCTCTGTCTATAAGGTTAATCTTGGAAAGGAGGTCCTATTTCACTATCCTAGAAAAGAATATTATACAAAATAGTATAGAATATAAAAGGATATCTCAGTCATAACTCAAAACCTATTTCCCTATCAACCTCATATCCTTCTATAATCATAGTTAAATGGACCAAATTTGTAAAATGAATTTTATAATCCACCATTGAAAGAATACCCTCAGTGATAAATACTGTAATAACCCACATTTTAGTGTGAATATTCCTTGAATGTGTAGAACAACTTATTCAACATGAAATATTGAACTAAAATGAACATCACTTAATTTCATCAGGGAATAATATTACAACATGAAATTAACTTACCATTGATATTTAAAGAAATATATATGGATAATAATTATGAAAATTGGAAAAGGAATATAACCACAAGTAAATAAAAAGAATTCAATCTTGAAGTATTCATCCTCACGGTATCTGATTAAACTCATATCATCAAGCATGTCTATATAAAGAATAAAAAATGTTATAAATATTGTATATATCTTGAGGGAGAAAAAATTATGATGAATTATTTTTATAAAAGAGTGTAAGATTATATATAGGAATTAAAAGAGGTAATATAACCATTATATGGTTATTGGATGTGTGTGTGTGTCTAGTGGCAATGTATATAGTAAATGGGCATATTGAAATCATTGTAATGGGTATATAATCCTTTTATAAAAATGAATACTATACTCAAAATCAAATATTAAACATCTATAATAAATATTTAATATCCATTAAATATCTATGGAATGGTACTAAGTAATATATAATTATTCATTATATAATAAACTGTTTTATTCAAAAAAAATAGAAGTAATCTATATTTTAATTTAAATGTTATATCTATCATATTTAAATATTAAATTTTATAAAATGGATTACATGTTTAAAATCAGGGTATCATAATTAGGTAGGAGGGATAATTTCATTTTTTGTATAAAAAAATAATTTACTTGGGTGAATAATGAGTTACGCCAGTAAATAGTAAAATAGTAAAATATTTTACATGGTAAAAAATATGTATAAAATTATATAAATTTTAAATAAATTTTAATAATTGATTTAATCTCATCTATATCTTTTTTCAACTTATGGTTCACTTTCCAAATCAAAATGACCTTCCTTAACTATTAAGGAATGGATATTAGAAAATAGGTCACTCAAAATTATTTATAAAAGGGCCCCTCCTCTACACATTCCAAACCACATAACTTGTTTGTATTCCTCTTTTATACCTACCAAAATTTCTTAATATAAAATAAACTATCATTTTTGGGAGCTTCTGGTCGCAATAATGAGGGTTATTCCCTTCATTATGAAGGAAGTGATTATGAGAAAAGGTGGTTTCCATCAAATTAAATTCTCTATATTTTTTATCATATTAAGTGTTTTTAAATATTATTTTCCACTAAAATATCTTATTTTTAACATCATTACTATTTTTTAATAATTTTATTATAATCATATATCTTCATATTCTTACTCATTCATTCATTATAACATGTTCTTTTTTGTGTTGGTTTAACCACATACATGAACACAGATATATGTCTTCATAATTTTCATAATGGATAAGAATAAAAACATAAATAATGGTAATATATGATATTATTAAGAAAATTATGATATTTTTATGATTATTTAATTAAAATACCCAAATGAATATTCTTTATTAACTCATTGTTATTGGTAAAGTTACCTGAAACGAATGTGTTATAAAATTTTTTCTTCTAAACCATACATGTACCTTCCATGAAATGAACATGGTGTTTTAAAAATAATTCAAAAAATTTGATCCTAGTATTTGATAATCCTGGATATAATGAATTTATTAATAAATAGTTATTATTGAAACTGATGTATCGAAATAAGTACATAATGGTCAAAACTACTAACATCTATTGATCAAAATAAAACATGATAAACTAATATATATATATATATATTTATTTATTTATTTATTTATAACAAATGAATAAAATTTATTAATATAAAAGGAAATAAAAATAAATATGTTTCTGAAATAGTCTACTAGTAAGACTATATTTATTATATAGAGTTAGAGAACCTTTGAGAAAATTCAGGAGTAAAAGTAAGTCACAGTTTATTTATCTCTCCTCTTGGTTGGAATATTTCTCCTACATGTCCATGTTCTTCATGATGTTTTATTGATTTATTTTATATATTCCCCTATATTTATATTATTTCATATGGTCTTTTTATAATTTCTTTTACTTATTTTCAAAGGTGGGAATATAATAATTTTCTCTCTCTTCCTTTTCATTTTCTGCTCAGTCACTTTCTCTCCCCACTTTATTTTATTTTCTATCTAAAGATTATAATTTAATTTATATTATTAATTTTTTATTTAAAATATTTTTTATCACATTTGTCCTTAAAATTTTAAAATATTTATTCTTAATATTTTAATTTTAAAAGAAAAATGTTAAAATATAAATTCCATTTCTTCTTGATTTTTACTCAATTTTTATCATCATCTAAAGGGGTTTTCATCAATTTCAATATTTTTTATGTTATACTAATTTAATATTTATTATGTTTCATTGGTGATATTGTTTCACAGAATCATCCACTTTCTTATTTTGGATGATTTTTTTTTATTTCTTTTGAAAATTATAATATATCTTATTTTATTTTCACAGATTAATTATGCTATGATTTGATGTATTCGTGATTGTTTTCATGTCCATGTGGAAAACATATGTATGGTTATATCATTAAGTTACGTATGAGACTAAAATATATATCCCTCTAGTGAATTAGTTAATGATTTATAACTCGTGATATGACTATGTTATGCACAAACATGATGTGATTAGCTCTGTTCACTATGTTATGCATGAACATGATGCTGTTAGCTTTTTACACTAGGTTATAATAGTATTAATATAGATCATTGATGTAAGTTATGATTTTATAATACATACTAATGTTCCAAATTCTATTTTTATGTCACATCCCTATGTCATTCCACGTCCTCATATTATGATTTTTGTTATTTTTCGTGGTTCTTCCTCCTTAAGGTATGATTCTGTGTTTATGTTTTTATTCTTGTATTCTAATTTTATGATCACTCCTTTATAACTTTCATTGTGATAACCTATATTTATATGATTGATATCTCATATGTTTCACCCCTTTGTTGAGTATATGATCTCACCTTTCACTTATGTTTATCATTTCCTTGGGTAATGAAGGATCATATTATATATGATATGTCTATAAGGGTATTAGGTTTAAAAAAATATTATAGAAGAATATATGTTTTATGATGTAATAAGATTGATATGTAACTAATATCAAGAGACATTAAACCTTTGGGTTATGGGAGTGTGATTTATTTATGTGTTATAATGTATAATCCAATAAAATTGGTTTATAATAATAAATTTATGTTATGGTTAGTTCATATCAGTTGATATTTGAGTGGGGTTTAGTTAATTTTAGAGGCAAGTTTATGAATAATAAGAGAATAAAAAGTAATATAGGTTAAATTAAAAGTCTTATATGTTGAAATAAAGTTTCATAAGTGAAGAAATATTAGGATTAAATTTCATATTGATATGATTTCTCACTATATATATTATTATTTATTACTCACACTATCCATTTTTATTTTAGTAAATTATTAAAACCAAAATAATGAAAATAATGTGGCGAACTATAATGAACCAATATGGGTTGCCTGGAAAATTGGCACCTGACCCAATTCGTCATATACCCAAAGCGTGTTCCTGATCCCCAGAGGATGGAGACAAGCACCCGGGCACCGAGCGACAAAATTGAGGGAATGATTTCACCCAACCTAAATGAACACACAACATATATAAATAGAGAAAATAAATAGAAAAATACTATCAAATATATATGCCATAATGGTAAGGAAAATAGAAGAAATAGAAAAACTAAAATAGTATCTAAAAACTCCAAATGAAAAGTCTAACTACAAGGGAATCAAAACCAAACAGCTACTCCAACGATGGAATGGATGAACTCCAACCATATCACCACCATTTACACATCCCAACTAAAATGAACCTCACCACCTCACTATGGTGACTTGGATTTCCCTGCACTAGAAGAAAAAAATGTTTATGCACCACCAAAGTAGTGCACAGGGTGTAAGCTTACAGGCTCAGTAGGATCCCACCCAGGTGTTTCATAACAAGTCTCTATAAAACAATTCTTGTATGATTATTTAAAATTTAAAACATGTAATGATAAGTAGTAAATAATTTTTATAGAAAACATGGAAAACATTCCCTTTTCAATTTTTCTAAATGAAAGCAGGTATATCATTTTCAAAACATATTTCCCATAACATTTTTTTCAAAAGAATAAACATGAATATCAAGGCTAACTCTGAAATCTGTGTAATATAAAATAGAATCATGGATATCACAGCACCAAATAATACTATAGGTCTAGGTAGCCAACTAATTATACCATAATAATCAAGTGTACAAAACTAATCCTAGAACAACGAGCCTCAGAAGCAGAGGAAAACCCTAAGAGTAATCCCCCCCAAAATTCCAATAGTGGTCCCATAGAACAATGGGACTAGGAAATAAGGGAAATCCCCAAAAAAAACCTCCTTGATAATCACAAGGAAATAGATGATGGCCCCAAGCTAAACCTTCCACCTAAGTACCCAAGGTAACCCATGTGCTCTTTTTTACAATTAAATTTCAATGCCTGAAAACTGTTCAAAACCATTTCACAATCAATTTCTCAAAATCCAGGGAAAAACCATTTTTCTTTCAAAACCATTTTTCAACACATAAAAATTATCATTCCAATTTCATAAATCAATTTCATTAAGAAATAGAAATCAGGCTCATTAGCATAAGCTAGAGATGGAACCACCTACCTCAACATTCTGGTCGTACACACCCACAACATAATCCAAAATCAATGAAACCAAACAATACTATCAACGAAGGCCAAAGTATCAAACCTGAACCTCAAAAAATTGATTAAAAATAGAATACTAGGGATTGGTATATAGAAGAAATCTTAAGTACCTCAAGAACAAGCGTTCGCTTCACCACAACTAGCCAAGGAAGAGCCTTCGAGGTAAGATCACATAACAGATCTGGAATAGGACAACAAGAAACATCCAACATAGATTAATGGATTAATTAATTCAAATCCAGGGCACTATCTCAATTAACCATAATGAAGAACCAAAAAAGAACACTTACCTAGAGAGACGACCCATAGACACAACAATGATCCCAAGCTGATCAAATTGATCCGGGAGGAGACATGCCTCTAAAAATCTCTTAGGACGATCTCTGGTCTGAGATCCAAGAGATATGGAAATAATAGATGAGTGAAACTGCTAAATTCATGAATTTAACCTAGGCGCAGTCTGGGTCACGATGCATACCCCTTCATCATGGAGTGTAGCCCACGCTAGATAAGTATGCCGAAAAACCCATCGCCTTAGGTTAAAAATCTACTATTTAGCCCCTACACGATGTACACCTTAGGTACACGATGTTTACCAACTCACTTCACGATCTCCCCATTCACGACATGATCTCCCATTCCATGACATGCAATCAGCACCAAGTACACGATGTGTACTTTAGGTACATGGCATGTACCTATTCTATAGACTGTAGTAAACCCAGAAAAACATATCTAAGGATTTTGAAAACCATAAGGGAACTTAGAAAAATGGAAAACATACTTGATCAAGGTAATGGGATGTTACATGAACAGTATGCTTATAATATTTTCTAGAGAAGAAAATATCATTTTTATTTTAGGTATATGGATTTATTCATATATTGAAAATTATTTATAAATAGTATTTATAACCTTTAATATTGGATATTAAATCATCAATAAAAACACTAAGTGGATAAATAATTGCATCCCAAGTCTATAAATATTCTAATATTAATGTTTCTTTAAAGATACTTCCTTTAAATCTAGTTATTCTATCATTGGTTTGATTTAACGTGATATTGGACTTCAATTTACTCTATTTAGATCTCATATTAAGGATACCAAAATCTAATTTTATATCTCAAATAATCCCATGATCATATATTGATTCAAGGATGATTATGAATAATATATGAAAACTAATTTCTTAATTTTGGTCTTAATACCCAATAATGATTGATATTTGGCTTAAATAGTGGGGGATAAAATCTATACTGAATACATTACAATTATGAAAGAATATGATGATTCGTTTATCAAATAGTTTCTTAATATTTTCCTAAATAATGAAGTGTAATTTTCAATTGAACTCATACCAAGTGTTATACCTATATCGAAGATTCGTTATAGAGTGTCCCTGATTAAATTGAAATAAATAAATAAGAAACTACCAAATAATTTTTAAAAGTGTTTTATATACCCAATTGATTCACCATGGGGTTCACTATTCTTATTTGTTAAGAAAAATGATGAATCAATGCATATTTTCATTTATTATAATAATCTTAACAAGATCACAATCAATAACAAGTGTCTACCACCTCGTATTTATAACATATTCACTTAAAATCGTGGAGATAAATATTTCTCATAGGTATATCTTTGATCATAGTATCATTATCCAAGGGTCAAAATAAAGTATATGCCTAAAACCATATTTTATAAAATATATGGGAACTATGAATTCATTAAGATTCCTTTTAAATTTAAAAAGGAGGAGGAACTTAAATTTTGATGCATCTACCCTCTCTCTTCGTGATAATGACCTAACCTGGCCCCTAACCCCTCATACTAATTAGAGTATGGGGAGAATTTATCTTTCCTCTCTATGAGCACTAGATATATCCCTTTACACCTTTTTCAAACCCTAATTTCCTACCACTGTTTCCTTCTATATTAGTTTTTCTGAATGTCCTAGGTCTCGATAATGGTGCTTCACAAATATCACTTTCAACCTATGAATTCATTGAATCATCAGTCTTCTTGGATCTGAATATTTATGATTTATTTATTTCTCACCGACCTTCGGTTGATACTTTTGACAGGTTTTTTTTTTGATCCTTTTGTTTGTAAGAACATGATATCATTGGTCTTCTAGATAAATGGCATATTATGATCCGATTCAATTCTATGGATGACTTGATTATTTCCCGGTCTAGAGCTCCGAGAAATATCAATGTTAATCATTATTATCTATTTTTGTGTTCTTATGAATTTCATATGAATCGGGACATTCCTACTATAGTGGTGTGGGTAAGTTTACCCAAAATTCTATTTTTGTTCCAAAATCTTTCAATCATTTTCTTTCTATGAAACCCGGTAGGTCATTATTTGTGTTTAGATAGCCGAATGAGATCGGTGTGCCACCTGATTTCCCCATGAATTTGTGTTGAATTGGATATCTCCAAGACACCGGTGGAATGGATATGGATCACAGTTGGGGAGGAGTTCAAATGAAAATGATCTGTTGTTTTTGAATCATGGACAGACTATTATATGTCATGAAATCACCTGGGTCATTAGACTTTATCTTTCTATATAGGTCATTGAATAGATCATAGGGATTCCATTTTGAGATTACAACAAACATATGGAAATAAGAATGCAACTGGTGTATGAATTTTGTCCAACCCCACCCAGGTGGAGGCGAACCATAGGGATGTTAATATGAATGTTTCTGATATTTTAATCCAAATGAGGAATGATCTGGCCACCCCCCAGTCTATTACTTTGGAGACATTGGAAAAAAGGGAGGTTTCATAGTATTGGAACCTAATTTCAGTCCTTATAGCCCTAAATCTTATGTGGGGGTTATGCACTCGGGTACTTATCATAAGAAATGAACAGTTTTGCAGGTGCCAACCAAGGATGGTCCTATAGGCTATGAGGTCTAGGACTGATTATTGTTGGATTCAGAGGGATGGGTGAAATATATAAATGGACCCATCCCTTGTAGGATGGTTCTATTGACACATCCTAGTAACTAGTTTGAAGCCCTAGGAACTGAAGATCCATCCCTGGGGCAAAGTTATTTTGTACGGGTAGAGGTATGTAAGGAGATCCAAGAAATGTCTAGCAAGGATTCAAGTGAGGTGGTCCTTAATCAAGATTATGGAGACAATTAATAGGGATATCATAGGAGAGGGATTTAATACCTAAGTAAGAAAAAATGGAGGAAGGGATTCCAGGATTTAGGAAGTTTCACCTTGTCAAGAAGAATAAAGGTAAAGGACAGAAGGATTACTCCTGCCTTCCAAAACAAATGGAGATGAGATCAGCCTTGAATTCAAGGTCCAAGGAGATGAGTTGTGACTTATCTTCCATTGATAAAGGTATCAATGGTAAGTTGAATATAGGTGATTCAAAGTAGGTTTTCTCAGTTATTTAGGATCAAGATAACTCTGAGGAAAATCCATCATGGGTTAGAAATGTATTATTGGATATTGGAAGTATGAATGCTCCATCCTCTAATGATTGGGATGTGGAGGACCAAAGTGAAGGGATCCTGAATTTGGAATTTCTAGGGGGATCTGAGGCTTCTGGTGAAATCACCTCAGTGCCTAATCCAACCTCAAGTGTTATTTATATGAGGGGAGTTGAAGAGGATATTTTTTTCAGACTAGTTCAGGATCTCCTCCTCTATTCCAATTAAGAGATAATGAAAAACTCTTTCAAGGTCAACATCTCTAAGGTGGATGCTCATCAAATGTTTGAAAGACCTCTTCAGTTCAATATGAATGAAGAAAGGCTATCCTAGATCAATAAATATTATAAAATCTTGATACACAGATTTAACGAAGGATATACAGGATTGGAAGAACATTTATGGGCATGGGAACTGATGTCATTCCATTTTGAAGAGTTTATTAAGGATAATCAAGACATTGAAGTAACTTTTATCCGATGAAAATTATATATAATCAGTCATTCCAATTCTTTTAATTTCATTTATAATGACTAGTATTACCCCTTTGAGGTTTTATTCTACTTTGGTTTTTTTTACTCGGTTTCCTACTTTTTCATAAAAGTTCTTTCCTAAAAAATAATTT
Source organism: Viscum album (assembly GCA_963277665.1). Lineage (NCBI taxonomy): Eukaryota > Viridiplantae > Streptophyta > Magnoliopsida > Santalales > Viscaceae > Viscum > Viscum album. The sequence continues at coordinate 200,396,559 of OY728141.1, read as the reverse complement.
ATACTTTTAAACCTAAACATTCCCTAGATACCTTCATGTATCTGATGGAAAAAGTATTTAATGATTTACTTATTAAATTTATGGTTTTATTTATTGATTATATTCTAATATAATCTAAGTGAAAGTAAGAATATGAAGATCATTTAAGGATTTTATTAAAAATATTAAGAAATGATAAACTGAATGAAAAATTCAGTAGGTGTTAATTTTGGATATTGAAAGTATCATTCCTACGTAATGTAATCACAGGTGATGGTATATCTGTAGATCCTTCAAAAATAAAATTTATTGAAGATTAGCCTATATTAACTATTGTAATATAGATACCTAGTTTTCTTTGATTTCATGAATAATATAAACTCTTTGAGACAAATTTCTCATAAGTTATCAAATCCAATAACTAAGTTAACTCAAAAGGGATTAAAGACTATATGGATAGAAGAATGTGATGACAGATTTATGGATATTAAGAATAAGTTGATCACTACACATGTACTCACACTAACCTATAGTAGATAAGGGTTTTTGATATATAGTGATGCTTTAATAGAGTACTCAGGGTTTACTCTTATACAAAATTACTATGAGGTAGCTTATGTCTAGAATTAATTAAAGGTCCTTTAGAAAAAATACCTAACACGTGATTTGGATCTAGGAGTGGTAATATTTGTTTTAAATATTTATATACATTATATCAATAGTGAGAGGTGTGATATATATATATATATATATCATAAAATATTAGAGTATATGTTTACACAGAAGTATTTGAATATGTATCAAAGTAAATGGTTGAAGTTGATCTAGGATTATTATTGGTCAATACATAACCACCCAGGGAAGGAAAACAATGTGATTGATTATCTCAGTAGAAAGTATCATGTTACCTTATCTATAATGATAATTTAAAGAGACCCAATATTCATGGACACATAAAGTATTTACAAAGAAATCATAAGTTAAGGGATGAATTCATACCTTTCCCAAATTATTTCTCAACCATATATTCATGTAAATATCAAGGATTTATGGAAGAATGGTATGGAGATAAAAACAATTTAAATTTTTTTTATATTAACCTTAATAAAGATAGAGATATAAGATTGGAAACATAAATATGTCTCCCTCCAATGTTGGAACTGAATATGGATTTTTTAGATGATTTATAAAGCTCATCATTCACTATTCACTTAAGAAACTCATAGAAGTGTAGAGATATCAAGGATCACTTCAAGTGGGACAACATGAATAGAAAGATTGCATAGTATAAATCATGGTTCTTGGTCTTTTAGTAAGTTAAGGATGAACATAATATGTCTAAGTGGATAATGAAACCATTGCACATACTCATATGGAAATGGTAGAACGTCATCATAGATTTTATTATTAGTCTTCTAACAACCACTAAAGGAAATAATTTTATTTGGGTTTTATTTTATTGACTTGAAAAATTAAAATATTTTATTTCTATTTAGGAGGATTTTTTTCTCAATCAACATGGAAATATATATATATATATATATATATGAAGTGGTATGACTTCATGGAGTACCACTTTAAATTGTATATGATTAAGATCGAAGGTTTACATGAACATTATAAAGGAGTATTCAATACGAATTAAATAGGAAACTAAGGTTTAGTACCACTTATAATCCTTAAACCAATGATCAATTTTTAATGATTGTATATATTTTGGAATATATATTTAGATCATGATTGATGTATTTTAAAGAAGTTTTAGATCAACATCTTCCACAAGTTTAGTTATCATAAGATAAAAAGTTACACTCAATAATTCAAATTGAACCATATGAGGCTCTGTATGGGAAGATATATAGAATATAAATATATTGGGATGAAATTAGAGAGATGAAGCTATTGGGACTAGATATTTTTTTTAAATGATAGGTAAGATTCAAGCCATTCAAGGACATATTAAATCTTCACAAATTCAATAAAAGAGTTACACTAATAATCAATGATCAGATTTCAATTTTGAGGTTGGAGAAATGTTATTCCTTCAAATATCACCATGAAAGAGGGTTATGATATTTAGGAAGAAGGGAAAGTTGAGATCTATATTCATTGGACCCTTCAAGATTATTTATCACATGGGGATTGTATCTTATCACATTTCACTTCCACTAAACCTATCATAAGTTCATGTCGTGTTCTATGTGTCACTTTTGTGGAAGTACATACCAAATCCATTAAATATACTAAACTCAAAGGTTATAAAATTATTCCATGGTCTCTATTATTAGGAATGATTGATGGAGATATTGGATCATAAAGATAAAGTGCTATGAGACAAGACCACTCACTTGGTTAATGTTCTATAGTGAAATCATATGTTTAAGGAAGTGACATTGGAATCAAAGAATGTAATGAGACAAAAGCAACCTCATATTGTCACATATGAGAAAATAATATTGACAGTGAAACTTTTTTCAAGGGGGTATGTTGTAACAGCCAATATTTTAGTGTTAATATTCCTTAAATGTGTTGAATAACTTGTTTCACAACCAATGCTGAAATAAAATGAACAGCAATTTATGTCATTGGGTTATGATATTAAAACAGGAAATTAAATAATCATTAATATTACATAAAATATACATGTAATATAATTATAAAAATTAAAAGACGAATATAAACACAAATAAATAAAAAGACTTTAATCCTGAATCATTCATTCTCATGGTCTCCCATGAAAATCATAAAACCAATTAACAATAGAAAAAATTAAAACCATTTGAAATATAGTAAAAATTTTGGGCAAAAAATGAATGAGTAGGGTGAATGATTTTTAGAGAAGTATGTGAGTTCATATATAAGAATTAAAATGTGTAATATATCTATTATAAAGTCATTGAGTATTGTGAGTGTCTCTTTACCACATTATTTGTTTATGTTTTGATAGTTGAAACATTTTTCATTTTATTCCCTCCCATATAAGCTTGAATTTCTTGTAGAATAAAATATTTTTTTAATTGATATTGATTTTAAATTTAGTTTATTTAGTTTATCTTCACATTTTTTACGTGTAATATGAACTAATTTTAGATAAAAATCCATCTATGTATGAGTTAGTTATGACTCATACATTAAAATGTTTAAACTATAATTTTTTTATATGTGTTGTATGAACCCTATTTAGAATAAATATCATCCTTATATTTGTAGTATTGATCCTTATGGTTTTATAAATTCATCTCTATACAATAGAAAAATGATGATTATGTATTTATACATTCATCCATATAATGTTGAGATTTTTCAAAGGAATCATTCTTATAAAAAATGATTCTTACACAAGTCATCCATGAAGTTCTTAAAAAATATCCTTATGTTGATCATTACATTAAATTATCATTACATAGATCCTTACATGAAATTATACTTATGTAGATCCTTTTATAGATCCTTGTATGAAAATATTTTTATGAAATTGTCCTTATGTTTATTTCAAATGACTCTTATGTGGTTCAACCTTAACTAAAATCACTCATATGTTTAATGAATCTTAGGTATAATGACTTTTTCATAATTTTTATAATTCAACTATTTTTTCTAAAACTCAAAATATTATTTATTTTTCTTATTTTTTACTATTTTAATTCATTTTATATTTGTTTAAATTTTTCAATTATTTAAATTGTTCTATAATTATTTATTAATTATATCAATTATATAAAAATTATTTTGGGAGTATTTTAGATATAATTAAATGAATATCATGTTGGATAAAGTGTGTATAAATATACACAGTACATTTTTATAAATTATGATATTTAAATATAAGCTAGTTGAAATATAAAGAGTCAGTATCACATGATTTATAGTAGATCTTAAAGGACTGTAATACTGATTATTATAAGAATATTTTCTACTGTGTTAAATTTTTACCCATTCTAACAATTTTAGTTTTATGGTATTTTTTGTTTTACAGAATATAGAAAATAATTTAAATTCTATCCACATGAATATTATTATTTTCTTTTTTAGAGAAATACACCATAATAATTATCTAAGAAAGAATAAAACAACTCTGAAATAGTTTTTTGGTTTTTCATGTGTGACTACTGCTTTGAGAAATAAAATCAACAATGGATATAATATTGAAATGTATATTCCTGCGGCTATCACCTCAGGAGTAGTAGTCCAGGAAGAAACTATATATATATAGTTTTCTAGAAGTAGTTCAAAAAATAATGACTGAGGATATTTGAATTGTATTATGTGATATTTTTTTAAACACATGTTGTTAGACTTTATCATGGAGAACTTCACCATATTAAACTTGTACTTCGAAAGTGATATAATTTTCCTTGACACTCAAGTTATTATCTATTCTAAACTAGTTTTTATATTATTATATTTTTCATTCACTTTTATGTGTGTAATATTTAATTTATAACATTTCATTCAAAAAATGGTATTAGTCTTGAGTTATACCTCCCCTATAAATGGTATATTTGGTTATTCCTTAGTCTGATAAAAGGAATGGGTTTCATTTATTCCTTTTTCTAGATAAAGGAAAGGTTTTTTATTTATCTACTTTAAAAGGATGGTTCTAAGTTGCGCCTCTATGTGAGAAAAAGGAAGGTTCTGGGTTATGCCTCCAAGTGTGAAACGGGAAGTGTTTTGGTATGTTTATCCATGTGTGAAAATTTCAGTTGTAACAAGTTTTGATTCCCATTCAAAAGTTAGGTCACTTTTTATAGTAGGTTTCATACTCTCACATTGAGAGTGTGAAGAGTAAATGTTGAATCACTTTGATCTAGTCAACTATAAAACTTTGTGCATTCCTATTTATTTTTTTAATTTCAATTTTATATTAACTATGATAATTTATTTAAGATTTTAAAAGAGGTTAATTACCCCACCCCCTCCAAACTATTCATCCTTCTTAACTAAGAATGAAAAATTAGTATCATAGATTGACCCTTTAGAGATCTTGGTCATTTTAGATTCATTACTAAATTTATCATTTATATTTTTTATGGATTAAATTTATTCTCTAGACAGTGAAAAGTATTGGGTGATTTTTTGAGATGGTAGGAACAATTTCTAGTGATGGATGAATTCTCGAAAGTCCTCTATTTTTTATGATTATGACTATAGTTATTGTAAAGCATGGATGGAATATTACCTTAAGCTGTTAAGAATTTATTACTAAAACCCAATGGTAAAACCATATGTATTACTCAAAATTTCACCAAAGAACTTGACCAGTAATTATTTTATAATTTATGTCTTGAATTATACGGTGATGAATATTTTATACTATGAAATTATAAGAAATTTTTTTATCCACTTATATTCTTGTAAAAAAACACATTATATTTTGATAATACTTCAAGTCACACATTATGGATCTGCTAAGCTTAAATGAACAAAATATGGTATTCTTATAGATGAATATCAATATTATAAAATTGGTGAGGATGATATTATTAATAAAATCATAGAAATATTCACTAGTATTGTAAATAGAATGAATTCTTTGAGTTAAACATTGGATAAAACTTTTCTTATTGATAAATTAGTTATTTCTTTACTTCTACATGAATTAGAACTTAAGAATATTGCTCAAAAAGAATCAACTAAAAATAAAGGTATTTCATTTAAATATATAAATTTTTATACTAACTCATCAAATTTTAATCAATAGGGAAATGGATTTGATGAGTTTTCTCAAGTTTCTAAGGAAGTGTACAAAAATAAGAAAGGGTATTCAAGAAGAACTAAAAGGGATTAACTTATGTATGATCACAAATTAATCAAAAAAGGTAAAGTTATTTCCAATGATGCAATAATAGTAAATTTTTATGAGTTTAGGAGAAAATTTAACATTAATCCTAAATGTAAAAATTTAAAGAATATAAGAACAAAAATATGAATAATAAGGAAAAGAGATAACTTTTGGCTATATGGATTTATACCAAAGACTCAGATTCAAGTGATGAATCTATTTCTGAAAAGAAATTGGAAAATATATACTTAATGTATTCTTTAAATTAAGTTAGTTAATATGATTATTAATCTATTTAATATCATTTTTAGAAACCAAAAATTGATGATTTATATTATGAAATTAAAATATTTTAAAATGATAAACATGAAATTTCATAAATTTAAAAGTAAATAAAAAATATGCAAATGAAACTTATTAAAAAGATCACTCTTAAATAAAATTAAAATTTAAGGAATATTACTATTACCAATGATAAAATTTGTAAATATTTTCAGAGTATTCAAAATGAAAATCATAAACTCAAGGATTTTTCTTTCTAAAATAATGAGGTTGAAGAAATAAAAATTAAAGTAATTTTGGAAGAAAATAAAAAAGTTGATAAATAAATTTGAGAGTCTAAATATTGATCTATCCATATTTTTTAAAGAAATGTAAATTAATGATTAAATTGTGAGAATTAAAACAATGATTGTTCTTGGTTATGATAATCAATTACTTAAAATGAATTGGAAATTATTTATTAAAAGTTCAAAAGGAAGTGTATCCATGGCCACTTCTTTTAGATGTATGATAAATAGAAATTATTAAAGTGAGTGTTCTTTGATATTCAAAAACTATATTCTAAAAACTAAATCCTTTATTTATAAATCCTTTTCCTATAAATTACATATGAATAAATGTTTGAAATTATTATGGGTTTTTAATAATTCTTTTTCTAACCTGATTAGACCCAAGTTTTCATGGCTATCAAAGTTGTCTTAAGTATCTCTTTATAGGATATGTTCTTTGGAAGTTTGAAAAATAAAATTGGTACATATATAGTTTATTTTCTAGTAACATGATATGTTATCATATAAATTTTATTCCATTCAATAAATGTGAATGAGGTAATATTACTTTTGGAGATAATTCAAAAGGCATTGTCAAAGTTTTTGGAGAGGTTGGTATTTAAAAATATATTATCATCTCACAATTATTATATATTTATGGTTGAAATATAATTGGATTATAATTTATCAATTATTTGATGATATAATGTATTTAAATTTTCAAAAATTATAATTTCATAGTTTTTATAGATGAATCTATCTTGTTTTATGAAAACAAAAAATATAATAATTATTCAATCAATTTTAATAAATTAAATGGATAAAATTTTATACATTTCCAAGTTTAATTTAGTTAGATAACATATTATGGAATATGAGACTTGGGAATGATAATTTTGGGTTGTTTTACAAGTTTTCCAAACATAAAAAAATTCTACAGATTCCAGAATTAAAACTGGATAACACCTATATTTGTGGATCTTACATGAAAGGTAAAAATAATTAAAAGTATTTAAAACCTATTAATATACTAATAACTATAATTCCTTTTCAACTCATTCATATTTATTTATTTAGATTTATATATACTTCTAGTATTATTGGTAAAAGTTATATCTTTATCCTTGTAAAAAATTGTAGTCGATATACATGGGTTTACATTTTAACTCATAAATCTGAAACTATTTTAAATTTTGATGTTAATTAAAAACTAGTTCAAAATGAAAAGGGGTATTTAATCTTATCCATTATATTTGATAGAGTGGTGAGTTTTCAAGTATGAAATTTGAAAAAATATTGTGTGGAAAAGGGTTATTCTCATAATATTTTATCCCCTAGGGTAACACAACAAAATGGTTTGTGGAGATAAAAATATGAGTTTATAATAAATGGTTAGAAACATGATAAAAGAGTTTAAAATTCCTAGTTTCTTTCAGTAAGAATCTATAAACATAGAATAGTATATGAATAATGGTTTTATTTTCATATCTATTTTAAAGAATACATCTTATGAACTTTGAAAAGGAAGAAAACAAAAAGTTTGATGCTTTAGAGTATTTGGTTATAAAGTTAATATTTTTAACACTAAATATTTATTAGAAAACAATTTATTCAAAATCTGATGAAGTTATATTTTTATAGTTATTATGCCTTATTCAACCCATAATTACATGATTTATAACAAGGGTTTCAACTTATTACATTTATAAGATCTTTTTTGTTTAAGTTTTAGATAATTAGGTAAAAATATTATATAATAAAGTGAAAATTTTTAAAAGTATATATTATTTCCACAAAAAAATCTATAAGTTTACACACCTTTGTTTTATTCAAGACACTTTTGTTTCATTTAAGGTGAGTCACTATAGCAGAAATCTTGACCATGATAAAATTTCTAATCATACTTAGATAGTGTAAACAAATATTTGGAAACATGGGATGAGGAAGAAAAATTTAGTAAGAGATATAAAAATAAAGTAATCTTGTTAACCCAATAAAAAAATGAAAACCCATAAGGACATTTACATTTTTTATAATAAAAATTTTATCACATCAATAAAACATTTCCACAATAAAAAATAAACCATCTCTCAAAGAAACCCCTTTAAACCCATTAGGAATCATAAGCATCCTGAGTCATGTGGGAACTAATGAAAACATTTTTTAAAAAAATAAACCTTTCACCATTATATATTCATTACCTTTCCTTACCTCATGAAATCAAAACATTTACTTAAAAAAACATTTTTGAAAGCATAATATAGGTATCTTGGATAATTATATTCATAACCCATGTTCAATCATTTTTAACATGTGTTATAATAACTAAAGTTTATTTAATTAAATAAGAGTAATATATCCATTAATCTCCCTCATTTTTTCCCTTCATAGACTATTTTTTACCCAATGAATTATAGATTTATATCGGGCTCACCAATCATCATGAGCTATATTGGGATAAACAATAATAATTTTTTAATTATTAAGCACCATATCACAATGAAAAAATTTATAATATTATACATTTTAATCATAAAAACCATGTAAAACTTATTTGAACCCATAAAGAAAACACTTTCCATTTTCACGTAATCATAAAGAGAAATATAATTTTCCTTTACAAACACTTAAAAATGAAAAAAATTACCAGAATGGTGGGAATATAATATTCTTTGAAAAACTATTTTAACTTTTAGATTAATCTTTAAAAATAATAATATTTGTGAAGGTGATAAAATATTTTAAAGTTGTATGAGTTAAAAACATTCTTTTTTTAATTTTTTTAAAAATTCAAAAATAATCTATAGGGAAAACACTAAAAAGATTATTTTTAACCTTTGTAAATAACCTCATATATATTTGAAAATGGAATTTATAAACCTTTGATTCATATATAATAACATTGTTGAAACATTTAAAATAATATTTATTTGGATGAGAAAGAGTTTTAAACATTGAGAATGATATTTTAATGGAAAATCCCTTATAACTTTGGTAAGTTTTGAATAAAATGATTATTGAAAGAGAGAAATTGAAAAGGATTTGAAAAACACTATAATTTAAGTAAATTAATCATAAAATAAATTCATATTGTAGTTTATAAACCACAAAAAATAAAATATCTGGTTAAGATATTATAAGTCTCAAGGAAAGGAAATTAAGATAAGAAATCCTTTTACCTCAAGTTTGACTCTCCATGTATATTCTTTAAATAATATATAATAAAAAATATTAATTAATTATTTTTAAAAAAACTTTTTTTATATTAATTTTTTATTATAATTCATTTTATTTAATTTATTAAAAAAAATTATTTAGTAACTATAATGGTTAGGTTCATGTTGGAGGTTTTTTTGTCACTTGGTTTATCACCTAAAACAACATTGGTGCATTGACCATAGCCAAAAGGTTTATGGTTAAATTAAAATTTAAATACTAAAAATTTTATAATTATCACATTTATACTTTAAATACACTTTTAAAACCATCCATGTAAGGTGTACATAAAAAATTAACCATGCCATTTCATGTAGGTGGTGGTTCATATGTATGCATAAATAACGTTTTCATTTTTCTAATGGGTTGAAAAAAATTATTTTGATGATATTTTACATTTAAATAATTATAAATATTTTATAAATATTCTAATGATTCATAATTTTCATCCATATGACCATACTTATAAGGTGTAAATTAAAAATGAATCACATCACTTTATGGAGGTGGTATTCCAGATGTACACACAAGCGATGTTATCAATTTCTAAAGGATAGAAAGGGTAAGAATGAAATTAATATATTATCATTATAAAATCATAATTATGTTATAAATATCATATATATTCATTTTTTCTATAATTTTAAACATCCATATTGTCTAGTGATAAAAAATTAAACACATCGCTTCGTGGAGGTGGTAGTCCACACGTATGCATGAATGATGTTTTCAATTTCTCATAAGATGGAAAATGAGTTAAAATCTATTTTAGCATATAAATAAAAATAAAATTAAGAATATAGAATATATTTATGTAATTATTTTAGCAAGTATGATGAATATTTTAAGGAGTTATGATAAGAAATAAACTTTAAATAGGTCGGTTAGGACCTATACCTTCTCCTCATATTTATCCCATTATCTTGCGCATTAATCCTTATAGGATTGGTATTTTTAGAAGATAAGGACATATAAGATGCATGGAGAGATTTTTGGTAGAGTTTTTTGTAGGTATTGGATGAAATATAGTGCTTAAAATGTATGAGAGAGGGAGGAGAGTGGCTTCCTTTTTATAAGTGAGGGGAGTGGAACACTTATAATTTTTCTAAAATTTTAATTATTATAAATTCTTAATCTGGATGTAAAACTGCAAAATTTTGAATATATAGTGATAATTTTCTAAATACCATCATCAAATAATGATTAAGATAATATTTTGTGTCCTTGTCACTTAGATTTTACCTTAACATGTTTTTCCCTTTTATCATGGTGACACATTTTTACCATGGTTACTATTCATCATGAATAAAAAATGAACTTAAAATCATTAAAAAATTTAAAACTATTGATTAAAAATATAGAATTCAATTTTAAAGATTCAGTTTTTATAAATAGTAGAAATTAATTTTAATATAAGTGCATAAAATTCAATGAAATTTTTTTTTATAAAATTATATTTCTAAGTATAAAAATGAACTTATAGAAAAATATAATATAATATTGATTTATATATAATTTTTTAGATTATTTTTTATAAAACTTATCTTATATTACTTTAAAACCAAATCCAAAACATAATGTGACTTTTAAATTACTTTAATCAGCATTTTTCACTATTCACTCAAAAATCAATCTTTTGTAAAAAAAATCCTAAAAATCCATCCTAAGCCTGTTTTGACATGATTATTTAAAAAATATATCCATTTTTTCAAATAAAAATTATAAAATTGGATAAAATTAATTTTAATATCCATGAAAAAAATGTAATAAAAACCATTTTTGAAAAAAATTTATTTTTAAAGCATTAAATGACTTTATTCTCCTTGCATATCTAAGAATCATAATTAAATAAATTTCAGTTAATTTAATTTTATATATAATTTTCTTATTTAATTAGAATCATTTATAAATAGTGATTAATTTAATCAATTATGATAAAAATACATTGTACATATAAAAATAGTTTTATGAAAGTATCATTTTTACCTTGAAAAATTTATCTCCATTTCCAAGCAATTAATAATCAATGTATGATTGATTATTCATTTTATTAAGGGAAAAATTAAACTGATATTTCATAATATAGTTATTACTATTCATTCTCTCCATCCAACGACTATGTCATAATGTTTATATTTAAACAATAATATTTTAATAGAATATTACAATTCATTTTAAGCCCTATATTGTGTATACCACATGATATCGAATATATTATTTTAAAAAATATAAAATATTGGGGTATTAAATTTAACTACCCTTAAATAAATTAAATTCTCACAATTTTATCTCAAGTCTGATAAAAAGGATTTAAAACATTTTTTTAAAAACAATTCCAAGGAGTAGAAGATAAAACATGTGATCATGACCTTTTTAATATTTAAAAATACCATTGTTGAATACTCACTTTGTAAAAGGGAATTATAAAACGTTTTTTTTAAGAGTAAAAGTGAAATATAATGGTCATATGTAATAATATATAATCAGGTTCCCACATGGGGAGAACATTGGTAGGAAATGAAAATATGCACATAGAGGATAAAAATAACATTTAAGGAATAATAGAGAATGATATAGAAAATGATCATGAGAAAGTTAATGAACACAAAACCATAAATAGGAAAGGGATAAACAATACCATAAATTCATCAGAAATGAATGTGAAATAATAACATTTTTCTTTCAAGGTCTTTTTTCTAGAGTTAAGGGGTTATTTTACTATCAATATTGAGAATATGAGCAAATATACGTACTTGATTCATTTTCATTTCATAAACACAATTTCATCCTTTGTTTTTTTGTTGATCAATTTCCACTTATATCTTATCTCTTAATTCAAGAAATGAATATTCAAGATGATTTTTTCATTCATAAGTCACAAAAATTTTCTTTTAATAGATCACAATATCCACATAAAGATAATAATTTATTTATCCTAAAAAAAGATAGTATAATATCCAATATGAATAAACCTTCATATAAATAAATTATGAATTAATATTAAAATCCTCAATAACAACACTCACAGTTAGACTTAAATTATCCCATAAATAACTAACCTTAAAAATATATAAAATATGTTTGGACTAGTTCAAAACCCAAAAATAAAAAATATTTTACCATATATTCTACCAAGATAAAAATAACATTTATATAAAAATAAAATCAATAACTTATAATGTAACATACCAAAAATGTACATTCCCTAATCATATAATCTCTAAAATATGTTTATTTTTCCTATAAATATCTTGAATAACTATAAATCTCTAATAAATTCATATATGATTCCAAAAGATAATTCACTATTTAATCCTCAAATAAACTCCCATATTAGAAAAAATATATTTCCATTTAACTTAATCATATATTTTTCCCAATATAGTAAAATTATTCAAAAATAACTTTAATCACTTAATCAATAAATCACTTTTCAATACCATGGTTATCTATATGATAAATAATATGATTACAAAAATGTAATAAATCTTTTATGCCAATTAACCATAATTAATAAATATAAAAGATCATATTAACCCTAAAGTTTTTCAAACCTTTCAACTTATGTCCAAAAAATATAAAATAATTCTTCATTAAATGAACTTTTTACTACAACACACGTCAAAATTAAGGGTTACATATACTTCAAACATTTATCAAAACACAAAAAATGTATCCAAAAGGAATCTCATCAAATAAAATCCCAAAAGGGGTATCTATTCCTTTAAAATTATGACCATTCTTAAACTTTTTAACCCATGATGGTATTAAAAACTCTTTAAAAATCTTTATTTAAATCATCCTTATTTCTAAAGTTATTTAAACCTTTTCTCTAATACCAACTATAACAACATGTTTCTTATTTAACCCATGATTACATGATTTATTACAAGGGGTTCACCTTATTTCATTTCTAGTATCATTTTGATTTATATTTCTAGATAATTAGGTGTAAATATTACATAACGAAGTGGAAACTTTCACAAAGTAAGCATTTTTTCCCAAAAATAGAGCTTTAAGTTTACACCCCTATTTCATTCAAGACACTTTTTGTTTTTTTAAGATGATTCACCATATAATAAATATTATCCTTTCTAAAAACTTTAATCATCCTTATATCCTATGAAAAACATTTAAAAAAAATTATGAGTAAAATAAATCTCAGTGAGGGATATAAAAATAATGGATTCCTATTATTCTAGTGATAAATATAAAAACATAGGTCTATGTTTACCTTTTTCAGAATAAAACTTTGATCATACAAATAAAATAGTTCCAAAAGTGAAAATAAATATTCAAAAAAATAAAACACTTGAAACCCATTATAAATCATAGGAATCTTAGTGAATATGCGAACTCATGAAAACATTTCTTTTAAAAACAAACTTTTTACAATTAGAAGTTCCTAATCATTCCTAACCTTATTAAATAAAAATAATTCCTTAAAAGGCCCTTTTGTAAGAATAATATAGGCATCCTGGAGTATTATATTCATAACTGGGGTTCACTCATTTTTAACTCATGTTAGAATGATTGAATCTTGATGAATTTTAATACAGTAACTTAACCAGTTATCTCCCTCATTTCTCTCCTTCATAGACTATTAATTACTCAATGCATTGAAGAGTTATTAGTGTCACCCATCATCATAAGCTATATCGAGATCACTCATCATCATCTATAATGATAAAGTACCATACCATGACCAAAAAAAATTATAATATTTCACATTTTCATCATAACACCCTTATAAAATTTATGTAAACCCATAATAAAAAAACATTCCATTTTTACATAATCATAAGGAGAAATATCCTTTTTCTTTGAGAACTCTTAAAAATTAAAAATTCCCAGAAGACTATAAATAGGATAGTCTTTTAAAACCCATATTAAATTGTATGATAATATTGATAATTAATAATGGAAATGATGGCGGTAAAAGGAGTTCAAGCCGTATATTTTAAAAAACATTCTTTTTACACTTTTTTTAAAATTCAAAAATAAACCATATGGAAAACACTGAAGAGATTATTATATTAAAATATCTAAATAAATTCATATATAATTGAAAATTAACTTTAATAAACTTTTAATAATAAATAATAACATTATTTAAGAATTTACCCAAGCATGGATATAGAGGAGAAAGAGTTTAAAACATTTAAAAAAGTGTTTTAAAGGAAAATCACTTACAAATTTGGTAACTTTTGAATAAAAAGATAATTAAAGGATAAAAATTGAAAATTATTTCAAAAAAATTAATTTCAGTAAATTAATGATAAAATATATCCATATGGTATGTTATAAACCACAAAAAATAAAACATGTGGTGAATATGGCATAAGTATCAACGAAAGGAAAGTGAGAGGAGAAATTACCTTACCTTGACTCTGACTCACCACATACATTCTTTAAATCCTATATAATAAACTTATAATAATTATTTAATTTCTTAATAACCTTTTTAATTTTAATTTAATTATTATTATTCCTCTTATTTTATTTATTACCATGTTTTATTTAGTTATTATAATGGTTAAGTTCATGTTGGATGTTTTGGTTCATTTGGTTTATAACCTCAAACAACATATGTGAATTAAACATGGTCAAAGGGTTTATGGTTACATTACCTATAAAATATTTAAAAAATTATAATATTTATATATTAAATATAATTTTAAAACCACCCATTTAAGACGGTCCCAAAAAATGAACCATATCGTTTCATGGAGAGGGTGGTGTGTACGTACGCATGGATAATGTTTTCATTTTTATAATTGGTGTTTAAGAAATAAATTAGAAAATATTTTAAATTTATATAATCATAAATATTATATAAATGTAATATTTATTCATTATTTACATCCTTATTACAATCCTTGTATATTGAAAATGAAAAATGAATCACATCGCTTCATGGAGGTGGTATTACACATGTACGCATGAGCTATGTTATCAATTTCAAACAGAAGGAAAAGGGTAAGAAGTAAATTAATATATTATATTTAAATAATCATAATTATTTCATCATTATTATATATATATATATTCATTTTTTCCGTCATTTTACCCAGTCAAATAATCTGATGATGACAAATGAAACACATCGCTTCGTGGATGTGGCAGCCCACGAGAAATGTTTTCATTTATCATAAGATTGAAAAGGTGAGGAAATGGGTTTTAAGATAATAATAATAAAATTTTATTATATTTAATATAGTTTTTTATTATTTCATCATGTTTGAGGAATATTTGAAGGAGGTAGAAGAAGAAATAAACTTGAAATAGGTCGGTTGAGGCTTATACCTTCTCCTTGGATATCTCCCTTTGGATTTCACCTTAAGACTTCTTAGATCGATCATTTGAGAATAAAAAACATCTAATATGTGTTTAGTGATTTTAGATATATTTTTTGGTAATAATTTTATGAACCAAAATTCTCAAAAGGTATAGGGAAGGGAGGAGATGAGGTTCCCTTTTATAAATGAGGGGAGTGGCACACATATAATTATTCTAATCTTTTAAATATTATAAAGTGTTAATCAAGTAAAGTGACACAAAAAATATAAAATTTCAAATATAAGGTTATAATGGTATAAATAAAATTTTCCAATAATAATTAAGATAAGATTTTGTGACCTTGTCACTTATTATTCTCCTTAATTAATCTGTTTTACCCATTTACCATGGTGACACATTTTTACCATGGTTACAATCAATAACAAAAAAAAATTCAAATGAGTAATAAATTTGAACCTTATAATTGAAAATATTGGATCCATTTTTCAAGATTTAATTTTTATAAATGAAATAATTTTTTTTAATATAAGTTCACAAGATGCAGTAAAAAATAGTTTTTTAAAAATTGTGTTTTTAAGTATACAAATTAAATTATACCAAAATAAAATATAATGTTGATTAATATGGAATTATTTAATTATATTAATAAAATTTATCTTATTTTACTTTAAAACAAAATCTAAAATATAATGGTACTTTTAAATTACTTGATTTAACAAAACTAAATGACAGTTTTTCAAAAATCGGCATTTTCACAATTCACTCAAAAATAAATCTTTCCAGGAAAATACCAAAAAATCATCCTAAAAATATTATAATATGATTAATTTAAAGATTATTTCCATTTTAAAAAATAAAATATACAAAATTGGAATAAAATAATTATAATTTCCATGCACAAAATGCAATAAAAACAATTTTTGAAAAAAATGTTTTTTTGAAGAATAAAATGACTTTATTCTCATTACTTTTATAATAAACATAATTAAATGAATTTTAGTTAATTAAATTTTATATTTAATATAATTATTTCATTATAATAATTTATCAATGGTGATTAATTTAATCTATTAATATCAAAATACATTTTATACAGAAACAATAGTTTTATAAAAAATATCTCAATTACCTTCAAAATATTTTGTCTTTATTTACAACCAATTCATAATCAATATATAATTTATTATTAAATTTATTAAGGAAAAAATTATTCATTTA
The DNA here is from genome assembly GCA_963277665.1 of Viscum album. Taxonomy (NCBI): domain Eukaryota; kingdom Viridiplantae; phylum Streptophyta; class Magnoliopsida; order Santalales; family Viscaceae; genus Viscum; species Viscum album. The sequence goes on along the minus strand of OY728141.1, from coordinate 200,379,513 downwards.
TTTCATAATATGGTTATTCTTATTCATACCCACCAAACCAATAGTTAGGTTATAATATTTATATTTAAATGATAATATTTTAATAATATATCACAGTTTATTTTAAATTTGGTATTGTGTTTACTACATGCTATTAAATATATTATTTAAAGAAAATAAATAATAAAATATCAGGGTGTTTCAATTTTTGGTTTATTAAAATTCTATTAAATTCTATAGAGTTTATAATAAAAAACCATGGTGATTGAAGAGTCTATTCATAAAAAATGTTATGAAATTACTTTAAAAGAAATGAATGATAATTTAGATCCATTTTAAGAAGAGTTTATAGATTTTATACTTGAAGAGGTTGAACCCAAAAAAGGAAAATGAAAATTTTGTGAGGGAGAGTCACTTTCATGGAGTAACTTGAAAATTTCATAGAAATCAACCTTTAAATACATTTATTGGAAATGTTTATTGAATAATTCAAACAAGAAATTCATTAAGGAATTTTTTATTCTACTTTTAATTTTTTTCAAAAAGATATTAATGAATATTTAATTGATTATAATTTTATTTCTTCTATATAAGAATAATTAAATAAATTTTTAAAGAATAATTTATATAATTTAGTTTAACTTCCTAAAGAAGAACAAAAAATTGGTAATAAATGGATTTTTAGTAAAAAACTTGATGAATCTAGAAATAATATTATAAATAAGGCCAAATTAGTTTCCGAAGGATATTTCCAAGAAGAGGGTATAGATTAGTATAAAAAAATCCATGGATGCATGTTTAGAAGATATAAGAATTTTGTTATCATATGTTGCTTTCCATGGATTAAAATTATTTAAAATGGATGCTAAATTGATTGTCTAAATCGATTTAATTATGAGGAAGTATTTGTTAGATATCCCCCTAGTTTTGGAAATAAAAATCACCTTAATAATGTTTTAAAACAATCTAAAGCTCATTATCATCTTAAAAAATATTCATGATCCTGGTATGAATACTTATCTAATTTTATTTTTCAAAATGGTTTTGTAAAAAGAAATGTTAATACTATTTTATTTATTAAGAAATTTTTAAAGAAAAATTTATTATTAAAGTTTATATGGATGATATTATCTTTGGATCTTCAAATGATTCTTTGTGTAATTAATTTTCATAATCAATGACAAGTGAATTTGATATGAGTCTTAAGGGATAATTATAATTCTTCCATGGACTTCAAATTTTTCAAAGGAATTATGGAATATTTAAAAATCAATTTAAGTTTTCAAAGGAACTTGGTAAAATATTTGGACTATATAATTGTAAAATTTCAATCATCCCCATGATTATTTCATGTAAACTATATGTTAATAAACTTTCTTGAGGTATAACTAGTAGTTTATTGTATGTAACTTCTTCCTGGCCTGGTTTAATTTTTTGATTTTATATTTGTACTATATTTAAAAGTGACCATGAGGAAAGTAACTTAAATTTTATTACAAGAATAATAAAATATATTAAATTTTCTTTAAACCATGGTTTTTTTATCCTAATAAAACTTTATTTGATTTAAAAATCTATTCATATTTTTATTTGAGTTGATAAAAAATATATAGAAAACTAAAAAGTGGAATGTATCACTTTATATGAAAAATATTAGTATCTTTGAGTTATAAGAAACAACTTCTAGTTTCTTTAACTATTAAAAAATCAGAATACATAGTTGTTGTAAGTTGTTTTGGTTAATACATATGGATTAAAAAAACTTTGATAGATTTTGATATTTTATTTAACAAGTAACCTATTTTATGTGATAATTCATATTCTATTTAAATTTAAAATAACCCTTTACATCACTAAAGAACAATGTATATAGAAGTTATAAATCATTTTATTAGAGACACTATTTAAAAGGGTGAAATTGGTTTAGAATATGTTCCAACTAATGATCAACTTGAAAATATTTTTAATAAGACTTTAGATTTATCTAAGTTTTATAAACTCAAATATGAACATGGTATGATGGAAGTTTAAAATGAAAGATTTAAACAAATATATTTAAAAAGTGTTTTTATGGAAATCAAATTTCCATAAAGATATTTTTGAAGTCTCAAATAATTTCTCCTTCAGAATACCACTTCATGTCAACTTTATTAGCTTATAATAAATAATTTTGGTGTCATGATCCTAGTTTTGGTCAGTATTATTGCTTAAATTTCTTGTATTTTATGGTTTTTTGACATATAATTAAATCTATTTTTTGTTTTTTGGCCAATGAGGATGAAAATATATCCCATTATCTAAATTACAAGAATAATTAATCATTATTTATTACTAATATTTTTACTTTAATATATTAACATTTATATGTGGCTCCTTTTACCCTTTATTTTTTTAAATATTGAGTAATAACTCTTTTAAGATTTTTTTTAAAAAAAATTCAAATAACAACTTTAAATTATGTATACTCAGTTTTAAAGATAATAATTTTAAAATAAGGTAGAAAAGGATTATATTAAGGGGGAGTTTCACTAATTTTATTTTTTTCTCCTTATATTTTTTATAGTTTACTTTTTTAGTCAGTATTTATTTTTAAAATTCATAAATATAGGGAGTTTTCTTATTTTAATATAAAATATTATTTAATTTAATATGAATCTATTTTTTAATTTAAATTCTATTTAAATCTATTTTTAATCTAATCCTTCTATTGAAATCTATTATTATATTTCAAAACCTTCTTTGATACATGCTGAAACAAAGGGGGGTTAAAAAAATTTCATTATTTCAATTTTTATTGAAAATTAATATAATTTGGGTTATTTGTATTTAAGTATGTTGAGAATTAGTTTGATCAACTTAACTTTCCAAAAATGTGGGGAAATGTTCTTGTCTTGGAAAACTTATTTCAAAAAAGGGGTAGATATTTTTTAATAGTTTTTTCTTTAAATTTTTTGATAATTTCATAATAGGGAAGAAGTTTTTGAAATTATAATCATTTTTTTAATTATCAAAAAGGGGGGGAGTGTTTAGTGGATCCTTTCCACATTATTTTTTTATATTTTGATAATTACAAAATTCTCATTTTATTCACTTTCATGTGAGTTTTTAATCTTTCAATTCTTTTAGAAAAAAATCATTGAATTAATATTGATTTTATTTATAGTTCATTTACTTTATCTTTATGTTTTTTATATGTCTTAAGAACAAATTTCGGAGAAAAATTCATCTTTGGATGGGTTTGGTTATGTATAATATGTTGAAATGTTTAAAATTAAAAAAAATATATAAGTGTTGGATGATCTTTATTAAAAGTTCATATCATCCTTATGGTTTTAGGATTAATCCTTAAAATTTTATATATTCATATTTAAGTAGTAGAAAAATTATTATTGCGCACTTATACATTTATCCATACAATATTAAATTTTTGAAAAGTAAGCATGATTGTGAAAAATTAAGCTTACACAATTAAAAATTATGATTTTTAAAAATCATTCTTATGTATATCCTTATGTTAAAATATCTTTATATAGATCCTTGTGTGAAATTAAGCTTATGTTAAACCATAAATGGACCCTTATGTGAAAAAATAATTTATGTGATTATCCTTATGTGTATTTTAAATGACTTCTATGTGGTTCACTCTTACATGAAATCACTTATACGTCGATTAAATCCTATGTAAAATGAATCTTATGTTATTTTTATAATTTAGTAATTTTTTTCTAAATCTAAAAATATGCTTAGTTTTTCTTATCTTTTTATATTTAAATTTATCTCATATTTATTTTAATTGTTTTCTTTATTTTAATAGTTCTATAATTATATATTAATTATTTCAATTCTATAAAAAAATTATTTGGGAGTGTTCTAGATATAATTAAATGAATATCATGTAGAATAAAGTGTGCACATATATTCATGTTGCATCTTGGAAATTATGAGATTTATATTTAAACCGATTGAAATATAAAGAGCCAGCCTCACATGATTTATGATAAATATTAAATAACTTTAATATTGATTATTATGATTATATTTACTATTATATTAAATGTTTATTCATCTTAATGATTTTAGTTATACATGATGTTTTGTTTTATAGAATATCAAAGATAATTTAAATTCATTCCATGTGAATGTTATTAATTTCATTTGTGGAGAAATAAACCTGAATTGTTATCTAGGAAATAAACATCAAATAAGTTTGATGTAGTTTGTTGGTTTCACATGTAAGACTATTTATTTGAGAAAAAAATCAACAATGACTATAATATCTATTTTGATATGCATGATGCTAACACCTTAGTATTTGTTGTGTATAAATAAACACTACATATACAGTTTGGTAAGACCAATGAAAAAAAATAGTAGTGGATATTTTAGCTGTATTGCACAACATTTTTTTATGAACACATAATTATAGAATTTATCTTTGAAAACATAACCATATAGACATTTTAATATCAAAGTGATCTCATCTACCTCGACACTCAAGTTAATATCCTCTCTAAACTAGTTTGTATAGTACTGTGTTTTTCTATCTTTTTTTGTGTGTAACATTTGGTTTATGATTTTTCATTCAAATTACCTTACTGTTGGGTTATATATTTCCTATAAAAGGTATATCTAGTTATGCATTATTCTAGTAAATGGATGGGTTTTTTTACTATTCGTTAATCTAGATGAAGGAAAGGTTAATTATTCCTCCACTTCAAAAGGAAGCTTTTGGGTTGTGCCTCCATGTGAGAAAAAGGTGGGTTTGGGGTTGTGGATCTATGTGGAAAAATGGTAGTTTTTTGATTTGTGACTTTAGGTGTGAAAAATTCAGTTATAATGGGTTGTGACTCCACTTCAAAAATTTAAGTGACTTTTTATTGTGGGTATTATACTCTCACATTGAGAGTGTTAAAAGTATACATAGGATCACTTTGATCCAAAAAATTATAAAAAAAATATGTTCCTATTTATTTTTTCACTAAAATGTTATATTAACAATAACAAGTTATTTAATATTCGAAAAATATATCAATTAACCCCTCCCTATTGACCGTTCATTCATCTTAACCATGACCAAACATGTTTATATATGACCATTGAGAATACATATTGACAATGGGTATATTAATATTGTTGTAATTGACATATAATATGTTTTTATAAATGAATAACATATTAAAAACCATATATTTAACATGTATAATAAATATTTAATATCCACTAAATATCAAAAGAATTAAAATAAGTAAAATACAAGCATTCATTGCATAATAAATTATTTTTATTCAAGAAAGATTATTTTTTAATAGTATTATGTATTTTTATTTAAATGTTTAATTTCTTATATTTAGATATTTAATTTTATAAATTGGATTTAATATTTGAAATTAGGATATCAAATTTAGGTATGAGTTTTATTTTTTGTTAAAAAAATAATTTACCGAGGTGAAATATAGGTTACGTTGGTAAATATTTAAAATAATAAAATACCATATATGGTAAAAATGATATACAAAATTATCTGAAATAAAAATAAATATTAATAATTGATTTAATATTGGTCACACTTTTTCCCAACTATGGTCTACTCTCCAACTCAGAACGACCTTCATTAACAATTAATAAATGAATATTCACAAATATGTCACTCAAACTCATCTATAAAAGGAACCTTCATCTACCCATTCCCAACCACATATAATGTTTGGTTTACTATATAATATCTACAAAAATTTAATTCTAAAAAATCCAATCTCACATTTGGTAGCTTATGGTAACAATAAGGTATCCCAAATCCTTCTTTATGGATAAAGTTCTTACAAAAAGAAGTGGTTTTCATCAAGGTAAGTAACAAGTTATTCTATAGCTTTTTAATTTATCTTCTCATCTTTTATCTTATTAAATATTCTTCAAAAATATAATACTATCTTATTAATATCATTATGATTCTGTAAAAATGATATTAAAATCATATAACTTCATACCCATACTTATTCATTTCTAATAGCATATTCATGTTTGGGTTGGTTCGACCACCAACATGAATGATGTTATGATATCTTCATTATTACAATCATGGATGAGTATCAAAACATAAATAATAGTATTATATGATATTATTGAGTATCTTTTGATATGTTTATAGTTTTATGATGGTGATTCCCAAATGAATGCTTATTGTTTTTGGTAAAGTTACCAAAAATTAACACGTTATGAACTTCATTCTTGTGAATTGTGCCCGTACCTTTTATAAAATAAATATGGGGTTTTAAAAATGATTAAAATTTTAATATTCTAGTATTTTAAAAATTCTATAGATTATTAACTTATTAACGGTGATTGAAACCACCCTATCGAAACAAGCACAAAACAATCAAAACTACTAACATCTAAGGATAAAAATAATCTATGAAAAACTAATATATATATATATATATATAATATAATAAATGAATACTTTTTATTAATATAAAATATAAAAAATATAAATATGTTTTTAAAATATATGATTAATAAATATATTTTTCCTATACAATGAGTTGTAGCATGTTTAATAAAAGATCAGAGTAAAAGTAAGAATAAGTTTCTTTATCGCTATTTTTGGTTGGAACCTTTCTCTTATATGCCCATGTTTTTTATATTATACCATTTTTGTATTATATATATTTATATCTATTTATAATATTTATTACAGTCTATTTCTAAAGATTTTAAATTATTTACGAAGTTGGGAAGATAATATTTCTCTCTCTTCCTTTACATTTCTCACTTGGTCACTTTATTCCAATGATTTTTTATATTTTATTTATACAGCTACCAATTCAAGATTAATTATTTCGTGATACTTTAAAATAATTTTATTTCATTTATCAATCAATTTTTAAACCATTTATTCTTAATCTATTTGTTTTAAAATAAAGGTGTTAAAATGTAAAGGAAATTTCATCTTAATTTTTATATAATTTTTTATCATTATTTAAATGGTTTTTAATATATTTCAATATCCTTTTATTTCATACTCGGTTAATATGTATTATATTCCATTGGGTATATAATTTTATATAATTTTCCACTTTCTTTCATTGAATGATATATTTTTATATATTGTGAAAAATTTTATATTATCATTTTTATTTTTTTGGGTTAATTATGACATGTTTTGATATATTTATTATTATTTTCATATTAATGTGGCACAACTATATATAGTTATATCATAATTTAATGGGTGATATTAGAATTATATATCTCTATAATGCAGTGATTAAAGATTTATACCTCATTATATAACCATGTTATGTGTGGAAATTAGTTGTATAAAGGCATGTTTCCTTAATGGTTTATTATTTATTTCAATTTGGGAACCTTAATCTTTTTTTCTATTTAATTTAAATTTTTAAAAGGATTAGGGATATTTGGAAGATAGAAAAAAGAAGAAACAAGGGACCCGGGGTGTAGGGAACAATTGGGTACCTAGTGTCTTGGCATTGAGTACCCAGTAGAAACAATACTACTATGACTAATGAGTACCCGATGGACCTGTACTGGGTGCCCAGTGGGTTGGGGTTTTGTTTTTTTTATTTTAAGGGAAAATGTAATATTCACCCCTAATTTACCCCATTACATCCCTAACTTAGATTTTTATTCTTTATTTCAATGTTTTTCTAAAAATTATATCTCCCACACTAATTCCATTCATTCCCCTTGATCCCTTTCTTGAACCCTCAATTGAAATTATAGCATAGTGCTCATAGAAGTCCTCCTTTGTCTAATAAAAGGTAGAATTACTATATTTCTTAATTTTCCTATATTTTATGTAGCGAAATTATTAAAACCCAATTAATTCTAATAATGAATCAGTTTTATATTTTTTTAATGTTAAAAAATATATTTTTTGGATTTAAATATAATATGATAATTTTATATGATTTTTCAATCAGAAAAGAAATGGTTTTAATCTAGATGAAATGTATCTCAAGAAATATATGGTTTTAATAAAAAATTATAATTATAATTTTAGAGTTTTAAATTTATTAAATTAAATTCATTTTTGGTTTAATAATATTAAAACTATCTGAGGGATAATTTTTTTTATTTTTTTAAAAATATTAATTTTTGATTGAATAGTAAAAAAGTGTTGATTTTTGTTAAACCTATCATTTATTTAAAAGTATTTTAGAAATTAAAATTCCATTTTGGATTAGTTTTAAACTTAAATTCTTCCAATTTTACTAAAAATAATACAAATAATTCCAAGGGTATCATTATTATTTTTTATTTTGGTATAAAATAATTTTTATGCTTAATAATAACATTTTTCTAAAAAAATGTTTTATCTTGCATTTTTCACACATATATGAAAATTAATTTATGAAACCTATAAAAATTGAATCTTGAAAAATGGATTTAACATTTGGAATCATGAGTTTTAAATTTTTTTAATGTTTTTAATTTTATTTTTTTCGTAATGAATAGTTATCATAGTAAAAAATTATCATCTTAGTAAAGATTAAAAGGGTCAACAAGGGGTTAAACTAAGATATAAGGCATCAAATATATATAAAACTTACCTAAATTTTATTTTCTTAGTGTATTTAGACCTTACCCCATATTTTATTTGAAATTTTTCTATTTTCTCCACTTGAACTTGAGAAAGGCATTTGTTATATTTAAAAGTTTAAAGTGTTTATAAGAGTGTCACTCCCCTCACTTATAAAAGGTCACCTCCTATCCTCACTTATTTACACATTTTTAACCAATTATCTCAACTAATATATCCCTTGTAACTTCCCAACATCTCTCTCTACATCCTATAGTTCCTAATCTTCTCAAAATATTAATCTAATAAGGCTTAAGGTGTAGCCCAAAGGGAGATATCTGAAGAGGATGTATAAGTCATAACTTGACGATTTAAGTTTATTTCCTCTTATACCATCTTAAAATATATTCAGTATATTATAAAATAACTAAATTATAATATTATATATACTAAAATTTTATTGTTTTGATGTAATAACTCTTTTCTATCTATTTTACTTCCTAGAGGAAATAAAAACACTGCCCATTCATATGTGTGGACTTCCACCATGAAGTAATGTGTTTTTTTTTCCATAACCACCTTGAAAAATGTTTATAAATATTAAATTAATGAATATATAATATTTTTATGATATTATTATGATTTTATAATGATAATATGTTACTTAACTTCTTACCCTTTCTATTTATTGAAAATTTATAGTGTTGCTTGTGCGTACGTGTGGAATACCACCTTCATGAAGCGATGTGATTCATTTTTCATTACTACATATCATGGTTGGTAATAAGGACATAAATAATGAATAAATATGAAATTAATAATATAATTATTATTCTATAAAATTAAAATATTATATACCTTATTTATTTTTCATCCAATAGAAAAATGGAAATGTCGCTTGTGTGTACTTCTGGACTACCACCTCCATGATATGAAGAATTTCATTTTTCATGTTCACCTTCTATGGATAGTTCTAAAAAAAATAATGTATAAAAATAATAATTTTTTCATGATTAATATTCTAGAGATTATGTAACCATGATCCATTTTACCTTAGTTAACCTACTGATGTCATTTTGTAATTATGAATTGAATGCCCTCAAAATGTCCAATGTGAACTTAACCATTTTAGTAACTAAATAAAACATGGTAAAAATGAAATAAAATGAATAACGATAATGAAATAAACATGAAAAATGTTCTTAAGTATGTTCAAAAATAATATAATTTTATTACATAGGAGGGTATACATGTAAACAATATGAGTTGAGACTAAAGATAAGAGACATTCTTTTAAAAATATTATTTTAAAGCCTTCCTTACAACTCTTTTCCTTTCATGTCGTGGTTATTTTAAATATTTTAAGAATGTTCTTAATTATGATTTAAATTTTTATAAAGTTCATTTTCAATTATATTTTAATTTATTTAAAATTATTAAAAATAAATATTTTCAATATTTTTCATATGGGTTAATTTCAACTTTTTATAAAAGTATAAAAAGAATTATTTTTTAACATATACAGATTGACCTCCCTATCTAGCCATCTTATTTTTTGTTCATTATTAAGATTACTTTAAATGTTTCTATTTTTATTTTCAAAGATAATATTTTTCTCAATATTATGGGAATTTTTAGTTTAAGAAAATATATGGAAAATTAATTTTTCTCATCTTTATGAGATAACTGAAAGTGTTATTTATTATGGGATTGAATGAAAATTCAAATAGGTTTTATAATTAAAGTGAAATATATATATGTTTTATTCAATCTATGGATATTATAAATTTTATATTAATGATGGGTGATCTTGATATAGCTCTAATGGTGGGTGATCCCGATATAGCTCTTAAATGTGTTGGGAAAAGTGGTGGAGAATACTAGTGGAAGGTTACTCCTAAGATATGTGGGACTTATCCTATTAGGTGATCCCATTATAAGGGTTCTTATAAGGGTGGATTTAAGGATAATATCCCATGGTTCCAACATGATATTCTTGCAATTGTTTTTTAAGTAAATCTTTTGATTTTAAAAGTTAAGAAAATGAGCTTATGTTTTTAAAGAATTTTTATGAATTTTGTTAAATAAAAGGGTGAAAGGATAGTTTTTAAAGAAAGGTATTTGTGAGTTTTCATGTTTTACAAGAAACCATAATCATTTTATTTTTCCTTTATTGTTTTACATGGAATTGTTTATGAATTTTTTTTATAAATTGAGTTGTCTTCATTGAAGAGTAAATGGATAATTAAGATTAAATATTTATTATGAAAAAAAGGAAAACTTTCATAGGTATTTCTCAAGTTTAAAAATTAAATAATGGTTTTATTTTCATTTATTCCCCCTACTATTATTTATTTTTATCTTACCTTATTTTCAAATGTTTTCTCAGAGGATTAATGATGAGTAGAAACATTAAAAAAGTGAGAGTACTGGTTATTGGAGTTTCCTTGAATGAAGAAAGTGTTTCATTATAAAGAACTTGTTTTTTGGGAAAATGTACATTTTGTGAATGTGTCTACTTTATTATGTAATGTTTTACCTAATTATCTAGAACTCTAAACCTAAATAATACTATAAATGTAAAAAATTGAAACCCTTATTATATATTAGGTAATTATAGGTTGATTAAGGTGCAGGTTGTTATAATTGTAATAAAAGGAAAGGTTTAAATACCTTTAGAGGTTATTATAATTTTAAAAGATTTTTTAAAGTGACTATAATTTATGTTTATATTTTTATAAGATAGATTTTAAATATTTTAATGTTTCTTCATCAAATCCATGTATATTCATAATGGTTTTCTATAGAGGAAACAAGACAACTAAAGTAGGAAGGCATAAAGTGGATAAAACCTTTAGAATATACAACCAAGAATGGTTGTAATATATTAGTTTATTACTATGTTAACTTAGTTGAAAAAATTTATTAATGGAGGTAAAAATTCAATGAATCAATCAAATTATCCACATAACCATATATTAATAGTATAGCATTTCATGAAATAGAACCCTAAAGATCTTGGTGGATCATATAACCTAGTGAAAGATAAAGGATGGATTAAATATTTCTAGAAGATATTCTAATTTATGGGATGTTTTTAACATCATAAGGTAACCCTTCTTATTTATCATTTTTAAGTTGAATCTAATCAATAGTGGTATTTTATTACAAATAATAAGGAAAATAAATAAATTGATTCCATGGAATAAATGGTATTTAAGGATCTCTTCTATGAAAAATATTTTTTTAAACTTGTTCAACTTATAATGGAAAAAAATTGTTATTAATGAAGAAAAATTAGGAGGACTATGTTGATTAATATAATGCTAATTGTTTTAGATTGGTTAGGTATATGCTGAATTTTATTCTATATCATGATATAAAAATTGATTGATTTTACTCAGGATTTGATCCAAGTTTAAGAAGGACTATGGTTACTAATGAGTTTTATAGTTATCAAGATATTTCATAGTGTGCTAAGAAATTCAAGATGGAGATTTTTGGAATTTTACAATGATAAGGATAATAAGTGATCCAGGTGTTAGACAATGTGTAATAATTCATCAATGAAATATAAAGGTTAGGAAATTCAATTACCCTCTTATGATAAGGGTGGTGAGAACCATTCAAGAGAATATATTATGAGATATGGTAAGTGTTACCAATGTGTAAATACTAGAAACATGACTTATTACTACAAAGAGAAAATAAATGTTAATGGAAATACTAATAATGAAAATAAGGAAGTGAAATATTTTGATTGTAATGAGTTAGGAAATTATGCAAATACATGTCTGAATTTAGTTACTCTATGTGGGAATCATCAATATAGGAAACAGAAATGTGTAAAAAGGTATTTTTTATACTACTATGATGGATATGGGACCCTCAAATGAAGTGGTAAGAGGTATATTAAATACTTATTCTGATTATACCAATGAATGTTTTGATTCAGGATCCATATATTATTTTATATCTAGGAAATGTTTTAAGTAAAATAGAAATACCAAATAAATAAATAAATTTAGTACTCTTTGTAAAAATTAATGGGATCATATTATGACAACTAGAATTTATAAAAAAAATCATGTTATCATATTTTGAATGGTTTTTCCTACAAACATTTTTTCTTTCCCATTGAAGAGTTTGATGTTATTATGGATATGGATTATCTTTTAGTTTATCACACTAATATATATTTTAGAGGTAATGAAGATATTTTTCATAATGATTTTCCAGTTATATATAATAATGATTTAATATTTTTGATGTCATATCAAGAATCTGAGAAAAAAATAAAATGTGAAAGTGAAATTTATCTTATACATATTGTTGATAAGAATAGAATTATTCAAATTGGATATTTGTCAGCAGTAAATGAATATTTAGATGTTTTTATTGATAATTTTCCTAGTGTCATCCCTTATATATAGGTTGTGTTTACTTTTTTACTAAGTTCCTAATGATAATTCAATTAAAAAACCTATCTAATGGATTTAATTTAATTTTTATAATTGAAAAGGTAGTTATTGGAATTACATGATAAAGGTTTCATCCACCCTCTCACTTCACCTCAAGGAGATCCTATTTTGTTTGTTAAAAATAAGGATGGATCCATGAGACTTTTCATTGATTATAGATCACTCAATAAAGTAACTATTGAGAATAAGTATACTTTAACTCATGTTTATAACTTGTTTGATTAAGTCCAAGGATCATGGTATTTTGTGAATATTGATCTCTTGTCTGGGTACCACCAACTAAATTTAAAAAAACAACATTCCTAGGATGGTTTTTGGCACTAGGAATGTCCATTATGAGTTTGTGGTTATACCATTCGAGTTAACAAATGCAACCATTGTATTTATATATCTAAAGGATAAATTTCTCCAAGAATACTTTGATAAATTTTTTGTTGTTTTTATCGATGGTATTCTAGTTTATTCTAGAATTTATGATGAATGTGAGAAATATATAAGGATTGGTCTAAAAATTTCAAAATAAAATAATTTGTATGAAAAATTCAGAAAATGTGATTTTTTTTACTATATAGTTCATTCCTTGAAAATATTTTTTCTAAATATGGAATAATTATTGATCCTACTAAAACTAAGATTTTGAAAGAGTATCCACATCATATAAATGTGATATTTTATTTTTATTGGATTTATGGTTTATTACTAATGATTTTTTAAAAAAAATCTCAGTCATTAAGCCCACTAACTATGATAACTTTAAAAGAAGTAAAATTAATCTAGACAAAAGAATGTGATTAATGTTTTTAAGAATTAAAAAGAATATTATTTAATTCTCTTATGTTATTCATTCCATCATGAAATGGGGAGTTTTTTATTTACAGTGATTCTTCATTGAAGTGTCCCAGTTGTCACACCCTGAACTGAAACTAATCTATTAATTCTTTTATTTTTGAGTTTTATTTATTTCTCTATCCTTTCAGGTGGTTACTACTTGAAAGTAGAGGTTTGGGGGAATATGGTGAATCTTGCATATTTAATGTGCACGGTCTTCCAAACTGTATGTAAACTATGTGACAACCTCTATAATTTCTCAAATCTAACCACGTAGTTGGTTCATGGTTTCTCTAACCATGAAACCTGATTGTGTAGGGTGATACAGATCTACCAGTGTGTGACCCATGTTTGGCACATGGTTTGTCCAAACATGCATAGTGTATAGGGGTTTAAAATTTTGAAATCCGTATTTTCCATTAATTAATTTAACACATAAAGGGGTTTCTCACACTCACTCTCACACACTCATACTCAATGATCAAGAGGGGATCCTGGTTTTTCACCTCCTCTCCTCCCTCTCCCTCTATTTTGGTTTATTTTTTCCCCAATTCTTGGTGTGATCATCTTAGGTTTGCATTTATTCTTATCACATTCCCTCTTTCTCTCTTTTTTCGGTTTCGTTTTCTCTCTTGTGGTACACATGACCAAGGTAAGCCCTGACCCAATTTTTATGTGTTTTTTGATCAATTCATGGTCTCTATGGTTCATGAGGATCAGTTTGAGGCTCGTTCTTATGAAATCTATTGAAGGTGATAGATTCCACTCTATTTAAGGTGGGTTACCCAATGTACGAGACTTTAAATTAAAAACTATAATTGATTAATTGTTTTAATGGGTGTTTTCACTATATTTTGAAGTAAATATATTATATAAAATGTTCTTAATACTTGCAATTTGTTTCTATATTTTAGTTTATATTTTTCATAAGCTGTAATCATGGGTTTCTATTATTAAAACATTTTTCTAATATTGATTTGAAATTTCAATCATTGTAATTGATTGATTGGTTTTCCAAATTATTTTTATCATGTGATTTTGGAACTACCAAGGAATCTTGGTCTTTTGGATGGTTTTCCATAAATTCCTAATGGAATTTTCGGTTTCCTAAAAATCCTAAAAGGGATTTCTAATATTTTAAACTACTAAATATAACTTATAAACATATACATATATAGATATTGATATAGATATAGATATATATATACATATATATATATAGATATAGATATATATGGGTATCCTATTTATATATATTCATGCATGGTTATGTGAATAGATGCATTGGGAAAAGGGTTATTTATATATATATATATATATATATTAATGTGCATATGTGTGTAAGTGTAAATAGTGGTTTTGGAACTTGGAAGTTATGAACTAAAAAAGTGGTATTTCAAATGAATAATGTTTCCTTTAAATTGATGAGGCCTGGTTGGAACTTTGATGGATTTATTTAGAAATGAAAACCCTTATTAAGTCATGCCCCTTGTTTATAGAACATGAATGTGTGACATGTGATGTGTTCCTTGTAAGGGGATTTTGTATCACTTATTTTTTGTGAATAGGAAATAGGGGATACCGTTGAAAGGGATTTAAGAGGTGAGAAAGTGAATTGTTTTAGTGAAAAGTGTATGATATGTATATAAATATTAGTTTGATGAACTCACATCCATTTATGTATCATTGGAAGACTTGGGTAGTCATGAGAAGTATATAGGTACACATGTTGTACTAGTTTAGTATTATCCTCAAACTAGTGTCCTTGAGGTAAATATCTCATGTAATTATGGGATACACCCCTCGGTTAAACCAGTGAGGGTGAAACTAATTATAGGGGAAGGTTGGTTATGGGTATCCAGGTTTGGTGGTATTTTCTTATATTGGTGTTGATATCTTGTCCTAGACTATCTCAAATAGCTCCTATGTTACCATGATAGCTTTTTTACATATATTCTACTTTCCCTAATTTTGTGTAACTTTTCAAAATAATTTCTATTATTAGGATTTACTACTAAAAATCATACCTTATTACATGTATCTTCTTTTAAATGGTTTATTGGAAGGAATATTATTATTTAAAAACTATTTTAAAAATAAAATGGTAAATGGTTCTTCTCAATTATCGGAATGCTAATTATTTTTAAAGGAAAGGAATATCATATTTTTATATATTTATATTTTCAAACTATCAAGAAGTGGTTTTCTCTTTAAAGGTAAATCATAGGTCATGGTTTTTCTCTTGGAATCCCTACTGATCATCTTAGTTCTCACACCCACATTCTCATTTCATTTTTAACATTAACTTAGTTTTGGGTCTGTCATGGATTTAATATGTTCTGAGGTTGGTGGTGACTTTTAAAGTCATGTGGAGTTATGTTTATGTGATTGTATTTCTTTAACTGAAAATGTTTTCCTTATTTATTCTATTATTATTTGTTTACCAGTTTTTTCATGAGTTAAATCATTCCCAATTGATTTATGATTGATGCTAAGAAGTATTTTACATCCCAGAAGTATTATCAACACCTCACAATCCTTGTCACAAGTCAACTCGGGTGCCTGGTTTGTGTTCAACCTAGGTTGGTTCATGAAAAAATGGTATCAGTGTAGCAACCCTGGATATTTTGGAATGTTTAGAAGTTTTAATATATTATTTTAAAAAATTTAAGTGGAATGATGAGTGGGTTACCAATAAAAACCCTCACATGATGATACTTGACTTACAAGGGTAGTCTGGGATGAGTAACTCTCTTATTTGAGAATTGATTCTCAAATTTCTTTTGAGACTTTGGGTATTTATTTCAGTACCATGAGTTTATTTTTAAGGAATTTTATGTTATTATTGAGGAATTTGTGGTCAAAGTTAAATTTTTTAAGGAACTACAGATTTAATTATTATTATTAATGGTCTAGAAATTCGTGAAAAAATCATACAACCATATCTAGGTACTTTTAGTAGGACTCGCATGATTATCACATAGCCTTCCAAACTGTGAGGCCAAACGGTGCACTGTTAAAAAAATTCAAGATTTTTGAACTTTCAAGTTCTTTGGATAATTTCTAT
Source organism: Viscum album (assembly GCA_963277665.1). Lineage (NCBI taxonomy): Eukaryota > Viridiplantae > Streptophyta > Magnoliopsida > Santalales > Viscaceae > Viscum > Viscum album. The sequence goes on along the minus strand of OY728141.1, from coordinate 200,362,619 downwards.
TTGTCTGATTATTTTTATAATTGTTTTGGGATATTTTTGTTTTTATATATGAAATTTTATATAGTTTAAGATATATTGATTTGGGATTTTGAAATGAAACTTTTAAAAGTAGATTTGAAAGGTGTGATGGTTTTTCAAACTAGTGGGGTGTTTATAAAAAAATATTTTTTTAAAATGAAAAATAGTTTTATGATAAATTTTTTTTTGAAAGGTAATTAATATATTATATTAAAATTTTGACACTTTTTAAATGATATTTTTAGGAGGATTGGGTTAAAGGAATCTTAAAATAGAGTTTACAAAAAAATTTGAACTTAGTGTTTTTTTCAATTGAGGGGAATTTTTCTTATAATCATTTAGGTTGAAATTTTTTAGTACTACATTGATAATTAATTTGAGAATGGTTTATTAGATACTATTTTATCCTTTATATTTTAGATTTAAAATGTTTTTTAACTATGTTTCATGCTACTTATTTTTAGAGTACACCCCCACTAAGATCTAAGAAATCTTGAAGAGGATGTATGGGTGGATCTTATACCATGTTATTTTTAGTTGATTAAGAATAATACCAATCATTGGTACATCTATTTTGGATATAGAGCCTAGTGGTTTTGATCTATTGGATTGTTATAAAAAAATTCTAGAAGTTTCAAGATTTGAATCCTCATCATTTCTTTGAACAACCAAAACTGGGAAAATTGAGGAATGGTTGAGAATTATTAAGGATATATTTATTAAAATTAAGATTATTCATCATATTATGTTTTTTTTCTTCACCCTTATGGTATAAGGCCTTAGTTAGAAGTTTTGGAAGTCTGTTAATTAGAAAAATCCACAAAATTCCACTAGTGGAAAAACTTCAAAGATTTTTTTATCTGGTAGTACTTCTATTAAGTTTTAAGGATGCTAAAGATTATAGAATTTTATGATCTCTAGAAAGGTGATTCAATGATGTTAAATTATGATAATATTTTTTCTCGTTTGGTTTCATATCTTCCAAATATTTCTGGCGATAAATCCTTTAAGGGTATTTACTTTGGAAGGGGCCTCCAATAAAACATGTTTCTAAAATTATCTTCATTTAACCACAATAATTATGAATATGTGTTGAGTCAGGTTGTTTAGGATGAAGCTAGATAAGACATAGATTTAGATATGGTTGATTTTTTTATTATCCCTAGGGGTGATGGTGGTGGTTCCAATAAAATTAAATGGGGTAAATCTAGGTCTATCCTTTTTAGACGTTGTATGAAAATATTGTTGTGTTTTTCTCACTTGATTCATCTGGGAGAAAATTTTGGTGTTCTATCAGTGTAGGAAGTTAGGCATAAGAATCAATGATTCCAAGAAGCACCAAAGACATGTCATATCTATGTTCAATTTTGGAACCTACAAAGATTTTATAGGGATGCTTCTCAGAAGAGATGTGGAGTCAGATCCACTCCCATGAAGAATCTTCTAGCTTAGTTGGATGAACATGGAATTTATTTGAGCTATGTATAAAGTTTCTATTATTGTAAATGTGTTCTATTTTGGATATTTTACTTGATGGTTTTTTCCTTTTATTGGGTATAGAGGATAATTTTTTAGATCGTTAATGAATATGGGTTTCCACTTTTATGATATCAGTTTCCAGTTTTTTCGGACTCCTTTTCCTTTTTCTTCTTTTGGTTACTTGACCTTCAAGTGAGCCTGAGGTCCATGTTGTTTTAAGAGTTAAAATATAAGAGTGATTTTAAAATGGTGGGTATACCACCATGGGTTAACATATTTTGTTTCTAATAAGAGTGGTTTAGTGATCCTTGTGTAGATTTAATATTATTTTTTAGTGAGTCCATCATTTATAAAGATGGTGTTATTAGTTAATGATTGGTACCCAACCTAGCCCCACCCAAGAGATGAATTGTGGGCCTCCTTCTTCGAAATTTTTGTTGGGACAAGATCATTAGTTCAGGGTTTTACTTGGTTTTGGGGACTTGTTCTTAAAGTTTACCTCACTTCTTCTCTTTCCATGATAGTTGTGATTGGATCTAGTGTCAAACTTTGAATATTTGATTTATGAGACTCCATGGTTACCTTTTTGTGTGAGGATCGTGATGATTAAAAAAAAACTAAGATCCTTGTTTCACCTTTAGTCGGTATCTTTCCTCCAGGTTGGGTTCATTCGGTTTAGTTCCTTGGAAACCTATCTCATTAGGATTTTTAGGGGTAAAAGTGTCATGGTGGGGATAATTTACACACCCTAACCTAACACTACTCTATTAATTTATTAATTATATAGTTATATTAATTTCTCTCTCCTTCCATGTGGTTTATCTTTGAAACTATAGGTTTGTGGGCATGTAGTGCATGTTTCATGTCTAAGGCATACAGTTCCCCAAATTGTATAGTAACGTGCATGATACGCCCACATGCATCATTTAATTCACACAGTCTATGATCATATTGGAATTTATATTTATCCCAAACTTCACTTTCTTATAAGACATAGTATAGTGATAGTGTGGGGACAATCCCATGAGGAACGTTTTGGTGAGAAAAGATACAGGACTTCAAACTTATTGTGTTTGAATCCTAATGAATTGGTTTGGGTTTGGGATTTAACTAAATTGATTGAGTTGGTTTAGGATTTATGAAGAATGTAGGTATTATGATCAATTTCTAGGTTCGGGTAAAAAGGATAATCTTGATCCAAACTTGGAAAAGTCTTAAGGATTGTGCTATAAAGTAGTGCAAAGATCACTAGTTTCTTATTGTTAAACCAACTATATCTATATGAGATGAAACTATCCCTTATTCAAAATATATCTAACAAACTAGATGCATTAACCATATATTCTATGGAAAAAACTATCATAAGATAATGGTCGTATCATACTCTACTCCAATCAGGTCAAGTTTGTTCATTTAAATATCCCATGTTTAGGTTTACCTAAAATACTTGAATAAAAAATCATTATGTAACCTAATTATTATACTTAGGGTTACTAAGTTATGATTTAGAGATTCATTAAGTTCATAATACCCCTACTCTCGACCATTAACCTAAGCGGTTTACCCACTCATGACGGTAATAATCAAGATCAAAGAAATAATTATAAACATGCTTTGTTGATTAAGAAAATAGTTGGAATATGATATTTTGAAAGTGAGGATTCAAGAATCAAGAAGTTAATCATCAAAACGAGAAATAAATCAATCATCTACTTACTTGAAATAGTAAAAAAACAATAACATATGACACGTCTGCTATTAAATGGAAATGATGATGTTAAATGGATGTCAAATAGTGAATAGCAATGAACAAAATGTAGAAATCATTGTGGAATAATCAACGATGCTTGGATTTAATGAAAAAGGTAGTAGTAAATTTATAGAGTTGAGTTGGGAGAGAAAATAAAGAAGAAATGCCATAGATAACGAGGGGAAAATGGGAGAAGGAAAGATATGCATTGTTGTATAGGCAATATAAAGTAAATAGTTGGGATATTATATGACTTGTAAACATCTCATGTCATGTAATCTCGATCCATTGTTTTCTCTAAGTATTTTGGATTTGGCATGAATCGCATCCTTAATCTTCGAGATGTGTATATTTAACTCATCTCATGACATGTAATTGGACTTCATGACATGATTCTTCTGGTGACTTGAACTTTAAGCAAAAAATAGTATTTGAATGTTACATGACATGTATTGAAGATTCACATCATATAATATTTTCATGGAATGTAAATTCTTCTTGACTTTCTTCATGACTTGTGACATGTTGTGAATGACTCCTACATGTTGTGTAATGGATTTTTAAGACGTGAAATAATCATTTTTGGCCAGTTTCCATAGATTTTCCTTTAGATTCTTGGAAACCTAATACCTAAAGTAGTCAATACATACCTATTTCATTATCAAATAAAACATTAATAGTAATTAATTAAATAACTCTAAAATGTATATACAATTTCATTTTATCAAATTCCCCCACACTTGAACAATTTCTTATCCACAAGAAAAAATCATCTCAATAGGGATTCCAATATAAAAAAAATTAAAACAAGAAAAATTTATTAAAACCAATAGAATAAAACAAAGTGTAAGCAGAAAAAGTTAGTCTTCTAGAATCAATCCAACATAAAAAATCAGTCATGCATCATAGTTCAGTTATTTATTCAGATTATCAATCCTGTAGTTACAATCTCAATACTTTTTCTTAAATTCGATACACATTTTTTAATTTACCACACAATGAATTTTCTCTCATATCTCAGGGTAAAAATGTAATTGGAGTTATTCTCATACCATGAATACATATTTCTAAACATAGGCTTTCATTGGTTCTATCATCTCCATTTCATAAATACAAATACAAAATTAATCATGAGGGCTTCAGCAAAAAGGGTTCAAAAAAATCTAAGGCTATGGGCAGGTGGGTAGAAAGTGAAAATAAGGCTCAAAGTGAAGGTAAGATCCAAATTTTAATGCATGATAAGTGGGAATAGTGTAGTGATGTGATTTATTCAAGATCAAACAATTTCCATCCTATAAATATCTCAAAATGGATCCATAAGTGTATCAAGTATGTATCGAAAATTTAACATGTTCCTTTATTTTTCTTTTCCTTTTATTTATTTTTTAAAATTCATGGTTAAGAAAGATCTCACATCTATCCCCTAACCACATATGATCCTTCATGGGATCCATCGATCTGGATATTGTGATTTTTGACCTTCCTTACTTACAACCCAAAATCTTTTTCTTTTTCTTTTTGCTTATTTTTAAATGGAATAGGATAAGCATAAAAGTAAAAAAAATAACACATCGATCATAATAGATCATTCTAGTAATTAACACAATATATATTCTCAATCAAAACATATTGTGTTCATTGGTTAAAAATCCCCCCATAATTTTTCAAATTATAATCATTCATAAAACCAAGAGTGTGGAAGGAATGGATAATAATATTGGAATAGCTACATACTAAATAGATCATTCATGGAAACTACAAGAAAAACAAAGGAAAAATGTATTGTGGGTCTCAAGAAAAGGTGGATAAAAAATTTCCTCAATCATATTAAAATTGTATTTTTTAGTCATAGCCTCAATAATATCTCAATTCAGGTCCTAATAGGTTTAAATGTCCCAGTTTTCACTCAATAAATATTCTCAAACAAGAAGATGAAATTGTAGGCTCAGAATCCTCTTAGGAATAAGATTATAAAATAAAAACTAGCAACTATTCAGGGTATAAAACCATGTAAAAATTAAATAAAAAGAAATTTCAAAAAATTTAAATTTGATTTAATTTACTAAACTCATCAATCATTCTAAAAAATCTAAACATAAGTGAAACATGGATTAAATAACTTCCAACTTAAATTTATATTTTATTTAAATGGTTGTAATGATTTTTCAGGTTTAAATAATGCTTCAAATGAAAAATGTCTCCTAGATAAATGAAAATAAGCAAATATCCAAGTGTATCGAAATTAAATGTCAAGAAAGATTCCCCACACTTAAAATGAGACAATTTTTACACTTTCCTAGAAAGTATTGTGGGAGAGATATGACTGATATAGTGTTAGAAAAATTAAATAGAAATATTGAAAAGGAATGGTAGGGAATCAAGGGCTACATGTAATGACTGCTATGCCATAGGAAAAATTTTAGAATCATGATTTTGAATCAAGATACCTGCATAATGGGTTAGAACGTCAAATCCTATACTAAATACAACATTAGTCCACATGGTCTAAATATTTTGGAATCAGTAATATAGGAAGGTGCACATAATTAATAGGAATGAAAAGTTTTTTAGATACATATAGATATGTGTGTACAATGAAGTTAAAAGTATCCTATTATAGAAAATGATACGAAAGTAAAAACAGAAAAATCTTAATAATAAGACTAAAAATGAGGAAAAATGAAATATTGGTTGCCTCCCATAAAGTTCTAACAAAGTCTTCATCACCCAGATGGATGGTTAAAAGAATCAATCAAGTGAGATCATATGATCAGAAGTTCTCTTTTGGTGGTTGTGTCATCAAGATCATGTGGATGCTTGGTGGGATTAACCACCATAGAAGTGTATTGTGCATGAATCTAGTTCATAAGGAATAGCGTATGTAGTCATCATGGTGGTGATGGTTGTTGAGTATGGATCTATAATGAAAGATCCTCAAGCTGGAAATCAACATCAGCAAGATATTGAGTCACTCATGGTATGAGGGAAGATGGTGATGGAATAGAAACATTGATGATCTAGAAGAGGTAAAAGAGCTATACATGGCTATTATAATAGTTTAATGCAATGAAAAATAATCTAATCAATAGTAAATAAAAAGTTATACCATGTATATAATAAGTGTAATAATACATCAGTGATATGGAATAAAAATATTACAAAAATATAATCACCCAAGAAGTGTAAAAAAATGGTATAGGGGACTGAGATATACTAAGATTAATCAATATCATCCATCTGGTCATCTATATTCTGCTCCTGAACAGAGGGTGGTTGTAGCTGGCCCGCCTGATCAATAGCTACAATGGAGGTAGGGATCTATCAGCTCGAATGGAATTTCGACTGGGGTAGTGGTTGGTGTGACAACCGGGCCCCACCCACCAGTTGCCCCGCAGACACGTGGGCCCCACTATAGGGTCCACCCACATGCCTGAACGGGTCATCTGACTAATGACAGTCCCCACAGGCCAACACATGCCCTTTCCAGTATGTTTTTTCCTCACTCACACACACCCTGAGAAACTTCTCAGAAGGTCACCCATCCTGATCACTACTCCAGGTCAAGCATGCTTAACTATGGAGTTCTAATCAGGTAGGCTCCTAAGAAGGAAGGTTCACCTTTTTGACATGATTTATATCATTTAGCCATTTAACCCTTTATCATTTAGGGATGTTACAATCACCCCCCCCCCCCCTTAGAGCACAACGCCCTCATTGTGGGCCCTACATCTCAACCCAGGCAGTGCACCGCACTTAACGCTGGGTAACCTCCCTCTGATACCAAATGTGACAATCCCCCCCCCACCAGTTGCCCCACAGACACATGGGCCCCACCGTAGGGTCCACCCACGTGCCTGAACGGGTCATCTGACTAATGACAGTCCCCACAGGCCAAAACATGCCCTTTCTAGTGTGATTTGTCCTCACTCACACGCACCCTGGGAAAATTCTCAGAATGTCACTCATCCTGATCACTACTCCAGGCCAAGCACGCTTAACTATGGAGTTCTAATCAGGTAGGATCCTAAAAAAGAAGGTTCACCTTGTTGACATGAGTCATATCATTTAGTCATTTAACCCTTTATCATTTGGGGGTTTTATAGTGGGGGTAGGAATGTTGGATGATGAAGGACCATAAGAGGCTAGTGGATGAGAGACTGTGGAGGATACTGGTGGTGTAGGGGTAGTAAAATGAGAGAACTCTGCAAAAAGGATTCCCAAGTGTTGGGTAATCTGACATGGATTTTTTAGGATGAAAATTTTTTATACCCCAGATATTTTTTAGGTAAGATGAGGTGGGTGGTGGAGTTATAAAGGTGGTGGTGGTAGGGGAGGTAATATGGGTGGTTTCAGAGGTGGTAATAGAAGTGGTAGTAGCAGGGATTGGTCCGGCGGTGGGAGTGGTATGAGTGGTGGATTGGACTAATGTGGAAGGAGTAGGTGTTGGGTTAAAACATGATCTATGAGTGCCTCATCATCTACCTCAAATTATCCTAATGCCTAATGGTAAATATCACCATCCTTGTTCAGTAGTTGCATCATTTGTAGTAGAAGGAAGTCGATTGACTCCATCAGACTGAGAGAGGTGAGGGGAAGGTAAGAATCAAAAATAACAAGATGATGGGCCAAATGGGTGATGAAGGATCCATCCATCATCATACCTCATGTCTGTTTTTCATGTGATCTATAGTAAAAGGTGAACTATAATACCATGTTGAAGCAAGGCTTCCCATTGAAGCAACAATGATAAAGATGTTTATATGGATAATTCTACTATGATTCAGCATGAAAAAACTATGAAAGTATTAATTCCTAATATAGAATGTAGATCATTGCACCTCTGATTAGTGTGTATTTGGTAATCTAAGTATCTTTCTCAATGTTATCATCATGAGAAATCATCCTTTAGAGACTGTTTGCATCTGACTAGCATGGCTCAAGCTGAAAGGTCAATAATACCTTTGATGTGGCTAAATTGTCAGAATAAACACTAAGCCCAAAGCAAAACTCAATGAAACATAGATCATGTGGTTTTCCTCCTAATAATAAGAAAAGGATGTTGATGGATACCTTTAAAGTGGAAAATAACTCTAGAAACATCTCCTAGTAGGTCTCCTCACACACATCGACAATATAAGTGATGTGCAGGTGGTCAAGTAGTTGGATGACCTCCTATATAATATGAAGGCACTCAAGGATAGCTAACTATATAGTTTTTTTGGTCCTCATTTTCTTTTTCTATAGATGGTTTAGTGCAACATGGTACTAGGGGTTGTAAAAATGAAGGATGGGGTTCATTTGGGGGGACAGGCATCTTACAACCTATTGTAAGTCGACTAGGAATCCTTGGGGGAAAATGGTGCTAGATATGCTAAAACAGAGTTGGGGGATGTGGGGGTTTTGGAGGTATGGTACCCCTTCGGTGCTTGATCGGAGGTGGATTATCATGCTCATGTGAGGATTCAATAGGAGGAGTTCGTACTATTTTTGTGTTCCCCATTATTGTTGGATAGGATTGGAGATGACAGATAGGATGAGAGGGATGAGTGTGGGAGAGATGATGTTTGGTTGAATGAGGGGGAGGAGGGTGATGTGATGGGGTAGCAAGGGAGGGTTCGAGCAATGATAGAGGGTATCGAGGGAGGGGGTTGTCATGTGTTGTGAACCCTAGGTTCACTAAATAAATATTTCATGGAATTACATGATGTGTATTTGGGTACATGACATCTAATTCAAGAATTAAATTATTTTGGTCGGTGAACCATACACACCGTGTATTTGACTATATGTCATGTGATTGATGTTTTTTCACATTTTAGAACTATATCCTAATCATTTTCTCTTAGAATATCCCAAGATACCCTAAATCTTATTCTATCTTATTCTATCCTACTGTGACCTATCCTACGTTTCCTCCTTGTCAATTCTTTGTTTAACATTAAGAGATTGACTCAATGGTGCTCAAATTAATTTTAAAGTGATGATGCATCCCACATGGAATGGTTCTTTATAAATCTTCAATATTTGACCATTTATTTTGAATGTTGGTTCTCATCCTATCTTAATTTTGATGGTCTAGTAGTGGAATACTTGTAAGACCATGAAGGGTCCTAACCATCTTTATTTTAACTTCCCAATGAATATTTTTAATCAGGATTTTAATAATAAGACCTTATTCCCTCATACAAAAATCCATCATGTAATGTACTAATCATGCCATTTCTTGTTTTCCTCCTGATAAATCTTGGTATTTTCTTAGTCATACATTCTTATTTACTTTAGTTCATCCAATTATTTCATCCTAACTTCCTGAGCTTTTTGATAATATAGATTCAACATTTTAATTTTCCAATATGATTGATTCTCTATTTCTATGGAAAAATGGAAAGGATTTTCATACATTAATCACAAGGTGATAGTGTCTATGGGTGTTTTGTATGAAGTACGGTACACCCAGAGTGCATCATCTAACTTTAGACTCCAGTCCATTAAATTTGTGTTTACATTATTTTCAATGATTTGTTTGATTTCCATGTTTGAGAATTAGACTTTTCCACTGGTTTGTGGGTTTTATGGAGTTAATGTATTATATCATATTTATTACTTCTCTAGTTTTCCTTTAACAACTTGATTGGTGAAATGTGTTCCCCAATCACTAATGAGTATTTTGGGAAATCCAAATCTTGAAAAAACATTTTTATTTAAGAAATTCATGACTGCTTTTTCCATGTCATGAGTGGTAGCTTCAAATTCTACCCATTTTGATACATAGTCAATGCCAACAAGGATATAGAACTTTCCATATAAATTATGGAATGGACCCATGAAATTTATTACCCATATGTTGAATATTTCTACTTCCATGATTGGGTTTTCAAGCATTTCATTTCTTTTCCCAATGGTGAATGTTTGTTGGAACCGATCACAGATTTGATAGTAATTTCTTGTATCTTGGTAAAGTTTTGGAAAAAAGAGTCTAATTTGTTATATTTTTTCTATTGTGTGTTCTGATTCATGATTTCCTTTAGTTGGTGATGTGTGAAACACGTCTAACATACTTTAGATCTCATCTTCTAGGATGTATTGTCATATTAAGCCATTAGAACAACACTTAAAAAGTAGTGGTTCATCCTAGTAGTAATGTGAAGTCTCAAACAAAAACTTCCTCCTTTTTTGGTAGGATAGGTATGGTTAAAGTTATCTCATGGTGCGATAGTTTTAAATGTTGGAAAACCATGGTTGTGACTTTGTGTTTAGGATAAAAATGATTTCATTGGGAAATTCATCCTCTATGTCCAGATTATCATCTTCCTTAATGAGGGGTAATGGGAGTCTGGATAGATGATCAGTGACACTATTCTCCATTCCTTTATTGTATTTGATGACAATTTCAAATTATTTTAGCAGTAGGATCCATAATATCAATATTGGTTTTCATCCTTTTTATTTAGAAAATATTTTAAGGCATCATGATCAGTGTACACAATAACCTTTGGAAAAACTAAGTAAGAGTGAAACATTTTGAATGTAAATACTAATATCAAGAGTTCTTTTTTAGTGGTTGTGTATTTTACCTAAGATTCATTCATGGTATGACTATCGTAATAGATGGGACAAAAATTTTGGATGACCGGCTATCCTAAAACAACACCCACAGTGAAGTTTCTTGTGTCTCACATCAATTCAAAGACTTCCATTCTAGTGAAATAATAATAGGATCAACCATTAGGATTTTATTTAAATTTTTGAATGCTCTCCAACCCTCTTAAATGAATTATAAATTAGTATCATTTATTAACAGTTGTGTTAGAGGGTGGGAAACTTTTGAAAAATCTATCACGAAGTAAAGGTAGAATCATCCAAAGACTAGAAATCATCTTAAACCTTTAACTATTGAGGGATCGGGTAAATCATTGATCACCTTTATTTTCTTAGGATCAAATTTCATGTCATCCTTGGAGATATTGAGTCTAGGGACTATGGCTCCTTGAACCATAATTTTTAATTTTATTCAATTTAAAACTAAATAATTTTCTTCACAGCATTGCAGGACTAGTTCAAGATTACTTAAGCACACATCGAAGGATCTTCCATATACTCAAAAATCATTCATAAAAACTTCTAATAATACCTCTACCATATCATGGAACATATGTTTCATACAACTTTGAAAGTTCACCAGTGCATTTTACATACTTAATGACATGCATTTATAGGAAAAGGTACCAAATGGACATGTGAATGTTATTTTGGAGTAATCATATGGGTCAACTACAATCTAATTATATCCTAAATATCAATCCAGGAAACAATATAATTAATTTATTGTGAGTATTTCTAGAATTTTATCCATGAAAGGCAAGGGGGAATTATCTTTCTGAGTTTTTGTAGTTAAGTTCCTTTAGTTCACACATACTCTCTATCCAGTGATGGTGCGAGTCAAAATCAATTCATTTTCATCATTCTGGATAAATTTGTGGCCACTTTTCATTAGAACTACTTGTAGTGAACTCACCCATTAACTATTATATAATGAAAAAATTATTCCAACATTGAGAAGTTTTAGTACTTCTTTCTTAACTACCTCCTTCATTGGTGGGGTAATTTTCCTCTGGGCCTAGAATATGGGATTCACACTTTCTTCTAAAAAAATGTATGAGTGCATAATGTGGGTCAAATCCCCTTGATGTCATCCACCCCCAGAAATTTGAATTTTTATTTATTTTTAGGAATTTGATCAACCTTTACTCTTGTGGTTGTGTCAACTCTAATTTAATGATGACTGTAAGTGTAGTTTTGTTTTATAGAAAAGAATATTTGAGTGTTCTTGGAAGAGCTCCCATCTCCAGTATTGGTGGCTAAATGACTGATGGTATGAAAGGTTGAACTATATCCCTTATAATAGGTTATATATAGAATGTTTCCTCAAGGTCATACTCCTACCTTTCAGTAGGATTTAATTCATCATTTTCATCCTCAATGGCCATGTATTCTATCTTCACTTTAGTGACAAAAATAGCTTGGCAGTCAGAAGAATCATCTAGTTGTTTTTTATCTTTCACTAGTTCAAACACTACTCATTCATCATCAACTCTGAATATCATCCACCCCTAATTTACATCAATCAGTGCTTCCTTGGTGGCTATAAATGGTCTTCCTAAGATAATCAAGATGTCTCGTTCTTCTTCCATGTCCAAAATGAGGAATTCTGCTGGGAAAATGAATTTATCCATCCAACGGCCTGAAGGTCTTCAAATTTTTATTTTATTTAAATAATAATCCCTTTTAAGGGAAGAAGGGGGGAAAACCCAAATAAACATCATCGACATAAAACATATCATGACCCGAAGGTCTATCGAGATAGACCAAACTAACAATATGGAGAAACCCCTCCCCAGCAAATGATCTTGGAAATATATTCACCAGTGTAAGGCTGAACGACAATAAAGTGTCTTATGTCAAAGCATAGGCCTAATCCGATAGCTTATGCCAACACTCTAAAATATTAAAATCCATAATGTTCTGTAATGATGAACATAAGCTTTAGAACCATTTTTGGGGCCTGAACCGCATGGTCATGTCTGGGTGCATCACCATACCAACAGGGCTCACAAACTTTTCTACCATTCCGAGAACACAAAACCATAGAACCTATAATAGTGACCATCCTAGACCAACCCCACCATCCTGCTCAAGATACTTCCACCACCACAACCACAAAAGTCTAGAATTAAGTCCAAAGAACATGATTTCAAATCATCATCACCTAGCACTAGATGACCTAACCCCGCGTCGAAAGAACACCACCGGTGAGGGAATTAGGGTCTTCCTGAAATAGAAATACTGCTCTGGGCATGGATCTACTCTGATCAGAACCTTTATGATCCTTCACTAGGTTCCATCACAAGCCTCACGGAGACAAGGAGTGTTGAGAAGAACCATTGAAGTTGAAATAGGACAATCTAATAACCAGATCTAGCAAAAGAGATAAATCACAACATCACCCAATAAAATGCATGTCAAACCTCACATAATTTGAAACTGAGGAGCCTCTCCCCTCTAAAGAACTGTATATATGACCTTAGTTACACTGAAAAGTCACTGGAAGCACACTTGGTCATGTCGAACGAGGCCCACTCCAACACCTGGACACGCTGGAGGGACCACGCCGGGTTGATCATCGAAGCACTACTGAGGAAACTGGGCTGACCGTCCAAGAACCACCGAGAAGCAATGGCTTCAGACACACTGAGACATGCCAGGCTGACCTCCGATTCACCGAAGAAAAGTGGGGACACTTACTTCACTATGGCTCATCTTCGACGGAATTCCTCGCTGAGACGATTTCCAATGTTCCACCGATAATTGGTGCACCACCTCTATGAGAGATCATGGCCCAAGCGACGACCACACCGAGTTGAACCCACCACTTCAGTGAGTAGATCCTGGACCAAGTGATGACACCCATGCCGAGTTAAACCCACCACCACGAGATGATTTCACTACTGCCTTGAGCAGATCCCAGCCCGAAGGGGGAATTTAGAAAAAATCTGAGATAAATCATACGTTCTGCAGAGAAGAGGGAGAGTCCACACTGAGGCTCTATGTGCTCTCTTTAATTATAGGAAAATGAATTTATCGATTTTGACTAGTTCATCCTCAATAATTCCTTGAGGATACTTAACAAATCAGTCAACTAATTAGATTACTACTCTAGTCGGTTTAAGTTACTCGAGTCCCATCTTTCAAAATACACTCATTGGTATTTGGTTAATGCTAGCTCCTAAGTCACACAGAGATCTTCTGAAGATGCATTCTCTTATACTACATGGAATTGAGAAACTCCCAAGATCTCTTATCTTTGGTATAATTTCTTACTGAACAACAGTGTAGCATTATTCATACAGGGAAATGACTCCCAAGTCTTCCATTTTTATCTTTTTGTAAAGAAGTTCCTTGATAAAGTTTTTATATACCGACATTTGGGCAATAGCTTCAGTAAAAGGAATGTTGATGTGAAATTGCTTAAAAATCTCAAAAAAAATCATATATTTTTCTTAAATCATTCATTGTTGCATTATTTCTGGAAATGGGATAGGTGGTTTGTAGACTGGTGGTGCAATGTAGATATCCTATTTGGGTTTCTCTTGTATTAGATCTTTTGCAGGAGGTGGTAATTCTAGAGGTTTCTATTGATCATTTCGATTTACTCTAGTGTTTCCATCCTATTCAATGACTATTGTAGGTTTCTTAGGTTCCTCATATTTTTTCTCTTATTCTCTACTTCATTTCTGAAAATCAATCACTTGTTCACTCCTTAGTACCACTTCCTTTACCTCTTTATTTGGGTATGTATTAGTATTATCAGGCATCATACATGGAAATCTATCAAACAAGGTCTTTGGGATTTGACCCATTTGATGTTATAGATTTTAGAGGGAAACCCTTTGATTTTTAATTTCTATTTCTTGGGTGGTCATCCTATGGTATTCTTTTTGAACAAAGGATGTAAGAAAATTTTCCAAATATTGAAGAGGTGTGGCAGGTTGTGGTGGAATTTATGGAGCAGGTTGAAAGTGTTGTTAGCCTCTATGAGGGAAAGGTTATTGGAAAACTTGTTGTGGTTGTCTTAGAATAGGATTCATAGGTGGATAGCTCATTGGGACCTGATTCCTGAGTGGTTCTTGACCACTTATATGCTGATAGTACCCTTGATTTTTTTTGCAGTTGTTGAGCTGGCTGCTATTGATAATATTTTTTTAGTTGTTGGTATTGTTGGTTTTGCTGAATGTAATTAATGTAATAACAATATTGGATTTATTTTTTGTTGACTTATGATCTATATTCTTGATATTATTGCATACCACCACACATTTTATAGTATTGAATATCCATAATAGGAAAAGGAGGGGGAGGTGGTGTAGCAGGTATCTAAAAGGATTCTAGAATTTTAGTCAATGCCTCTACTTGTGCAGCTAGATGGGTATTTTCTTTAACTTGGTGGATTTCATGCTAAGGGAGTCCACAATCACTATACCAAAGACAGGCATTGTGAGAAACCTCACCAAGTATTTCTTATCCTACATCTAGTGTTTTCATCATTATTCCACCATCAGTGACGACATCAACTACTATACGAGTGTAGGGTTGGAGACCTTGATAGAAAGTTTGTAGTTAGAGCCACGAATCAATTCCATGATTTTTTTCATTTCCTAGTAAGCTCTTTAAAGTGATCACAGGCCTCCCAGGCCGATTCACCATCTATTTGAGAAAAATTTTGGATGTCACTTTGAAGTTTCCAAGTCCTTATAGGTGGAAAATGTTTATCAAGAGACTTCTTGGATAGTTTCTCCCAAGTCATTATTGACTTGGGATCTTGAATTTTAATTCAATACTTGGAATTATTATGAAAGTAAAATGGTAATACCAGAAATAGGATTGCATCAGTGGATACTCCCCAGTTGTGAAATGTATCATAGAAGTCTAGGAAGTTTGAGATGTGTTCATGAGGATCCTCGCTCTAAAGTCCTCTAAATTGGCCCATGTCCTAGATCATGTTTATGAGTCTAGGTTTGATTTAAAAATTATGTTCCTAGATAGGAGAGCACACAATACTGTTTGTGGTGCCATTGATTGATGTAAATCTATAATCCATAATGGTGCACTTCAGTTGCATGTTGGGTTGTTCTCCTTGAAGTTCTGGTGGCACATATTGCTTGTTGGGTGGATTGGGACCTGTAGGATTGTTGTGGTCTTCAATACTTGAATGTGGACGTGCCGAAATATACCTTTATATTTTATGCTCAAATGTAAGAATTTCTTGTGAATTGAGGAAATTTGAATGTGTCATGAATCTCTAACACATACACTTTTCTGGAATAAGAAGAATGTAGTGGCATCCAAAAGAAGGAAGAATGAATGAAAAGATAAAAGGTGGGATGAGTGAGGTAATATAGAGTTCATGTCAAAGGTTCATATTCCTAATCATAGTAAAAAATGGATCCCTAGGAATGGTTACAAAATTTGATGTTCCCGTACACATCATTTCATTGATGTGGGTTGTGGTTAGATTATAATTTATATTTATCCAAACCTACACTTTTTATAATGACATAGTATAAAGATAGTGCGAGGTCGATCCCACGAGGAACATTTTGATAGGAAATGAACTAGGAATTTGAACCTATTATGTTGGATTCCTCATGAATTGGTTTGGGTTTGGGATTTAACTAAATATATTGATTTGGTTTAGGATTTAGGAAGAAGGTAGGGATTGGGATCAATTTTTGGGTTCAAGTAAAAAGTATAATCTTGATCCTAACTTGAAATAGTCCTAAGGATTAGGCTAAAAAGTGGTGCAAAGATCACTAGTTTCTTATGGTCAAACCAAATAGATCTATATAATATGAAATGATTCCTTGGTCTAGATATAGATAACAACCTAGATGCATTAATCCTAGATTTTATTGAACAAAGTTTTACATTCTAATGGTCATAGCATACTCTACTCCTATCTGGTTAGTTTCATTAATTTAAACATCCCATGGTCAGGTTTCCTAAAAGAATTGAATAAAAAAATTATTATGTAACCAAATTACTATACTTAGGGTTACCAAGTTATGATTTATAGATTCATTAAGTTTATAATACCATTACCTTGACCCTTACCCTAAGTGGTTTATCCGCTCTTGATGGTAATAATCGAGATCGAAGAAACAATTATAAACAAGCTTGGAAAATTAAGAAAGCATTTTAATTATGATAGTTTTCAAGAAAGGATTCAAGAATCAAGAATATCATAATCAAATCAATCGACCACTTACATGAAATGGTAAACAACAAATAGCATATATCACAACCGTTGTTGAATGGAAACGGAAATGTTAAACGGATGTCGAATGGTGAACAGTAACAAACAGAATATAGAATGCATTGTGGAATAATCAATGGTGCTTGGATTTAATCAAAACAGTAGAAAATAAATGTCTATAATTGAGTTGGGATAGAAAATAAAGAATAAATAACAAATATATCAAGATAAAAATGGGATAAATAAAGTTATGTACTGTTGTACGCGTGTTGGAAAGTAAATAGTTGGGATATTACACGACGTGTAAACATCTCACATCATGTAATATCGATCCATGGTTTTCTCCAAGTATTTTGGATTTGACATGAATCTCGACCTGAATCTTTAAGATTTAGATATTAGACTCATATCATGATATGTATTTGGTATTCATGACATGTTTCTTTTCACAAATTGAATTTTAAGTGGGAAATGGTATTTAAACATTACACGATGTGTATTGGAGATTCAAGTCGTATAATTTTTTCAGGTCTTGTAAATTCTTTATGACTATCTTTGTGACTTGTGACCTTTTTTGAATGACTCCTCCACATCATGTAAGTGATTTTCATGAAATGTAGTGATAATTTTTTGTTATTTTCCATAGCTTTTCTTTTGGAGTCTTAGAATCCTAATCACTATAATAATCAATAAATACATGGTGAATTATCCAATAAAACATTAATGATCATTAATTAAGTCACTCCAAAATGTATATAAAATTTCATCTTATCAGTGTGATAGCCACTAAAATTTCTTAGATCCAACCATATAGTTGGTGAACAGTTTCCATAAATGTTCACCCTAAACATGTGGGTTCCTCTGAATCTACTAGAGTGGGGTGCAAGGTTGGAACACATTTTTTCCAACCGTGTATAGTGTCTAAGGGTTTAAAAATTTTAAATCCATGTTTTTTCATTAATTAATTTAACCCTTAAAGGGGGTTATCACCCACACCCTCACCCATTCATGCTTGATGACCATAAGGGGCTCCCATTCATGCACCTCGCCTCATCCCTCATCCTTTATTTTGGATAATTTCTTCCCTGATTCTTGCCTTGATCATCTTAGGGGGAATTTCTTCTTATCCTCCTCCTTCTTTCTATCTTATTTTTTATTTATTTTCCTCCCTTGTGGTGTGAATGACCAAGGTAAACCTTAACTCAATTTAGGTGTTTGTTTGGGTCAATTCTTGGTCCCTAGAGTTCAAAATGATCAATTTGAGGTCTGTTCTTGTGATTTTCATTAAAGGTGACGGATTCCACATCGTTTAAGGTATGTTACCCTATGTCTAAGACTTTAAATTAAAAACTATAATTAATTTATTGTATTAATGGATGTTTTAATTATATTATAAAGTAAATATATTATAGAAAATGGTTTTCATTCTGGGAACATCTTTCTCTATTGTCTCCCATATTTTTTCTAATTTTTTTCATGGGTTTCTCTAATTAAAACATGTTTTCATGCTTTCTTTGAAATATCAAGAATTCTAAGAACTTGATTGGTTTTCCAAATGATTTCTAACATGAATTTGGTAACTCCCAAGGATGATTTGGTATTTCATATGGTTTTTCATAAAGTACTAATGGCATGTATGGTTTCCTAAAAATCCTCAAAGATATTTCTAATATTTTAATATAATAAATATGGATTATACACATATACATATGTAGATAAATATATATAGGGGTATCCTCTTTGTACATATTCATGCATGGTTGTGTGAATATATACATTAGTAAAAGGGGTATTTATATATATATATATATATTAAAGATCATATGTGTATAAGTGTAAATATTTTTGTGAACTAGGAATATGTGAATTAAAAAAGTATTTTTTTTCAAATCAACAGTTTTTCCTTTAAATTGATAAGGCCTAGTTTTACATTGACGTGTTAATTTGGAAATAAAAATACCTCTTAAGGCATGTACCTTGTTTATGGAAATTTAATGTGTGACATGTGATGTGTTCCCAATAAGGGTATTTTTTATTTCTTATGTTTTTTGAAAAGTAAATAGGGGTTGTGCTTGAAATGTAGTTTAAAGGTGATAAAGTGAATTATTTATTTTATTGAAAATTTTATGATATATATGTAAATATTAGTCAGATAAAATCGCCTCTATTTATGTGTCATGCGAATACTTGGGTAGTTAGGAGGGATCTCTAGGTACACATGTTGTACTAGTTCAGTATTACACTTTAACTAGTGGCCTTGATATAAATCACTCATCTTTTCATGGGACTCGCCCAACCAGTGAAAAACTTCACCCAATCCTAATTCCCGTGTCATCCCAACCTCGGATCAAACCCGTCACAACCCCAAGGGTCTCTGCATATGTATTATCAGTCATTACAAATATTTAAGTCACATTAAAACACTTTAAACAAATAATTCAATTTAAACAGATTGAATTTCACTAGCTATCAGCTATAACATGGAAGCACTAAGGTCTTGAATACCTCTAATAAGCCTAATCATGCTTAAAAAATTTAAACATACCAATTTAAAACAAAGAAAAAAATTATAACCATTTCGGTACCCTCGGCCAAAATAACCCAATGAGCAATGACCACTCACCCGGTCTCGCTCAAGAAAATCTGGTATGGGGCATGCCCAATGGCATCCCATAGGTATAACAATCAATTCAATATGAAATAGTATTTATAATAAGGTCTCGCTCAAAATATCCAAATATGATCCAAAGGTCGCGCAACCCAAAAATCTTCAAAAATACAAAACAAGTGTCACTACCCGTCCCCGAAGGCCCATGTCGTGACTACCCCAATCCCGCCTTCCATGGGTCAGGGGCTGGCGACTAGTACCGGAAATGCATATCCCTAAAACCAGGAAGGCATTACCTTTTAACCTGCAAACTCACACAATCCAAGAACACAGCAAGATACGAGCACAAAGTAAACTATATAGTAAAAAGAGTGAGTATAATAAGTAAAAGGGGTCGGAATACAAGCCCAACTGGAAAGTACAAGTAAAACTGAAAACAAATCTTGTGATCACCCACCAAGGATCCTACCTAAAGGGTAGGTACAGCTCTCAAACAATCGTCTCTACGGTATGCCTCGTTTAAGGTCCACCTCCAATCAGCCTCCAGTCCTGGTACCCTCGACCTCGATCAGCATTGTCCATCATTTTCACAAAACACAGCAAGATGCAGGCATAACCCATGTAGGGGTGAGTATAACAATACTTAGTAGGGACCCCGAGACCCTCTAATGTCTCTTATAATCCACAAAGGATAATCTACAAAGCAATACCGTAATCACAAAGAACGAAAACAACAGTCAACCCAACTTAGGTATATGCCCATACATATACCTAAGTTATCAAGTATACCCATCTCATTCATGAGGAAACACAAGGCCAACTCTTTATCCAAAAGATCAACTATTCCACGAAGGAAATAATACCATGAAGGTAACACCAAAAAGGTAAGTACCACAAAGGTAATTCCACAAAGAAGAATACCATAAAGGTATCATCACAAAGGTAAGTACCACAAAGGTAACACCATATAGAAGAATACCACAAAGGTATCACCACAAAGAAGTGTACCATAAAGGTAAATAATCAAATAACACCAGGTATAACTTAAGTATGAAAGAATAGATGATTAGATGTATTGCTAGATTATCTTACTTCGTTGAGAAGCTATGTTGTTGACCCACACAGGATCGATAGATGGCCCACACAGGATATGAACATGACCCACATAGGATATGAAGATTCTAACCCACACATGATCTGATGATGACCCACATAGGATCTAAAGATGATCCACACAATATCTGAAGACTACCCACATGGGATCTGAAGATGACCCACACAGGATCGGTAGACTCGTAAAGTACAGCCAGCCAAAGCGTTTCTACACTAAGCATGCTTGATTTGATGAGGATCCACTCCTCAAGTCATCTTTAGATACTTAAAATTCAATGAATTCTCATTAATAAGTATCAAAAAGGTTCTTCATGTCATAAGGAACCCAACGTAACAGACGGTGCGTCAATCGGACGCCCGGTCTGGAAGTTATTAGCGTTTCTGTTCTGAGGGCCCGGTTGGATTTGGGTTCGATCCACCCATCTATAATCCAACTTTCTCCAAAACTCAATTGGAGTTTAACAAAAGGACCACCTAGATCAAAGTATTCTGGTGATGCAGACAGTTCGTCAATCGGACCCCCAAATCTCAAGATATGGCCAAAAAGGCATATTTGGGTCCAGATGGGCCTGGGTCCAGTCTGACCCGGTCGGACCGACCCGGCTTGATCCAACCCGACCCGGTTCAGGTCAAACCAACCCGGTCTAGGTCTAGCCTAGATGGGTTGGGTCGTGGTAGGCCCGGCCTGGTGGGTGTGGCCCGTTGGGGGG
The DNA here is from genome assembly GCA_963277665.1 of Viscum album. Lineage (NCBI taxonomy): Eukaryota > Viridiplantae > Streptophyta > Magnoliopsida > Santalales > Viscaceae > Viscum > Viscum album. The sequence continues at coordinate 200,341,131 of OY728141.1, read as the reverse complement.
CCCGCTGGGCGGCTTGCTGGGCGGCCCGCTGGGTGGCCCGCGGTGCAGCCCACTGGGCGGCCTGCTGAGGCGGACCGCTGGTTGTCCTACTAGGTGGCCCATTGGGCAGTCCACAGTCGGGGTGGCTCACCATAGTGGGGACCTCCCTAGCCGGCAACTAGGGAGACCCCCCCCCCCCGATTCCCGAACGGCCCAAGGGTCATTTAGTTTTGGCTAACCTGGCGGTGCCACGTGGCACCGCCGGGTGCCATGCGAGACCCATCGGAGTAGGTCCTATTCGGCATGACGTGGAGGCCCAAATCCCAGCTATATCCCCCTTCCAGTGGTGCCAGTGTGTGCTGTTTCTTCCTCTGTGGTCGTCCGGGTGTCGGCCACCCTCCTGGTACGCCGTTGTGGCCTCCACCTCTACCGGCGGTGCGGACACACGCCGCCCTGGTTCCTTGCGGTTGGCTGATGTGTCAGCCATCGTCCTCCTCTTCCGCAGCCTCCTCCGGTGGCGCGATTGCAGCGCCACCACCATCGCGGCCGGTCGGTGTGTCGGTTTATGCCTTGCACCCTGTCGGTGCTAGTTGCTGGTGGCATCGCGCCGGAAGGTTTCCGCTCAACCTGGAGTTTCGCCCATGAAGATTACGTCAAACGACGAAGTTGCGAAGGGATCGGAACATGTTTGTTTGGACCGCACCCTCTACATTATACCAATAACATGCAGCTCAAGAAGAATCAACGTTAATTAACAAAGAACAATCACGAACAAACCATACCTCGATCGTTCGTTGGAGATGGCATGAGGAAAAAGAAGAAGGCAATGAAGGAGATGTCGACATTCATCACTCCCACAATAGGATTATGATCCATGATCCAATGTTGGATCAACTTTATTTTCCCAAAGATTCATTCTTCATTTGGAGGAGGTTCTTCATTGGAGGATAACCTTCCACCAAACCCATTTTCCACAATTCCCCACCACGAGCGCTGAGGAGCCAATCCCCCCTAATGAAGTTTAATCACTTAATCAATTAAAAATTTAATTGATGGAATTAATTGGGGAATTATAAGTGTTACACCACTTGTAAATGGAAATTTAATGCAGGGCATTAAATGCCCAACCTCTTCAGGTGGTCCCCACCACCAAAATTTAAAAAAGAAGTTTCAAGAAAGAAAAATAAATATATTAATTTTATTTTTCAATTCTCCTGTAGAAAAATGAAAAACCAACTTCCACCCTCAACCTATTGTGGTTGAGGTGAAGGATTTCTTAAGCAAATAACGGCACTGCAAGTTCAACAGTGTCCTCGGATTTCAATTCTGAGCATCGGTTCAAAAGTTACAAAATCTCGCTTGCATTTTTACTGAACATACCTAAATAAAGTTCTGAAATTCATTCCAGGCACACTGGGCTTTGGAATCACACGCGGTCAACTTTTTCAGACTTGTAATATTTTCATATAATTAAAAAAATTAAATGGAAAAAATCTGGGTATTTACATTCTCCCCGCCTCAGGGCTTTGTGTCCTCAAAAGCCACAATACAAAATAGGGAAACAAGTGGGGGTATTGAGCATGAATCTGAGCCTCCAACTCCCATGTGCTCTCCTAGAGGTTTCCATACTGCCAGCATACGTATACCAAAGGTATCAATCTCCCATGAAGTACTCTCTCCTATTGATCCTCAATCTCTACTAGAACTTCTGAAAATGTTGCCCCATCATCGATGCCCAGCTCACCCTAGTCAATGATGTGTGAAGGGTCATGTACTTATCTACTCATGTGGGATACGTGGAAAATGTGATGCACCCAATGCAACTAAGGGGGAAGGGATAAGCGGTATTCCACCTTGCCAACTCTGTTGAGTACTTGAAAGGGTCAGATGAACCTTGGAGATAACTTGCTGCCCTGGAAAAATCTTCACAAACCTCGTTGAGGTGAGACCCGTAGAAAGACATGGTCACCATCCTTAAACCCCAGAGGTCTTCGTCTCCTATCATCATAAGACTTTTTCTGCTTTGTGTAGTCTTCATCTGCTCCTAGATGATCTGCACATTCTCTGCGGTAGCCCGTACCATCTCTAGTCCCATGATTGCTCACTCCCCTAGATCAGTCCAGCACATAGGTGATCTTTGAGGTCGACTATACAATGCCTTGAATGGTGCCATACCTATAGTGGAGTGATAACTTTTTTTGTATGCGAACTCCACCAAGGGAAATTGATCCTCCTAGCTGTGGCTAAAATCAAGGATGCAAGTTCGCAACATGTTCTCAAAGGTCTGTATGGTCCGCTCTGTCTGACCATCCATCTGAGGATGAAAGGTGGTGCTCAATCGAAGCTTAGTCCTAAACGCCTCCTAAAACCCCTTCCATAGCTAGGAAGTAAAACTTTCATCATGATTGGATAAAATCGTAGATGGAACCCCATTAATCCACATAATCTTCTGTACATAGAGGCATCCCAAGCCCTCTACTGATCCCTTCTCTCTAATAGGTAGGAAGTGGGCCGATTTGGTGAGTTGGTCAATGATCACCCAGATGGAATCATGTCCCTTGGACGTGTATGGAAGTCCTGTCATGAAGTCCAAGTAAATTACATCCCTCTTCCACTCTAGCACCTAAAGTGGCTGAACAAATCCCACTGGAACCTGATGCTCTACATTCACTTGCTGAAAAGTGAGGTATCATGAGACAAACTCTTCCACTGCTTTCTTCATTCTTGACCACCAGTGCTGATGCCGGAGGTCCTGGTATATCTTCTCCACTCGTGGATGTACTGCTAGAGGGAATGTATGGAACTCTCTCAACACTTCCTCCTGAAGCACCACTGGTACCATAGTACGTACTCTGAAGAGGATAATGTGCTCCCCACATTTAGAAAATCCATCAGGTACTTGTCTTGTTGATGTCTGATCACGTCGAGCCCCGAAGTCAGTGTCCCCAAGATGCGCCTCCATGACTCGTTGAAGGAGTGGGTAAGTGACTGTCAGATATTGAAGATAATATTCTCCATCTCGACCCATGTAGGATATTCGCAAAGTGGCTAGCTTCTCTGTTTCCTCACTTAGTAACTGTATACCAGATCTCATAATGAGTGCATCTACTACTACATTCCCCTTCCCAAAAGTATAGACTATCTCGGAGTCATAGTCCTGGAGGAACTCAAGCCAACGTCGTTGTCTCAGGTTCAGGTCCTTCTAAGATAAGATATACCTGAGACTCATATGATCAGAGTAGACTGTAAAATGTTCGTCCATCAAGTAATGTCACCACATCTTCAAGGAGAAGACCACTGCTACTAACTCCATGTCATGGGAAGCGTAGTTCTTATCATGTTGTCTCAGCTGTCAAGAACCATACGTGATCACTACTCGCTCTTGCAATAGGACACATCCAATCCTAGTCCTTGATGCGTCATAGTAGACTACGTACCCAATTCCCTCCTCCAGTATCCTCAAGATGGGGGGCACTCGTTAGTCTCTGCCTCTACTCCTGGAAACTCAATTGGCATCTCTCTAACCACACGGAGGGTTACCCCTTCATTATCAACACTAATAAGGGTGTCACAACTCTAGAAAAGTTAGACAAAAACCTCCGGTAGTAACAGGACGAACCCAGGAATCTTCACACCTCTGTCACACTACTAGGTGGCTCCCAAGCAAGCACAGCCTCAATCTTCACTGGATCCACTACTACCCCAGCCTCTGAGATGACGTGTCTTAGGAAGTTAACCTCTCATATTCATAACTGGAACTTCGAGAGCTTACCATAAAGTTGGTGCACTTAGAGTGTGTCCATAACTATCTGTAGATGATAGGCATGCTCCTCCTCTGTAGTTGAGTATACCAGGATGTCATCAATGAAGACTACCAAAAAGTGATCAAGGTATGGCTTGAAGATTCTTTTCATGAGTCCCATGAATGCTACTGGTTCATTTCTCACACCTAATGGCATAACCAAGAACTCATAGTGGCCATACTGACATCTGAAGGTCATCTTCTACACATCCTCATCTCATACCCTGAGCGGGTGATATGCTGATCTGAGGTCTATCTTCAAAAACCACTGTGCTCCCTTGATCTGATCAAAGAGATCATCAATCCTTGGGAGTGGGTACTTTTTCTTCACGGTTTCCTGGTTCAGGAACCGATAGTCTAAACAGAGTCTCAAACTCTCATCCGCCTTCTTGACAAACAAAATCAGGGCTGCCCAAGGAGAAACACTAGGCCTAATAAAATTCTTACTCTACAAGTCATCCAGTTATACTCGAAGCTACGTGGGAGCCATCCGATATTCTGTTGTAGATATCGGTGTCGTATTGGGGTACAAGTCGATATAAAATTTCACCTCTCTGTAAGAAGGTAGACCTGGAACATAATCAGGGAAAACATCAGCGTACTGGTCCACCACTACAGGATAGCTCGAACTCTCAACATAGACCGCTCTGAGGGTAAGGCTATCCAATTGATGGGTGATCGGCTGCACCCTCCTCTGGGTAATTCCATCATATTCTGAAAAGGTTCTCTTCTCGCCAGTAAAGGAAAACCTGGTCCCATCATCACAGACACACCGCACTTTGAGCCTAATACAGTCGATCTAAGCATGGATTGTAGATAACCAATCCATAGCCAAGATAACGTCATAAGGCCTCGACGCCCCTACTAGAAGATCTCAGTTGAATCTATCACCTCCTAAAGTAATCTCACATTAATGGCACCAATGTATAATCATAGAATCCTCTCTCGACGGAGTCTCTAGCTATAAGGATCGAGCCAACAGCTCCATAGGAATCTCTGAGCTCTAAACGAGGGTTGTGGAAATAAAAGAGTGACAGGAATTTGTGTCTATAAGTACTGCAGCTAAGGTGGAGTAGACACAGATCATACCTCGAATCATCTCTAGATCATCGTGGTCATAGGCCTTAGCTTCCTAGAGCTGATCTCGTCCATGTACACCTGCTCCCTATGGTCGGGGTGGAACACCTGGAGGTGGTGGCGGTAGAACCTCGAATCGCCGCCCACCGCTTATTTCATGGACAGGTCCTCTGCCACGTCCGTTTGCTACCTGAGGACCTCCTCGATTGAATATTCGCCTCTTCCCAGGTGGTCCTTAGACTATCTTCTGGTCATTCGTATGGTGGGTCAAGTCGTCGCAAGCCATGTGACCCTGCCCGCTGCACGAGTAACATTGTCTGATCCCCGCCTGTCCTGCTTTGTCTCGAGATCCCCACACAACCAACCCTGTATCCTGTAGCCGTCCACCTATAGGTCTAGTCCTATTGGACCTCTACGTCATCTATCTACTTCTAGTTGTATATGACTCTGCTACGTGATGTTCGGTGGTGGGTCTCGCTATTGGTGACTGCTCAGTAAGGAAGCTCTCCACTAAGAGTGTTTGCTCTAACACCCCCTCCTGTGTCGGGATGCAGGAGAAATCATCAAAACTCTAATCTTCCATTTGAACCCCTGATAAAAGGTCTGAGCACTAAATAAATGGTCCCACACCATGTAAGTGGAGTAGCATGAGAGGTCGGTGAACCTCACTGAATATTGAGCCACGGTCATGTTGCCCTGCTGCAAGTGGAGAATCTCTTGTATTCACACTACACATAAAGTCGCTAGGACAAAATTTTCCCTGAATAGGCTCTCAAAGTCTGCCCAGAGGAGATTCACTTCATCATGAACCTAGAGCATCAAGCTCTACCATCTCCCTGTTGTTGACTAAAGAAGACTAGCTTCAAGGATGACCATAAGATCAGCTAGTGTCCCTACTAGTTGGAAAACTCTGACCACGACCTCCAGCTAGTCCTCAGCTGCCCGTGGATCCTTCTCGCCCTAGAACCTCAGTGGCATCTAGATCTGGAACTCATGCAACATTCTCAAGTGGTGTGAACCCTCTACTACTAGAGCTGGTGGCATCAGCTACCCAACATGTAGTGGTGTTTCTGGTATACCACTTGATGGTAGAACTGCGAAAGGGGGCCCTGCACCGAAGCCTCGTCACTCGGTGGGTTCTCATCGCATACTCTACCTAGAACCCCAACTGGCTATCTGCGTGGAGGAATCCTGAAAAGAAATAGGTTCACCAAAGTCAATAAGTTATACCTGGTGAGATGAATCAAAGATACTGCAAAGAAAAAAAATATAAACACGCACACAATCAGTGTCTTCGTGCACTGAGTCTAAAATCAGAAGTTAGGGTCATGGTGTATGGATACTTCAGCCGCCGCTCCAACACTGGATTCCCCAAACTGAAAACCACACTCATCACACATAAAACTATTTCCATATCAAAAGATCAGATTCCAAGTTCTCCGATAGAACTGACTCATCTGATATCAATTTGTCACGACCCATCCCCCAAGGCCTATTCCATGACAACCTTAAGCCCGCCTTCCATAGGCCAGGGGATGGAGACTAGCATCAGAAAGGCATATCCCTAAAATCGAAAAGGGATTTACTTTTAACATAAAAACTCATAAAATCCAAGAACATGGCAAGATACAAGCACAAAGTAAACTATATAGTAAAAAGAGTGAGTACAGTAAGTAAAAGGGTCAGAATACAAGCCTAACTAGAAAGTACGAGTAAAACTGAAAACAGCTCCTATGATCGCCCATCAAGGATCCTACCTGAAGGGTAGGTACAGCTCTCAAACGGTCGTCTCTATAGTACTCCTTGTCTAAGGTCCACCTCCGAGTAGCCTCGAGTCCTAGTACCCTCGACCTCGATTAGTTTTTTCTTTAGTCTACACAAGACAAAACAAGGTGCAGGCATAGCCCATGCAGGGGTGAGTAAAAAAATACTCAGTTGGGACCCCGAGACCCCCGAAGGTCTCTCGGAATCCACAAAGGATAAACCGCAAAGCAATACCATAATCACAAATCACGAAAACAACAGTCCACCCTACTTAGGTATATGCCCATACATATACCTAAGTTATAAAGTATACCCATATCATTAATGAGGAAAGACAAGGCCCCAACTCTTTATCCAAAATCTCAACTGTTCCATGAAGGAAAGAATACCATGAAGGTAACACCATAATGGTAAGTACCACAAAGGTAACGCCACACAGAAGAATACCACAAAGGTATCACCACACTGAAGTGTACCAAAAAGGTAACGACTCATCTCACACCAAGTATAAATTAAGTACAGAAGTATAGATGATTAGCTGTATTTCTAGATCATATTACTTCATCGATAAGCTCTACTATTAACCCACACAGGTTCGATAGATGACCCACACAGGATCTGAAGATGACCCACACAGGATCTGAAGATGCTGACCCACACAGGATCCAATGATGACCCACACAGGATCTGAAGATGACCCACACAAGATCTAAAGATTACCCACACAAGATCTGAAGATGATACACACAGGATTGGTAGACTCTTCAAGTGCAGCCATCCACAGGGTTCCTGCACTAAGCATGCTTGATTCTGAAAGGATCTGCTCCTCAAGCCATCGGTCGATACTTCAACTACCATGAAGTCCCAATAAAAAGTATCACTAAGGTTCTTCATGTCATAAGTAACCCAACGCGACATACTGTGCATCAATCGGATGCCCGTTCTGGAAGTTATTAGCCTTTTCGTTCTAAGGGCTCTGTTGGATTTGGGTTCGCTCCAACCCGTCCATACTCCAACTTTATCCAAAACTCAAGTAAATTATACCAAAAGGATTTTCCTGATCCAAGGATTCTGGCGCCATAGATGGTTCATCAATCGGACACCTGGATCTCAAGATATGGAAAAAAAGGCGTATTTGGGTCCAGATGGGCCGAGGTCCGGACCGACCTGGCTCAACCCGGCATAGACCGACCCGACCCGGTCCGGGTCTGGCCTGGATGGGTTGGTCCGTGGCGGGCCCAACCCACTAGGCGCAGCCCACAGGGCGGCCCCTGGGTGGCCCGCGGTGCGGCCCACAGTCGGGGTGGCCTGTCATGGTGGGACCCTCCCTAGACAACACCAGAGGAGGTGACCCCCCGGATTCCTGAATGGCCCAAGTGCCATTCGGTTTTGTCCAACCCGGCGGCTCCATGTGGCGCCGCAAGCTGGCATGTCGGACCAGCCGGAGTGAGTCCTGCTCAGCGTGACGCAGCTGGCTGGGATCCCGGCTGGGTCCCCCTTCTAGTGGCACTGGCATGCGTCATTACTGCCTCCACGACCGATCGGGTGTCGACTGCCCTTCTGGTATGCTGCTTCGGCTCGACAGTCGTGGCCTCCTCTTCTACCGGTAGTGCAGACGCACCCTGCCCCGGTTCCACGTGGCCGACCAGCATGCTAGCCACTATCCTCCTCTACCGCGGCCGACAGGCAACACCCTCCTCCAGTGGCGTGGTTGCGCCACCGCCACCATCACAGCTGGCCGGTGTGCCGGTCGCCGCCTTACACCCTGCCAGTGCCAGTCGTCGGTGCCGGTTTTTGGTGTCGTCACACTGACAGGCTTCTGATCAACTCGGAGTTTTTCCCATGAATATTACGTCAAACGACAAAGTTACGGAGGGATCAGGTCGTATTCGTTTGGCCCAAACCCTCTGTGTTAGAGTGATAGCATGTGTCTCAAGAAGAATCAACGTTAATAAATGAATAATAGTCACAAACAAACCCTACCTCGATCATTCATTGGAGATGGCATGAGGAAAAAAATGAAGGCGATAAAGGAGACGTCAGTGTTCATCACTCCTGCAATACGCTTCTAATCCATGCTCCAACATTGGTTCAACGTTCTTGTCCCATAGATTCGTTCTTTGTTTGAAGGAGGTTCTTTTTTGGAGGATGTTCTTCCACCAAGAGTTCTCCACCAAACCCTCTTTCCACAATTCCCCACCATGAGCGGTGAGGAGCCAATCCACCCTAATCAAGTTTAATAACTTCATCAATTAAACATTTAATTGATGTAATTAATGGGGGGAATTCCAGGTGTTTCACCACTTGTAACTGGGCATTTAATGCCGGACATTAAATGCCCAACCACCTCAGGTGGTCCCAACCACTGAAATTTAAAAGAGAGGTTTCAAGAAAGAAATATAAAAGATATTAATTTTATTTTTCAATTCTCCCACGAAAAACTGAAAAACCAACTTCCACCCTCGACCTACTACGATCGAGGTGAAGGCTACCTTAAGCGAATAATGGTGTTGTGAGTTCAATGGTGTCATCATATTTCAATTCCAAGCACCAGTTTAGAAGTTACAAAATCCTTCTCACATGTTTACGGAACGTACCTAATGAAATTTCAGAAATTCATTCTGAGTACACTGGGCCTAGGAATCACACGCCATCAATTTTTGCAGACTCATAATATTTCCGTATAATTAAAAAAATTACATGGAAAAAATCCCGGTATTTACAACAAGGTATGCACCACTAACCTCATACTTGTACAACACTCCTCATCCAGCATCAGCCTCAAATTTGGCCTAAAACAAAGTATATCTACATAATGATCATAAACTCTCAAGTCTTGATAACTTGTTATAGATAATAAATCAAAACGAATTTCTCAATATGAATTGAGAGCTTACCGATGTGGTTCCAACAGATCCAATAGTGTTCAAATCGGAGTTCGGACGATGAATCGAGAAGATATTCTATGCTCGGAACTACTGTTTGTGAGAACCCGAAAAGGGTTCTGTCCAAAATTGATAAAACAAGTCTACTTCCCACATTATCCAAAGAAAGAAAAGTAAATGGTTTGTACTTAAATATACATGTCGTGTATATGGTGAATTTTTACAAAATCGCCAACTTCCTTTCCACGTCATTAAAATGTCATGCCGACATCGTTACTATAATACCCCAACCCCAAAAGCCCAGACCTGGTGCATTTTTTTATTATATTGGAATGATAACAAGAAATAAAATCCTAAAGGACCAATTAGTTTATCAGTTTTGGAAGACTATATTACATACATGATACACATAGTATATTTGGAAAGATGGATACAACATGATACATAATAAACTGAAATAAACTACCTCCTTGAAAGCTTATTCAAGGTTCTCTTCTTCATAACCTGGGTAGAGGAAACATAATAAGGGTGAACACAAATGCTCAGTAATGGTTACACATAGTGGAATAATTAATCAATAATAAGTGAATCATAATTAATAAGATATAACTAATATGGCATGGTGAATAAATGAAAACACATGTCATCAATAAGCTGAGAATAAAAATGCATCCATAGATTTTGTCATAGTGAAAACCTCATGGAAATTAAAAACTGAATAATAAATAAAAATAATTCTTATTTTTTGGATGTCATGTATCTATCACATGAACTATTATATCGTTGATATGGTTTAAGTCTATGGGAAGAAACCTATATTATTTTTTGGAAACAAACTCAAAGGGTTTGTCACCAACTGATTTTTATCATGAGACTTGTCGATTTATCGAGGGGCTATAGTAGGCCCCAACCATCACTTCCAGTCCAAATCATTCTTTATAAAAATATTTAATACAAGAATAATATTCCTTTTCAATATCCCTATTTAGTAGAGGATACGAATTCATCAATATTTCCACAGTTAAAGAAACATTCCACATAAACATCGTATGTAAAATGGTATAGGGCTAACAAAATAATCATATACATGTAACAATAATATGGATTTATAATTTAATTACAATTTAAAATTAAATTATCTCAATGGGGCAGTATTTGAAAAACATAAGAATGATTAGGTGCACAATACCAAGTAAATCACAATGAAATGGAAATCGAAACAAAGTACCTTACAACATTATAATAAATCGAGTTCATAATCATCAAGTGAATCCCTGAATACCATGAATATAAATGGAATCATGATATTATATATCAAATGGAATTAAACATACACCACATACAAGAAATAATTGTAAAATAATAAAAATCTCACAGAAATAAAAGTGAGATGAGAAACCCCTTACCTTATGCTCGAATGTGTTCTTCCTTTGATCCTAAAGTCCTAGATAGTAAAATTAAATCCATTAATTAATTAATTCAGAACCTTATATAAATGTATTTTATTCATTTTAGTTTTATTAAGTTCATTTATGGACTTCTTGGTAATTTATAATATTGAATTCTATCGTTCTGGAGTGTTCGTTTTTTTGATTTTCATGATCAGTTCGCATGACTATGAGTAATGGAGTTGATGTGGAATTGATATAATTATCCAAAATTAGAATTACATGTTATTAATGAAAATAAAAAAGTTTAAATGGATATACATATAATTTGGTTATATATTTTGAGGATGAATCATTATATAAAAGTTTAATGATAAACGCTTGGATTATTTTGATGGTTTTTCAATCACCATGAACCCATTTTGTTTTATAATTAAATAACATGTGTAAAAAATGAATCTATAACATTAAAAAGGATATATTTCATATATTATGATTTCTATTAATCATAAAAATATTTTCATGACCATAATTGAAGAAAGTAATAGAAATTGAAAAACCATCATCCTTGAATATGATAAATTAACACATCTCGGACTGTGTTTTCGTTTTTACTATAAGATGAGGGGGAAAGAGAGATGATGATGAAATATTCCATTAGAATAATAAAATTCTAGTACATGTAATATACTAGAATTATCACATAATTTGGATGAGGGGTGGTTAGGAGGGAGAAACAAAATAATTAAACTTGTAAAAGATGTTGAAAGGAAAAGGAAGATAGGTTTACCTCTTGAGTACTCCTCCTAGAGAATCTCTTTAAGGCCTTTTTTTTGCCTTTTGGTGAGACCAGAAGGTCTTGGACGTGGGGGGGTCTTTGGAAGTGTATTTAGTATAACCTAGGAAAGTCTCAAATCTTTATTGGTGTTAGAGGAAGAGGGGGTGAGTCGTGGTTTATATATTGGAGGAGAGAAGGCTTTTTGCATTATTCTAATAAATAGTTTATTATTTTGGGTCCAAACTATGAATAGTCTTGATTCTTATGAAAAAAAATAATATGTTCATGTTATTTAGAACCAATGTCCATTTACATCATCCATTACTCAATCATGATGATGAAATTCATTTATTTAGCATATTTCGTAAATTATCGAATTTCACTATTCACCAAAAATTCAAGTATTTCATAAAAATCCAAAAAAAAAATCCTAAACATTTTTTGACATGTAGAATCAAAAAATTAACTCCATTTTATGAAAGTAATTTTATAAATATAAGAAATTTAATTTTTAATTAAAATCATAATTTAATAGAAAAATACCAATTTTTAAAATTATAACCGATTTTATGACACTTTGAAAAATTAACTAAGGTCTCATTAAATTATCCTAAAATCATAGAGAAAAAATATTGATTTATGAATAAATTTTAGGAAAATTAATTATCTTTTAAAACATTTTATTAATTATAATATTGTAAAAAAATATTTATAACTCACAAACATACCAACTTTTAATTAAAATATTCACCTTCATTTATATGGTGCCTAAATTTTATTTATACACTCATGGGCAAGGTTACCATTCATAAGGTTCATATTACTCTTCATAAGGGTAACATTACTATTCATAAGAGTAAGTTAGTATTAATAAGGGTAACTTACTATTCATATGGGTAAGTTATTATTCACCAAAAATTAAGTTGATTCTATCAGACTCTAAATATCTTACTGAACACAACTGTGTATGTCCATTTTTCTAAATTCAAATCACAGAAGTGGAAAATTTAAGTTTAATGGCTAGATTATAACTATCTCCTGTAACTGGGTGTTGTTTCACAAATACTCATTATTGCATGCATTATAAGCTGTCTAATGAATTTAAATTATTTAAGAAGAAACATACCATAAAATATTGGGGTTTTATATTCTTTTCTTATTTGGAAATTTAATCCTCGAAATTCTTCATGTATAAGTCTCTCTAAAAGGATGTGGGTGTTTCCTCTTCATAACATCCTCAGGTTCCCAAGTTTCTTCCTCCATTTTATGGTTTCTTCCTCTATTTTATGGTTTCTTCAAAGAACCTTTACTAGTCGATTCGTTCGATTTCTCAATACTTGCTCTCTAGTGTCAAGAATATCGATTGTCTCTTCACAGTAAGACAGTTTAGGTTCCAGATCTACTTCCTCATAGTTGAGTATGTGCATTGGGTCTGGCATGTATTTCTTTAACAATGACACATGGAACATATTATGAACTTTGGAGATAATTGGTGGAATTTATAAATGGTAATCTACAGCTCCAATTATTTCTATAATTTTGAATGGTCTGATGAACCTGGGTCTTAGTTTCCCTTTCTTACCAAGCATTAAGACACCCTTCCATAGATATACTTTTATAAAGACATGATCTCCCACTTGAAATTCAAAATCCTTTATCTGGTTGTCAATATAACTCATTTTACTACTTTGGGTTGCTTTAATATGGGCCTGAATTTTCTTTACCTTTGCAGTTTTCTCTTTGATAAGTTTTAGGCCTATAAGTTTCCACTTTCCAACTTCATCCCAAAAAGTTGGAGTTTGACAACTCTTTCTATATAATTCTTCATATGGCATCATTTGAATGCTATAATGAAAAATATTATTATATGAAAAATCCACCAAAGGAAAGTATTGATCCCACATACCTCAAAAGTCAAGATATCATGATCTCAACATGTCTTCTAGTGTTTGAATAGTCATTTCAGACTGTCTGTCAGTTTGGGGGTGATAAGCAATACTCATATAAAGCTCAGTATCCAAATACTTCTGGAGATTTTTCTAGGATTTTGATGTAAATTGGGGATCTCGATCAGACACAATCTATATAGGTACACCATGAAGTCTTACAACTTCATTAATATAAATTATTTCTAGGAACTCAAGTGGTAAATCCTCTCTTATAGCAAGTAAATGTGCTGATTTTGTAAGACGGTCAATAATTACCCATATTGAATCATTCTTTCTAGGTGTCCTCATTAGCCTTGTGACAAATCCCATCATAATTTCCTCTCACTTCCACATAGGAATAGGTAGATCCTGCATGACCCACCTAGGATATTGTATATAGGCCTTTACTTTTTGAAAAACTAGACACCTTGACACATAGTCAGAAATTTTTCGCTTCATGTTATCCTACCAAAAATGTTCCTTCAGATCTCTATACATCTTAGTGCTATCAGGGTGTATAGAGAAATTTGAGCTATGAAAATCATCTAATAGTTCCCTTTTTATCTTAGGTATTGAGGGAACACATAACCTCTTTCCAAATTTTATAACTCCATCCTCATACATGAAATCCTGAAATCTTTCATCCTTTACAGCTTTAATTTTCTTTTGTAGATTATCATCATCAGATTGAGAGATTTTTTATCTTCTCTAGTAAATATGGTTTAGTAATCATTTGAAAAAGGAAATATTTTTACCCTTCCTTGAAAATTATTATATCTATATTTAGAAGATCCTTGAATATAAGATCTCTCTCAATCCTCATTTGGTTCAGAATTCCATGATCTTTCTTTCTTAATGCATCTACCACCTTATTTGCCTTTCACGGGTTATAGTGTATTGAAAAATCATAATCTTTGAGTAACTCGAGCCATCTCATTTTCCTCATGCTGGGTTATTTCTATGTAAAAATGCATTTCAAACTCTTGTGATCTGTATATATCTCACATCTCTCACCATATTGATAGTGTCACCATATTTTTAGAGCAAAGATTACGGCTGATAACTCAAGATCATGATTTGGATAATTTTTATCACGAGTCTTCAACTTCCTTGATGCATAAGCAATAACTTTATTATTTTTCATAAGAAAGAAACTCAGTCCATTCTTTGATGCATCACTGTATATCACAAAACCATCATTTCTAGAGGGAAGAGTCAAAATTTTAGAAATGACCAATATTATTTTCAATTATTCAAAGTATTTTTTAGATTATTTCATCCATAAAAACTTAACCCCTTTATGTGTGATCTTGGTTGGAGGGTTAGCCAATCAGGTGAAATTATGAATGAAATGGCAATAGTAACCTGTTAATCCAATAAAACTATGTACCTCAATTATGTTCATTGGTGTGGTACATTCTTGGATTTCCTTTTTCTTTGTAGGATAAACTAACAATAAATACTTAGAGACAATATGGCCAAGAAAAAAAATTGAGGCCAAAATTCACACTTTCTAAACTTACCATATAGTTCATTTCTTTTAAGAGTTTTCAGAATGATCCACAAGTGATTATCATGGACTTTATAGATTTTGGAGTATACCAGGATATCATCGATAAATACCACAAAAAATTCATTAATATATTCCTTAAAAACCCTATTCATTAGATCCATAAAAACATAGGGTTCCTTAGTCAATCCAAAATTCATTACTATAAACTCGTAATGTCCATACCTAGTTTGAAATCATGTCTTAGGAATATCTTCCTTCCTCACATGCAGCTGATGATATCCAGATCAAAGGTCAATCTTTGAAAAATATTGGGCTTCATGAATTCGATCAAATAAATCCTCAATGTGAGGAATATGATACTTTTTATTTATTATAATAACATTGATCTCTCTATAGTCAATTCACAGCCTCATAAATCCATCTTTCTTCTTGACAAAGAGAATAGTGGCTCCCCATGGAGAAACACTTGGGCGGATAAATCCTTTATCACTCAATTCCTCTAGTTGTTTCTTGAGTTATACTAATTCAACAGTGGCCATTATATAAGGAGTATTTGATATTGGTCTTGCACCAGGAATTAAATTAATAGAGAACTCAACATCCCACTCAAGAGGATGTCCAAGTAAATCCTATTTATATACATCAATTTATTCTTTTACAATAGGTACATCTTCAATTTGAATATCCATAGATGATGTTTTCTCTTCCTCCCTAATAATTTCATTTAGAAGAGCTACTGATGGTTGATCTGGATAAGATCCAATTGACTATGTTTCATATTTAAAGATAAGGGATTATAAATCATTATCAAAAATTGTAACTTTATTCTTCTTGCAATATATTTTCACATCATAATTTTGAAATTCAATTCATACCAATAATTATTTCAAAGTCAGTCATAGGTATAATGATAAGTTAAGAAACTAAAGTTTGTTTATGTGTCTCAAAGGGGACTGACTGGCACATCTTTGTTGCAATGATACTTCCCTTAAGAGTTTTGAATGACAAATCGTTTATTAAATCAAATTGGAAATGTATAATTTTCCTGGAAAACTGGTAATATATAAAGGAATGTGATGATCTAGAATCAAATAATACATTGGCTAAGTTTGAGGAAACATTTAAAGTACCTTCCACTACATCATTAGGAACTTTAAACTCCACAGTTGTAATCATATAAAATTTACTTGATCTAGTGGCCTTTTCTGATGAAAGTTTCATCGGCACTTAGGAAAATCATTTTCATAGTTTCCCATCTCTCTAAAATACTACCATTGAATGTCATTGAATTGTTTCTTCCCCTTTCATTCATTATATCGATGACCCTTTTCTCCACGCTTATAGAAAACTCCCATGACTTTCAAGCAATTCCAAGGATGATTATTTCCATAATTCTTGCATAATGGAAATTTCTTCATTCCCTTCTTCTTGGGAGCTTCAACTTTTCCATGTTTATTAGAGTACCTCTTCTTATCTTGGTTTCCCTTGAAAAATTTTGATCTATAAAATTTCTTCTCTCTTTTGACGGCACTTAATCCAATTTCATCATATTATGAAAATGTTTGAGAAGCAAGTGCCCTTTGAAGAATTGGCTAAATACATTCAAATAAATGATCAATCTTGTCTTCTCAATCACGTACGTAATCTATAGGATACCTGGTTAATCTTGTGAAGGTAGTCTCATACTATGCAATACTCTCGTCTTCCCTTTTCTTTAGGCTAATTAATTTCCTCTTTATTTTAGTTAGTTGTTCACGAGAGAAATATTTTCTGAAGAATATTTCCTTAAAAGTTCTCCATTCCATATCTTATATTTCTTCTTCCTCTATGGTATTCTAGATCAAGGACCACCATTGATCAGCATCACCCTTGAGGTAATATACTGCCAGGACTACCTTTTTATTTTCATTGAATCTTAATTACAGAAATATCTTTTCAAGGGACTTGATCCACTTATCAGCTACCACTGGGTTAGTAGTCCCACTAAAATATGGGGGCTTATATTGTATGAAACAATCCAATATAGGTGTATCATGGTTATTCATCACATCCTGAGTAAGTTATCCCAATATGGTTATGATCTAATCTACTTCAACACTGATTGTGTTGAATTGATTAGTGGGGAAATCCCTACATTTGTCAATGGGTATTGATTTCCTTACTTCCATTAGGTCTCATCACTAAACAATGTAATACACTAAATTAGGTCACAATGCATAATTTCAAACTAGAAAACACTTAACATAATTTGAAAATTTATGCACATCTAATCTCATAATCATAAACATGGTTTCTATTTACTTTTAAATCCTTCATAATGGTTTGTAAAGAAAATTTGAATTATCCTAAGTATATCCCCTGGGAGTGTCAAACCAAGTGCACAGTAAGTCTTGTTGTTGTGTACCAAGATACATCGGGTCAAGCTCGAAACTCCTTATCATATTTTTTACTCCTAGGTACATTTGTTCCAGAACCACATCCACTTATAGTACCCAAATAGATATGTATTTTCTAGGAATACCCACATAGTATATACCTTACAAAAATTCTAGGATTCCACTCTATGCTTATCCTAAAATTTTATCTTAGGGTTATGTCCTATAAACTATTTTTCCTAAATCTAGTTTCCAAGGCTACTGCTATACTTCCTCTGATACCAATTATAACTCCCCGACCACAGAATCCCAAAGCTGGTGTATTATTTTATTATATTGGCATGATTACAAGAAATAAAATCCCAAAGAACTAATTAGTTTAGTATTTTTGTAAGGCCATATTACATACATGATACACGTAGTACATTTGGAAAGATGGAAAACAACATGATACATAATAAACTGAAATAAACTGCCTCCTTGAAAGCTTATCCAAGGTTATCTTCTTCATAAAAATGGGGAAAGGAAACATAATAAGGGTGATCTCAAATTCTCAATAAGGTTTACACATAGTGGAATCATGAATCAATAATAAGTGAGTCATAATAAATTAGACATAACTAATATGTCAAGGTGAATAAATGAAAACACATTCCATCGATAAGATGAGAATAAAAATAAATCCATAGATTTTGTCATAGTGAAAACCTCATGGAAAGTAAAAACTGAATACTAAACAAAGATAATTATTATTATTTGGATGTTATGTATCTGGAACATGAACCATTATACCATCGATATGGTTTAAGTTTGTGGGTAGAAACATGTATGCTTTTTTGGAAACAAACTCAAAGGGTTTGTCACCAACTAATTTGTCTCATGAGACCTGTCGATGCATATATGGGATATAGTGGGGCCCAAACATCACTTCTAGTCCAAATAATTATTTATAAAAATATTTAATACAAGAAAAATATGCATTTTCAATATCTTTATTGAGTAGAGTATACATATTCATTAATATTTCCACAGTTAAATCAACATTCCACATAAACACCATATGTAAAATGGTATAAGGCTAAGACAATAATAATATCCATATAACAAGAATATAGATATATAATTTATTTACAATTTCAAATTAAATTATCTCATAGGGGTTGTAGTTACACCACATAAGAATTATTCGGTGCACAATGCCATGTAAATCACAATGAAATAGAAATTGAAACAAATTCCCTTACAACATAGTAACCAATCGAGTTAATAATCATCAAGTGAATCATTGAATACCAAGAATATAAAGGGAATCATGATATTATATATCAAATGGTAGTAATAATACACCACATACAAGAAATAAATGGTGAATAATTTAAATCTTACAGAAATAAAAGTGATATGAGAAACCCCTTACCTTATTCCTAAATGTGTTCTTCCTTTGATCCTAGCATCTTGGATAGTCAAATTAAATCAATTAATTAATTAATTCAGAAACTTATCTACATTTATTTTATTCATTATATTTTTATTAAGTTCATTTATGGTCTTCTTGATAAGTTATAAGATTTAATTCCATCATTCTGAAGTGTTCGTTTACTTGATTTTGATGATAAGTTCACTTGACTCTGAGTAATGGAGTTCATGTGGAATTGATATAATTATCCATAATTGGAATTACATGTTATTAATGAAAATAAAAAATTGTAAATGGATATACATATCATTTTTTTATATAGTTTTAGGATGAATCATTATATAAAATTTTAATGATAAACGCTTGGATTATTTTGATGGTATTTCGATCACCACAAACTCATTTTGTTTTATAATTAAATAAAATGTGTAAAAAATGATTACAGAACATTAAATAGGATATATTACATATATATTATGATATTTTTAAACCAAAAAAATGTTTTAATGACCATAATTGAATATGGTAATATAAATTGAAAAACCAGTGTCCTTGAATGTGATAAATTAACACATCTCAGACGATGTTTTTGTTTTTAGTATAAGAGGAGGGGGAAAGAGAGATGATGATGAAATATTCCATTATAAAAATAAAAAAAATTATACATGTAAGGTACTAGAATTATAATAGAATTTGGATGAGCATATTTGAGGTGGGGGAAACAAAAGAATGGAACTTGTAAAAGAAGTTAAAAGGAAAAGTAAGAGAGGTTTACCTCTTGAGTACTCCATCTTGAGAATCTTATTAAGGCATTTATTTTTAGAATTTTGGTGAGACCAGTAGGTCTTGGAAGTGGGGGGAGGGCTTGGGAAGTTTATTTAGTAGAACTTAGGCAAGGATTAAATCTTTAGTGTTGTGAGAGGAAGAGGGGGTGAGGGTGGTTTATATAGTGGAGGAGAGGAGGGTTTTTGCATTATTTTAATCATTAATTTAATATTTTGGCTCAAGACTATGAATAGTATTGATTTTTGTGAAAAACTAGTAATAAGTGCATATTATTTCTAAAAAATGCCCATTTACATCATCCATGACTCAAGTACGATGTATAAATTCATTTATTTATCATATTTCGTAAATTTTCGAATTTCACTCTTCACCAAAAAATCAAGTATTTCAGAAAAATCCCAAAAAATCACCCTAACCATTTTTCAATGTATAGAATCTAAAAATGAACTCCATTTTATTAAAATGATTTTATAAATCTGATAAATTTAATTTTTATTTAAAATCACCATTTTATCAAAAAATACCAATTTTAAAATTATAACTGATTTTATGACACTTTGAAAAATTAACTAAGGTCTCATTAAATTATCCTAAAATCATAGGGAAAGAAAATATTGATTTATGAATACAATTTATGAAAATTAATTATCTTTTAAATCATTTTATTATTTATAATATTGTAATTAAAGATTTATTACTCATAAAAATACCAACACTTAATTAAAATATTCACCTTCATTTATAAGGTGCAAAAATTTTATTTATACACTCATGGGTAGGTTACCAGTCATAAGGGTCATATTAATATTCATAAGGGTAACATTACTATTCATAAGGTTAAGTTACTATTCATAAGATTAATTTAATATTCATAAGGGTAAGTTACAATTACCCAAAAATTAAGTTGACTCTATTGGACTATAAATATCTTACTGAACACAACCGTGTAAGTCCATTTTTCTAAATTCAAATCACAAATGTGAAAAATGTAAGTTTAATAGATAGGTTATAACTTTCTCCTATAACCAGGTGTTGATTCACAAAGACTCAGTATTTCATGCATTATAACATATCTAATGAATTGAAATTATTTAAGAATAAGCATAGCACAAAATATTAGGGTATTATAATTACACGGTGTGTACTGGTGAGTACACAGTGTGTACTGGGATGGTTCTATATTCCTTGTTGACATCCCTACATGCCATGTATGGACATAACATAGTCAAACATTACATGGCGTGTACTTAGGATTACACAGTGTGTAACCCTAAGCCATGTCGTATAACATTTTTCTAGCCAGTACTTGGCATATTTTACCCCATTATTTCAAAAAAACCTGAAAAAAAAAAGACTTGTACACTAAAGGAAGAACCAGGTTCTTAAAAACTTCCCCTCTTAAAGTAATTTGTCCCCAAATTTCCCTTCAAAGAGTGGTAAAGGAAAACTCCAGAACAACTCTGGACCAAATACCAAATCAATCAAAGGTCCATCAAACTATTTCTGGACCCATGGTCCTCCTATAAAGCATTATCACCCCTACACCTCATCAGGTGCTCCCGTGTCACTTCTAACACCAAATCATATCTCGCACTACATCAATGCCCACATAGAGCCCATAGAACCCATGTAACAATAAGGTCTCACATCCCTTGGATGCTTAAAAGAAATATGGTTCCTTGCACCTCAATCATAACTGCATCCTCGATTCCTCTATGCCCAAGGCACATCAAGTAACCTGCATCTAACGATGCTCCTAATTCCAATAACCTCATATATATTTATATATATAATCACGTGCTCGAGATAGTGTCAACCCACTGACCATCATCTGGTCTCCATATAAATCATGTGCACCACATTCACTCAAAGCAGACATTCCTCAAAAGGTCATGCTAAACAAAAGAAAAAGGAAATCATGGCCACACCCGCAATGTACCTATGCCCATCGTCATCTCACCAGTCTTCTTAGCCCCTGGCAGCTCCATGGCATGCACCTGGCCTGACATACGGTTGTCTGAAGCATGTCCTCCCTATGTTTCTATGCCAGTCACCAGCCACTGACCCCAAGGTTGGGTCCTGCTATCTCTACCACGTACTTCGCGTGAAGTTGAACCTCGGCTACCCTCACCTGGTACTAATCCCAATCTATCCACTAAAGTCTGCACCTATTTCGTTCCATGTCTGTCGGCTATCTGAGAAGGCTACCTGTAGAACCTCTCAAGATGCCCAACTTGTCAACATGTCTGGCACTCCTTTAGAGCATTATCATAAAGAGTCCAAACATGACCTGGCTTCCAACACTGAAAGAAAACCACTACTGAACTACCATGAGATGGTCTAACTGGGTCCTTGGCCTGACTACCCTGCTATAACTCATCCTGATCTCATTTTATGTCATCTAAACCATCACCTAAAGCCTCCTCCCATCCTAAATGAGACTCATCCATCAGGTTTCCCTCGGCTATGATCACCTGATTCACCGCATCTAAGAATGAGGCTAGCCTAAAGATGTTTTCCTACACCCGGATGGCATGTCGTAAGCCATCTTTGAAGATCCTCACACTCAAAATTTCATCGCTTACCATACCTGGTGCAAAGTGAGACAACTCAGTGAAATTATCTACATAGACCATGATGAAAATGTCACCCTGGTGAAGGTTCAAGAACTTCTAAGCTCTCTCTTCCCTCAACATCTCCAGGAAAAAGTTATCAAAGAATCTATCTTCGAAGTCCTTTCAGTCTAGTCTCTCATGTCTGCAAGCCTGAACCTGCACATCCCACTAGCGCTTCAATGGTCCTTTAAGCATATATTTTTCCATCTAGACCCTCTACCCTATAGGCATCTTAATATTCTTGAATATAATCTACATTATTTCTATCCAGTTATTAGCTGCATGTGGACCACCCTCACCCTGAAAAAGCGGAATGTACTACAACTGTAAATCCTGAGTAGGGTAAGCCATAAAGGGCTCTCTTCCCTGATCACCTCTATCAATCCCCTGCAAAACACATACCAGACTAGTTTAGAGCAGCTATTCAAGCCACGAACCAAATTTTTTCAAGCTCGGTAGTTTTTCTACCTACATTGGATCCTGAACATGATCATATCCCTAAGCCTATACATGCGGCTCATGATCTGCCTAACCCTCAAGGTTCTGAACCTGGTCATACTCCTATGGCACTGTAACATCACCTGCTTGACACTCCATTAAGATGTCTAGAAGTAACCCTTTGAATTCCATAAATGGTTAGATATCCCACATATATAATAATATATATAATGAAGATAGGGAAATCAGTAAAAAGGAAATGCATGAAAACTACCATTAGTATCCCCCATTATAATCATGCCCATGGCATCCCAGCCTCATGGCCTCTTTATCCACCCTAAACAGAGACAAGTATCATAATATCCCCAGCCCATGCTTGTACTGACAACCATTGTTGCCTCAAACTAATGACTTAGTCACCTAATCTTGGTGATAAAAATCACCTCATCCAAAGTACATGCCTACTCTTATAAGATCTAGTCCCATTCACATGCCACATACAATTTTACATAAATTTAAATCCTGGAATATCACATTGCATAAAACAAGAAATTATATCAGGAATTTCACCTTTTCACATGTAAATTGACATATATCACATGGTATTATCACTTCATAAAGCATACGTGAATATATGAAATTGAAATACCCTAAAAATATGCCTATCAAAAACTAAACAACCATGCCTTTCTTACCGGGCCAAGGTTCAATTCTCCCTTATTACATCGGGTCAAGGGTCGCATATCAAAACTAATAATCATCACAAACCAAGTGATCCACCAAGGTAGAAATCGTATAAATTATAATCTGAGAAAAATAAAAATAGCATAACCCACCCATGGTAACTCAATGCATCCCTTATACATGGATCTGTAGTCAGCCAAACACAGGTTTGAAATCCAATTCTAACACCAACCTATCTTCTATCTACCAAAATACCAAATAGTAATACCAATAAAATAGGTAAAAGAAACTCTTATGATACCACTTTTTAACATCCCATACCTGAATAACCACGTGAATAGTGCTATCAGGTCAGGTGTTACTGACCTTAGGAATGCCTCCCCAAATGCCAAAGGTTGCCGACTTGGAGTGAGGGTGTAAACATGTGTATTGGGGAGGCTATACCCTCTGGGAGGAAGATAAGGCACTGGTAAAAGTATAATAATATAACATGTAGTGGAAATAAATGACTTAGCATACTCGAACTAGAACCACATAGAAAAATTACAATAATATTATATAAATAGAATAAGCAATAAATAAACAGAAGCAGCGGAAAGTAAATAGATCATCATGCTAGAAAATCACTTGTAGACACTAAAACAAACCAAGCATGAATCCATAGTAGGTCATACATATCAATATAAAAAAGGGCTCCCATGGATAACCAATGTAGCTATGTAAAAAATAAGCATGTTGATTCTAAAAAGGAAACTAAACAAAAGTAAAAATCCATCTAGGCACAATCTCAAGGTCCATTCCAATCCCCATTCCAAAGATCACTATGATCCATCTCCTGAAGTTGATCCTTTACCTGTACATAAATTCATAAAGTCTACATGCATCCCGAAGGGCATGTGTAGGGTTTGAGATGAATCTAAGTATGATACCACCCAATGGTGAATACCTAGTATAAGTGTTTAAGCAAACAAACATTTCTAATCAAGGTAAACAATATGATGAAATAATAAATACAACCTCCACTAGAGCTTAGCATCCACCAGGGAGTGTCACCTACTTTGGCCAATGCTGGAATCTCAGAAGTGAATAGAGTCCTTGACCCATGGCCCAAGGTACTCTTATAGTCACAAAGTCTCGGTGAACCCTCAGGTTCCACCCCAATCACATACCACGGCACCACATTCCTCCTGATACCTCATGTCTCAAAGTACTGGCATCCCGAAGTCACTCCTAGTAAATTGTATCCCAGTCCCACATACCCCTGCTCAAAATATCACATCATCCCATGGCATGGAAACCAAATGAATAGTGATGTGTGTCCTAAAATAAATATCCAAGACCATGGACTCAAGCATGGAGATCCTTATTCCCCTACCCGATAGCCTCTTCATTATCAACCAAATGCTCCTCACCTTCCACATGGATTTCTGTAGTAAGCAACCCCAAACCATAATTACCAAATCCAAAACTATCAGGGGCCTCTACCCACATGATTGGTCAAAACCACTTCATCGTGGATTCTACCTATGTGCACACGACTCAAATTGACACTTTGGCCATTGCAGGTGAGCGATAATCACCAAATAAGTACCTAAGCCATGATATCTCTAGCACCTCATGCCCCTATAACCATGTCGCTCAAATCCGATATTGATTCCATCCAAGTATCACGGGCCATACCCAACCTGACAGTCACACTGCCTCAAACTAATGTCCACGATGCCCAATCCTGTGATCAAAACCACCCAAGAAAAACTGGGCCTCACCCAACCAGTGAACAAGATCACCCAATTCTAATGGTCACACCATCCCAACCTCAGGTTAAACCCATCGCAACCCCAAGGGTCTCAGCATATGTAATATCATGAATTACATATATATAAGTCACATTAAAACACTTTAAACAAATAATTCAATCAAAACAAATTGAATTGCACTATCTATCAATTATAACATGGAATCACTGAGGTCTTGAATGCCTATAACAAGCCTAATCATGCTTAAACAATTTAAACATACCAGTTTAAAACAAAGAAAAAATAATTATAACAATTTTTTCACCCCCGGCCTAAATAACCCAATGATAAATGACCTCTCGCCCATCCTCACTCAAGAAAATCAGGTATGGGGCATTCCCAATGGCATCCCACAGGTCTAATAATCAATTCAATATGCAACATCAGTTTTAATGGGGTCTCGCTCAAAATAATTGAAGATGTGCCAAAGGTTGTGCCACCCAAAAGTCATAAAAAACACACACAAAAAGGTATGAACCACCTACCTCGTACTCGTATGACACTCCTCATCCAGCGCCAGCCTCTAGTTCATCCTAGAACATAGTATATATACACAATGAGCATAAATTCTCAAGGATCGATAACTTGGTCTAGAGAAGAAATCATGAAGAATAGCTCAAGAGTAATTGAGAACTTGCTGATGGGGTTTCAATGGATATTACGGTGTTCGAATCGGAGTTTGGACGATGAATCAGAAATAGATTCTATGCTTAGTGTTTTTGTTCAAGAGAACCCAGCAAGGGTTCTGTCCAGAAATGATAAAATGAGGCTACTTCCTGTTTTATCCAAAAAAATAAAATCACACGGCATGTACTTAAATATACATGCTATGTATATAGTTAATTTTTCAAAAATCACTGAATTCCTTTCTACAACATTAAAATTTCATGTCGACATCATTATACAGCGTGTACTGGTAAGTACACGATATGTACTAGGCTAGTTCTCTCTTCCTTTCCAACATCCCTATATTTCATGTATTTCTATCACATGTAAAAAAATTACACATCATATACTTAGAATTACATGGTGTGTAACCCTAATCCATGTCGTGTAACAGTTTTGCAGCCAGTACTTGACCCATTTTCCCCCTTTCTCTCAAAAACAACCCAAAAAAAGGCGCGTACCTCAAAGGAAGAACCAAGATATTACATGATGCCTACCAGATATTATTAGCTCTATTTTTATCTCAAGTACATGATAAGTTTCATGTATCTTTTCTAAGTAAGTATGTACCTAATTCATCTCATTTTTTGATTCTGAAAGTGGTATAGTTAGAGGAGAATCTCTCTTATAAGGAAAAGATAGTTTAGATTTTGGATCATAGAGATAGGTACTATGAAATAATTTAGTTCTTTAGGTTAAATTTTTATGGAATAATCATACGATTGAATAAGTAACATGGGAATCAAAAAATATATAAGATAAAAATACCCTCACTTGTTTATGTAATGAATAAAATTACAAGGATGTAATTTATAAAAGGGGGGAATAATATGGAAACACCGGTAATTATAATAATGAATAAATTTTATGTATTATGTTTAAAATTTAATTTTTTGGATTCATATATAATATGATAGTTTTATATGATTTCTCTATTAGAAAAGATCTTGTTTTATTCTTGCTGAAATCTATTCCATGAAATATAAGGTTTTATTTAGTAATTGAAATTCTAAATTTTAGAGTTTTAAATTGATAAAATGAAATTAATTTTTGTATTCCAAATGTTGAAATTATCTTAGGTCAAATTTTGGTATTTTTATGAAAATATTTATTTTTGGGTAAATAATGAAAAATAATGATTTTTGCTAAAACTATCATTTATTTTAAAGTATTTTAAAAATTCCCATTCTATTTATTATTGGTTTTAAATTAAAATTATTCCTCTTTAACTAAAAATAATCCAAATAATTCCATAATATTTATTATTATATTTTATTTCGCTATAAAATCATTTTTATGCTTAAAAATAACATTTTTCTAAAAAAGATGTTTTTCATTAGATTTTATGAACATATATTGAAATTAATTTCTAAAAATTATAAAAATTTAATCCTAAAAAATGATTTAGTGTTTCGAATAAGGATGTTTCAAAAATCTTAATGTGTCAAATTTCATTTTTGGTCATAATGAATAGTTACCATGGTAAAACATTATCACCCCTGTAAAGGTTAAAATAGTTAGGGGGTTAAACAAAGAGATAAGGAAAAAATATCTATAAAACTTGGATAAATGTGAAGTGAATTTATAAATTACACAATTTTAGACTCTAAATGTTTCCATATTTTACAATTTTACCTTGATAAATACATTTATTATATTTAAAAGTTTAAATTATTTACAAGAGTGTCACTCCCCTCACTTATAAAAGAGAACATTACCTCCACACTTATTCACATATTTTGAAACACTTTGATCAACCAATATCTACCCAAATCAATTCTAAAAATCCCTCCCCATTTCCTAGAGTTCTTTTTATTCACAAAATAAAAATCCAAGGAGGCTTAAGGTGTAAGATAAAGGGGGATATCTGAGGAGGAGGTATAAGTCCTAACCGACTAATTTCAAGTATATTTCTTCTTCTACCTCCTTAAAATATATTCAAACTCTTATAACATAATGAAATAAATATATTACCTATATTAAATTTTTATTATTCTAATTTAATAACTTTTTTCTCTCTATTTACCATCCTATGGTTAATGAAAATGTCGTTCGTGCATACTTGTGGATTACCACCTCCACGAGTCGATGTGTTTTGGTTTCCAACACTACCTCACATGATTAGATATAAATATGTAATTAATGAATATATAATATTTTAATTAAATTAGTATTATTATATAAATATAATATATTACTTACCTTCTTAACCTTTTTTTCTATTGGAAATTGATAATGTCACTTGTGCGTACGTGTAGAATACCACCTCCATGAATTGATGTGATTTATTTTCCATTACCTACTAACATGGTTCATCATAAAGACATAAATAATGAATAAATATCACAATAAATAACATAATTATGATTCTTAAAAATTAAAATATTATATACCTTATTTCTTTTCCTTCTAGTAGAAAAATGGAAACAGTGCGCGTGTGTATGTGCGGACTACCGCCTCTATGATACAAAGTATTTCATTTTTTAAATCCACCTTATATGGATAGTACAAAAAATAGTTTTAATATATAAATATAATAATTTTTCGTGATTAATATTCTAAATATGATGGAACCATGATCCATTTGACCTCATTCAACCTTTAAATGTTATTTTGGACTTATAAACCAAACATCCAATGTGAACTTAACCATTTTAGTAACTAAATAAAATAGGATAAAAATGAAAAAAATGGAATAATGATAATGGAATCAACATTAAAAATATTCTTAATCAATTATAAAACTAATATAATTTTATTAATAATGAATTTAGACAAATGAATGATACAATTCTAATATCGAGGGAAGGGATTTTCTTTTAAGAATCTCATTTTAATGTCTTCCATCGAAATCTTTTTCTTCCATGTCAAGATTTTCTTAAATATTTCAAGAATGTTATTATATATACTTAAAAGGTTGATAAAGGACATTTTAAATTAATTTTTAATTTATTTAAAAATTATTAAAAAAATATTTTCAACATCTTTGTGTGGGTAATTTTCATGTTTTTTAAAAAGTGAAAAATGAATGTTTTTTAATGTATACTTCTTGATTTCTATTTCATTCCATCATATACAATATTCATTATCAATATTACTCTACATTTTTCCATGTTTATTTTCAAATAAAATATTTCTCTCAATATTTTGGGGATTTTTAATTTTAAAAATTTATTCTAAGGAAACAAAAACTTTCTCTCATATTTATAAGATAATTGAAAGTGTTATTACATATGGGATTGAATGCTAATTAAAATTGGTTTATGATTAAATTGAAAGATATATGTGTTTTATTCATGATATGTTTATTAGATATTTTATATGAATTATTATTGAGACTAATATAGCTCTGATTGTGGGTGATCTTGATATCTATCTCCATTGCATTGGGTAAAGTGAGCAAGTTTACATGTGATAGGTTACTCCTAATAGATTTGGGAATTTTAGGGTTTGGTTATTTCTTTATAAGGGTTATTATAAGGGTGAATGTAAGAATAATTTCCCAATTTACCTATATGATTGAATTGGTTTTTAAAGGAAATATTTTTATTTCAAATGTTAAGAAAATGGACTTATGTTTTTAAGGAAATTTTATGATTTTTTAAAAAAAATTGAAAGGATTGTTTTTAAAAAAAATTTATTCATGAGTTTCAATGTTTACAAGAAACCCTTTGATTATGATTTTTCATTTATTTTTTCATATTAAATTTTTTATAAAATATATTTATCAATTAAGTTGTTTTTATGGATAATAAAAGGATAATTTAGATCAAATGTTTATTATTGAGAAGTAAAAGTTTCTTATGGATTTCTTAGATTTACAAATAAACTAACATGTTTATTTTCATTTATATCCCCTAATGATATTTTTTTCTCATAACACATTTTTAAATGTTTTTAATAAGGATTAAGGATGATTAGATATATTAATAAAGTAATAGTTCTAGTTATGGGAGTTACCTTGAATATGTAAGTGCGTCTCTATAAAGAACATGTTTTATGGTAAAAATTTAAATTGTGTGAATGTGTCTTGTTTGTCCTGTAATTTTTTAACTAATTATCTAAAACTCTAAACCAAAAAAGATTCCTAAAATATAATAAAGTGAAACCCTTGTTATAAATAATGTAATTATAGGTGGATTAAGGTGCGGGTTGTTATAAGTATCATGTGTATCACAACATTACCTCTATTATAGGGTTTGGACTTAAGTTGATATGGGGATTGATCCTTATTCTAGTGGTAATCAGATCCCATGTTCATCATCCTCAAGGTAAGACTAATTCTGAGAAATTTAGATTTGTTTTTATTGGTTAGGGAAGTGATATAAACCTTTATTTCTTCTAAACTAGAGTTCTATATCAATTTAGTGGTGGTATAACTATCCTTCTAGGCTTAGGGAATTGTGTATGCATGGGATTAGTTGGTTTAATTCTTCTCTTTCACTCATATGTTCATGATACTATTATTGTAGGGCCATGGGGTAAAGTGTAGGATAACCAATTTGGGATTTTATTTATAAAATTTTTCTAATAAATTTTTTTCCTTATTAGAATAAATTAAATTGGTTATACCTTGATTATTTTAAAAGTTTCAATCCATTGTAGTGATTATGAATTATTCCCATGCCTTCTAATGATGATAAACTCATGATGTAGATTTCTTTACATGTTTTGAATTGCTTTATGACATATTTAAAGGATAGATTATATATTTTGCATGGTTTATACTTTATATATTTTTTAATATTGTAATATGTGCCTAATATACCATGTTTGGGACAAATACATATTCATTTGATGTTATATTGTACCATAGTTTCCAAACATGTTTATTTTGAGCCACTTAGTTCTTGAGAATGGATACTTTATACTTAATGGATAGATTCTTGGTATAAGAACCCTATTTCATGCTAGTTGTAATTAATATTGATATGATCATTGTGATTAGGGAATTCTTTTGATGTTATTACATGTATATGGCCAGGTATTTCTTTATGTTTCATATGCAGGTATTGAGCCTTATTTTGTAGGTTCCAAACTAAGACATAGATCTCTCTCTCTCTCTCTATCATGATCATTTTTATATACATATGAGATTTTATCCCTAAGTTGATATATTCATTATATAAAATAGGGATTACATATATTTATATAGTTGAGAATATATGTATGTATTTGTTCCTTCATATGTGAAGATGAGTGACTTACAAATTGAGGGTGTTATATATGTAAATGATGTTCCTCCTTATGAGGAGAGAGTACACCTCAGAGTGGATGTTTAATAATTTTTACACACACACACAACCTCCTATTAAGTATGGGTTTAGATAGATATCATCAACAATCATATTTAATATGGTGGATAGGTACCCTAATCAAATTATATGCTTGGATTGAATCAGGTTTGGCTGATATTGCTGAAAATCATTAAAGTGTTATTAAAAATATAATCCTTTTTATTGATTTTAATAACATAGTTACCTATTTATAATGGATACTTACTTACTAGTAATCCTTGGAAGAATATTATTGTGTACTTGATACTTTTATACCATGTATTTCTATATTTAACACTTGACTTTATTGTCATTCTCAAGTAAGATCAAGACCACTGAGAGGGTGGGTTAATCAGTGGTTCCTTTTTCTCTTATAAAAATTTTTCTTAAATCCTTAATAAAAACTTTCTTAACCTCTTAAACTTATTAGAGTAATGATATATTAAAATGTAATTCATAACCTTACCTTTCATATACAATAAATATAAAGAGAAGATAGCACATGATATTTACAAGGTTCGGTATATACACCTACTCCTAGCCATGTTGGATAGTCCCACCAACATGTATTATTTTACTATATTATTTCTAAAATACAAAGGAAAAAAGGTAAATAAGAATTCTATAATCCCATTAGAAACTTTCCTACTATAGTTAGTTATACCCCCCCCCCCAACTATCCTTTCCAGTGTCCACTTCCTAAAAAATAAATCCTTTTCAAAAACTAGTAAGTATCCACAATTGCAAGATTCACTTTCTTCTTCTTTTCTGATCCATTTTAGAAAGTCTTCACTTTATCTAAAAGTAAGGTGAATCAAACTTTACTTGTATACAACCTTCAATAACTTCAACAATTCAAAAAGGAACTTGTTGGTCTTGAAACCTCTTCTATAACCTCAGTCTGGAAAACTTTCTCAGCAAAGTCAGTCCAATTTTCCCAGTTCGGAAACCCCAATATGATGGTCTTCATCCAATAGTCAGTCTATTCCTATTCTCCTTTTACACTAACTTCTTCAATTTAGTAGTAACTCAATCAGAAGCTCACAATTCTAAGTCTGATGGAACTTGTTTTGATGAACCTAGATATGATAGATGTTGTTCTAATGGCCTCACTCTGATGGAATTGTTCCAATGGAACTTTATTAGATGGATATTTCTCATATGATTGTATTGAAAGTCAATCTGATGATCTTCCCCAACTTCAACCTAAACACAAAGTTTGGTTGGATACTCAATAAATGTTCCAGAAATTTTTTATCTTGAGTGCTTGAATAGTTTTGAGTTACATTTATAAATGAACCTAGATCTCCTTTTATAGGGACCTCAAAATTAGTTTAAGAAGGGTTTTGAAAACCCTTAATGCTTAACCAAATTTCTCAAATCTTCAATTTTACTTAAATCTAAAATCTCTCTTTGACTCATTCAATTCCTTTTAGAATATTCAATTCTCATTAAATCGTGGATCTCTCTTTGACTCATTCAATTCTTTTTTAAATATTCAAGTCTCCTTAATTTTTAGATCTCCCTTTGACTTCTTCAATGTTGCATACTTCTTAACAAATTTTAATCTGATTCTGTTTCTCTTATTATGATCTTCCTCATTGTGATGAAGAGTATTGTGAAACAATATATTCCTCATTATGTTGATCCAAACCAATTGAAATACAAATCTTCTTATTTTTATTTATTCATTATGATTCTCTAGTATGATTTCTTTAGTATTATTCTCTAATATGATTTTCTCAATACAATTTCTCAATATGATTCCCAACTGTATATGATTGGAACCTCATTTTCTCCCAATCTAATGCCCATTATAATTGTCAGCACTTGTTATCTCCATTTATTTTATCAATCTTACATCACAAATTTCTCATACAACTTATGAATTTTGTGACTTACAAAAATAGAAAAGCATCATCAAATTTGTATTGGAGCCATTTGGAATCCAAAATAGCTTCCTCATTATGATCACCACCTTCATTCCAGACTCAATATGATTTATAAAATTTTAATCAAAGTATCATTATTATTCCTAGATCTATTGACTCCTAATGATGTATGGATCTGATGCTGATGATTCTGAATTCGATCCTCCTAGATCCAATTATCATCATTATGGTTCTGGATCCTATTTTGAAAACTTTACTCACACCCTTATTCAATATGATTTCTATCTCCTTCTCAACATACTTTCTTTTATCAACATAATCAAAATATTTATCTATTGACAAAAAATACAACTAAAACTCAACTAGGGTCTAAAAATATCTCCCTTTGTGTTTTTTTTCAATACCCACTTCAATGCCTACATTTTACCACTTCAAAACAATAAGTGGTATTTTTTTGTTTTCTCACTTTTTCTTCTCCATGTATTATTTTCTTTCTCCCCTTATTCCTTATATATTCCCCATAATATATTATTTCCCCCTTATTAACAATCAAATTCAAAGGGGTAATCATCACAAGTTACCTTCCTTTTTGAAAAAATTTCTCATTTCAAAAGGATGGAACTTTTCATCTCAAAAACTTGAAACTCTTCTTCAGGAGAACATAATTATCACATGAGTTTCTTAACAAAGATACTTTAACTAAACAACTCTAAGTCTACATGGGTGAACTCGGTGTATAAAACAAGAGTGTATAATCAAGTTTATCAATTTTGTCCATTATACAACTTTCAAGTAATACATTTTAATGTTTCCTTCAATATTCTCATTTCTAGGGAAATTTAGAAAATAATTTATTTAAGATAAAATTAACCTGCACCCATCTCAAAAAACATATCAGAAATTTCAGGTGTATAAACCCAACTTTCAAAACAAAGTTTTCATAATCTCATTAATTTATTTTGTAAGAATAGTAAGATACTTTCCATCAGATTCCTTACTTCAACTCCTTAAATTACCTAAAAGTTAGTACAATACACAAATGTTTTAGGAATAAGGAGGAACCTCATAGATTCTCAAAAGAAAAGTTCAGACTGAGGGTCTTTTCTCGGTCTTGACTTTTTCTTCTTCTTTATGGATTTTTCATTGAATGTATTTTTTCTATCTATTCATCCTTATCATATTTTTTAATAAGTTTCTCTTCATCTGTAGAATCTTATAGTAAGTACGTCAACTTATTTTCACCTTTTAGAAATTTTTTATATTGAGTTTATAACAAAAATTTCATGACTTCCTCTTATTTAGGTGGGATACTCAAACAACTTTTAGTAACATTCCCTTCTTAATCAAATCTCTTGTATCTTTTCTGAATTTTTGAACCAAAAACTGTTCATATCTTTTTATAAATTTTTCTCACATCTTCAGAAGCCTTTTTATTTCCCTTTGCTTTAGCTAGTTTTTGTTCTTCTTCTAAATTCCTAGACATTTTAATCTTTTTGGCCAAATAACTATGCAATCCTTATTTTCAAACTTAGTATGATTACTTTTCTTGACTTTATTAACATACACATCTTTCTTAACATACTAATATTTCTTAGCATACTCATCTTTCTTCATCTGTTAAAATTTCCTTTTTTAGTTCCACAAAATTTTGAGGAATATTTTATCTTGTTCTCTCATCATAACTCTCCCTTTATTCATGCATGTTTCCTGGTAGAGACATGTTATACAATCATGAATAAGATCCATGACTGAAAACTCCAGAACACAAACAGTGACCTATGAATCTTGATTTTTTGGACTAATAATAAAATTGTTCAGAACTTTTTTATTTTTTATTTATTCACAAATTGTGGAACACTATTCTTAGGAGGATAATTTCCATAGGAACTCCTATTTTTATTGATAAAATATGTTTTCTCACAAAACTAATTTTGTAAACCATTTTTTCACCTTCTTTAGAAGTTTCACCTTTAACATAAACTGCCTTGGTGAATTTTTCTCCCATATTTATTATCTCACTTTATGTAATAAGAAACATTTAGTATAAATCTAAAAATGATTCTTCTTTATCATCCAACTTAATTTTCAGAACATCTATGATTTTTTTGTATTCATCAACCTTCAACTTGTTCTATTTACTTTCTCGAGTGAGTGTAGATTCTTTCTTATTGAGATTCTCATTTCTAGATGACTTTTATTTATAAATATTTAGTTTTATTTCAAGTTCTCCATTCTCAAAATTTATTCCTTCAACGTCTTTCTTCAATTTACTTCTATCTTTCTTGAGTTGATCATTTTTTTCATGTGAATTATCCAAATTATTTTTAAGAATACATTCCATTTTTTCCATCATTTCATCATTATAATCACTACTTGAAGAATCACTTCAATTTATAACTTGATAAATAAATTTGATTTTATGATCAAATTCATCATTAAATGAGGAATAATTATTATTTATTCTTCTCAGATAACTTTTCTTCTTTTTGTCATAAATAAATCTTTCCTTATATTTATTCCACTTTTGTTTTTTAGGTTTCTCATCATCATATTAAAACTAATATTCTTCAATTTTCTTCCTAGGAAAATTTTGTGCAAAATTTCTTTTCCCTTCACAATTCCAACATTTGAGAGTTTTACTTTTCCATTTTCCCTTATTGTATTTCCTATAAAAAAGGGAAACAATTATAATTAAATCTTGAACTTTTTCATATGCTTCTGAATCACTTGATTCTTATTTAATTTCCTTATCCTTTTTCCATTTTATCAAATATTTAAAGGACATTTCTCGATCAACCTTTTCTTTATTTTCTATAACTTTCTCTCTTCTCATTTCATAAGTAATAATAATATTGTATAGACCATCCAAAGATAAGGTTTTCGGATCTCTATATTCAAAATATAAAACTTTAGCATCAAACTTAATAGGAATAATTCTCAAGATCTTTTCAAAAATATTTTTGTCTTATAATTTCTCAGCCAAACATATTATGGTGATAAAAATATCATTTACCCTTGTAAAGAAGTCACTAATAGATTCATACTCATCCATTTTCAAATATTTATACTTTAGCCTCCAAAGTTGTAAATTTTCCTTATTCACCTTTGTATTTCCTTCCTAAATGTTTTTCAACATATCCAAAATACCTTTGGGAGTTCTAACTCTCTTTACTCTAATAAACTCACTTTTAGTAAGTGATGAGAGTAAATCATTTTTAGTTCTTCTATCATTCTCAATAATTTTCTTATCAGCACTTCTTAGAGGATTATTCTCAATATGAGGAGGAAATCCTTCTATAGTATATTCTAAAACATCATACCCAAGGGAAATAATATATGGTAGCATTATTTATTTCTAGATGTGAAAGTTCTTTCCACTAAAACCCAGAATCCCTGTATAGTTCATTGAATTCAAATTCTCTATTCTCGAGATGGATCTCTGAGAGAGAACCTTGGCTCTAATACCAATTATTTTTTCCAAGTAGGATCGAGACCCCTAAGATGGGGGTGAATCAGTGGTTCCTTTTTCTTTTATAAGAAATTTTATTAACTCCTTGACAAAAACTTTTTTAACCTATGAAACTTGTTGAAGTAATGAAGAACTCAATTATAACTCACAACCTCACCTTTCCTATGCAAGAAATATAAAGATAAGATAGAACACGATATATATAAGGTTCGATACAAAGACCTACTATTTTCTATATTAGATAGTCACACCAATCTGGATTATTTTACTATATTCTTTCTAAAATACAAAGGAACAAGAAAAGAAAAATTATATAATCCCAGTAGTAACTTTCTATATATATTTGGTTATTCCATCCAACTATCCTTTCCAGTATCCACTTCACACAAAAAATAAATCATTTTCAGAAAATGGTAACTATCCATAGTTTTAAGCTTCAATTTTTTATTATTTTTTGATCAACTTAATGAAGTTTTCACTTTCTCTACAAGTAAGATGAATCAAACATTACTTGCGTACAACCTTAAAGAACTTCAACAATTCACAAAGGAACTTGTTAGTATTGAAACTTCTTCTATAACCTCAGTCCGGAAATCTTCCTCATCAAATTCAGTCTAATTTTCCTAGTCCAAAAACCTCAATACAATGGTTTCCATATGATGGTCATTCTAGTCCTATTATCCTTTTTCACTTCCTTCTTAAATTGAGTAGGAACTAAATCGAAATCTCATAATTCAACATCCAATGGAACTCGGTCTGATGAACCTAGATGTGATGGATGTCGTTCTGATGGCCTCACTCTGATTGAATTGTCCCGGTGGAACTTCATCATATGGATCTTGTATAGATGATCGTATAGAAATTAAATATGATGATCTTCCTCAAATTCAACCTGAAAAATAAATTTTGGTTGGGTACTTAATACTTGTTCCAAAAATACCAGAGCTCGATTTCCTAAAAAAATTTGATTCACATTTACAAATGAATTAAGATATCCTTGTATAGTGACCTAAAAATGGTTTAGGGGGGTTTGAAAACCTTTCCCGCTTAACCAAATTTCTTGAATCTTCAATTCTCTTTAAATCTTGAATCTTTCTTTAACTCATTCAATTCATTTTTGAATTTTCAATTCTTCTTAAATATAGGATCTCTCTTTGACTCATTAAATTCCTTTTTGAATCTTCAAATATCCTTGATTTTTAGATCTCCCTTTGACTTCTTAAATGCTTCAAACTTCTTAGAAAACTTCAGTCCAATTTTGATTCTCTTATTACGATCTTCCACATTACAATGAAGAATATTTTGAAGCAATATATTTCTCATTACATAGATCCACACCAATTGAAATAAAAATATTCTCATTACAATTTTTTCATTATGATTATCCAGTATGATTTTCCAGTATGATTTCTTCAATATGATTTCCCAGTATGATTTTATCAATATGATTTCTTCAGTATGATTTCTCAGTACGATTCCTAGCTAAATATTATTCCCAATTGTTTACAATTGGTAGCTCCTTTTCTCCTAATATGATGCTCATTATGATTGGCATCACATGTTATCTCCATTTCTTTCATTGGTCTTACATCACAAGTTTCTCAAACAAATTATGAATTTTTTAAATTGCAAAAATAGTAAAACATCATCATATTTGTATTAGAACCATTCTGGCTCTGAAACAGCATCCTCATTACAATAACCACCTTCATTCTAGACTCAATATTATTTCTAACTTTTTCATCAAAGTATCATTATGATTCTTGGGTTTGTTGACTCATGTCAATGTCTGGATTTGATGCTGATGATTCTGAATATGATCCTCCTAGATCCAATTATCATCCTTTTAGATCTGGATCTGATTTGAAAGCTTTACTCATGCCCTTCTTTAATACAATTTCTATTTTCTTCTCAATATAATTTCTTTCATCAACATAATAAATATATTGATCTATTGACAACAAATACAACTAAAAATCAACTGGGGTCCAATATTTATGACTGTTTGGTTAAGTTTAGGTGGTGTCCTCAATGGGGTGTGTTGTTCTCACACCCAACACATGTTCCATTGTGGATTCATGTAGACCACGTTTTACATGATCCAAGTAAAGGTAAGGAACCTTCCTTTGAGATCTAATCATCCAAGATCATGGGTAGTTTCTAAACATGGTGCATGGATTCAGATTATACGATTTTAAATTTTTTTGGTGGACTTGTGGAGAAAGAGAAGTAGTGTTATTCTAGGTGTTCTCCCCAAGATCATGTACATGTGGATATTTCCTTCTAGACTTTTATGTTATATTTAGCTCACACCTTAATTATAAAGATTTTTTTTATCCATTTTTACTCCTTATATGGTTTATATAGATTCTTTGGCATGTGATATGATATGTATGCATGTTCATATATAAGGTTACCTGAGCATAAAATATATAAACATTACATCATTTTAGATGAATATTCAATACAACTCATAATAATACACTCCCTAAAACTATAAAGGTTTAATTTATTTGTAGAATAGATAAATAATCAACTTATTTCATGATAGATCATCAAAATCTACCATAAATTTCTTCTCACATAGAACCCTTTTTAGATATACCCTACTTAAAAAATTCATTCATAACCTGAGAAAATTGAAACATAATAAAGGGTAAGCTAAGATTCCTAGTAAAGTTAAACATAGAGGATATCAATCAATGGTAATAATTAAGTATAAAATAAGTATAAGGGTATAAGAACATGATCATAACATACAAAAGTCATACTCAAACAGTCAAAGATTATTAATCATGAGTTAGAGAATAAGTATTTGTCATAATAAAATACATAATTCATAATATTGTGGAATCATCAATAATCAATCATGGGACATGAGAGCATATCAAAATAATAATACATGAGTTTATAGAATACACATAAACATAGAAAGCAATTTCCATAGTCAAGGCTCACAACCAAGACTATCATAGTGGATATAGTCCCACATTAGATTGGTTTCACTCCTCATTTCATCATTTCCTTAGTCAAGGCTTGCTACCAAGACTATCATAGTGGGAAAAATATCTTACTGAACTAGGTTCACACCCCATTCCAATTTATATTATCTCATGAGATATCATTATTTATACAATGAATTAGAGGGATATATAATTACAGGTCCACCCATCACATAATTAAAACCATACATAAATGTTCCATAATATCATAAAAACATTTATCATAGCATAACTATTTAAAAGAAATGGGTTTTATAAAGATTTCATCATAACATAATTAACACATGGGAAAGTAATAGGTTTGATAGAATCATCCTTAAAACATCATCATCATAAGTAATCTTAAGAAATAAAGTGGATGGTGTCATAAGTTCATATCCCTAGTTAAGTGTAACAATCCTTAAATTATGTTGACATAGATTAAAAAAATCATTTAAATGAGAATTTGAACATTTCTACAAAAATAAGGAAAATATATTTATCTTTCATTATCTTTTAAAACTAAAAATTCCTAGAATATTGAGAAAATTATTTTTTTTTAAATAAACATAGAAAATTGTAAATTAATATTCAATGATAATAATGGTCATTATAGTAGGAAAAAACATTCATGTTGTACGCATTAAATATAACATTCTTTTTACACTTTTATAAAAAATAAAAAGTGGTTCGTACATAAAACATTTGAAAATAATCATTTAAATAACTTATAAATAAATTCAAAGTTAGTGAAAATAATATTTCTAAAACATTTAAGTATAAATAAAACTTCTATAAAACTTTTTGAATAACATGGACATGGAGGAGAAAGATTCCCAACTCGAAAAGAAAAAAAAGTTATCTTTTCTTAAAAACATTTTCTCCATAATTTTAAGTAACAAAGAGAGTAAAATGGTAATAAAAATTAAAAATTCTATAAATTACCCAATAATACGAAAATATTTTAGGTTTAAATGATAATTATCATATAATTTCTCTCAATGTAAGTTTAACATAGATAATCCCAAAAAGAAATGAGATTGTAACATAAATCCTTACCTCAAGTATCATATTTCTTTGTATGTTTTCTGAAATACTATATAATAAACATAAATTTATTATAAATATATTATAGAAACATATTCATACATAACTTACTATATAATATTTCTTTATAATTTCATATTTCCCTTTTATTAACAATTATTCATTAAAATGAACATTTAGGTGAAATTTAGATTGTTTTACATGAATGTTTTGGTTTGACGGTTCAGGTCCTTGCACCTTGTTCAAGGTTTCAGCATATCAAAAATATTAATAATGTAAAAATTATCTTATTTATTAATTATATACACTTTTATAACCAAATATATAATTTGGTGATATAAAATTAATTACATCACTTTGGGGGGATTTTGGTATGTACGTACGCATGAGTGATGTTCCCACTTTTTGATGGATGAAAAAGAAGAAAGGTAAATAATAATTCAAATTTAAAGAATTATAATTATATAATAAATATCATATAAATTTATTAAATTTATCCTTATAACTACCCATGTAAAGGGTAAATGGAAAATTAATCGAATCACTTTGTGGAGATGGTAGTCTATATATACGCACAAGTGACGTTATCATTTTCTAATAGATAAGAAAAAGATAGAAAATGGAAATAAAATTAATATAAAAACATAAAATTATATTAAATATATAGATTTAATCATGTTAATATAATTATAGAACATTTGGAGGAATTTTAATAAGAAAAAAACATGAAAAAGGTCAATAAGAACATATACCTCTTCTTCGGGTATCTTCCTTTGAAAAGCACCTTGATGATTATTGAATGGGTATTTTGGAAATAAAAAATTATAAAGGTCATGGATAATGATTTTTTGGAGTATTAGGGTTGATAATGTTAAAATTAAAGGTATAGATTGTTCTGGATAAGTGAGGATAAAAGGTTCCATTTTATAAGTGAGGTGAGTGGAAAACTTGTGAATACTTGAAACTTTATTATATAATATATGAATTACTCAAGTAAAGTGGATTAAAAATGATAAATATTAGATTTTAATATTAATAAGG
The DNA here is from genome assembly GCA_963277665.1 of Viscum album. Classification (NCBI taxonomy): domain Eukaryota; kingdom Viridiplantae; phylum Streptophyta; class Magnoliopsida; order Santalales; family Viscaceae; genus Viscum; species Viscum album. The sequence goes on along the minus strand of OY728141.1, from coordinate 200,299,534 downwards.
TTAAAATAACATCAACTAATAAAATTAAATAAGTTTTTTGTGATATTTTAAATCTTATCTCTTAGGTTAAACTCTCTTTTAACCATTTTAACCCTTACCATGGTAACAAGCTTGTTTCCGTGTTAACTATTCATTATGTACAAAAATTAAGTTTAAATTATAACCTAATATTTATTATTATAATTAAAAATATGGAATCCATTTTAAAATATTTAATTCCTAGAATTTATATAAATCAATTCTAATACCCATGCACAAAATGTGAAAAAAATCATTTTTAGATAAAATATATTATTAAGCATAAAAATGATTTTATTATCATTATTTTACTAGAAAAAAACATTATATGAATTTAAAAATATTTTATTGAATAAATTATATGAACATTAATTTAAAATCATTCATTAATAGTGATTAATTTAATTTACTAATATAAAAAACATTTCTCACTTAAAAATAGTTCTCTGAAAAATAACTCTTTTTACCTTAAAATGATTTTATCTTAACTTTTGAAAAGATGATAATAAATTCATGAATAATAATTAATTTGTTTATGTTAAATAACTATATATTTCATACCATAGTTTAACAGTGATCATAATACATAATATATATAAAAATACAATACTTTGAAAATAGTAATCTTTTAACATAAAAAGAAATTATTTTTAACATTTAAAATTGAATAATTATTTCCTAGGCATTGATCAATAATTTTTAATTAAGGAAAAAATTTATATATATTTTTCTTAATTTAATTATTCATATTCATACTCTTCAATCCAACGGATAAGAAATAATAGTTTTATTTAATAATAATACTTCAATAATATATCATGGTTCATTTAAGGTTTGTGTTGCATGTAAAGCAAGTTATCAAACACATAAAATTTAGTTAAAGATAAATATATCATAAAATACTTGGGTATTACATTCTACTCGCTTTTAAGAATTTCACCCTCAAAATTTCATTGCTCTGATACAAAAAATATGAGGATACTTATATCTCATCACATCCTTAGGTTCCCACATAGCTTCCACAAATTTATGGTTTCACCACAAGAATTTGACTAGGTGAGTGTCCATGTTCCAAAAAAATTTCTATCTTCAAACCATAATATTCACTATTTGTTCCTCATTTGAGATATCATAATCTAGCATTATAACCTATGAGTCCAGTATATGAAAATAATAAATTATGTGCTTCCTCAAAAGTGATACATGGAACAAATCGTGAACTTGTGACAAGTTTAGTGGAAGAACCAAAAAAATAAGATACCATCCCAATACAATTAAATATATCAAAGGGGTTAATATATCTAGTGATTTTATTACCCTTATTTCTAAATATCATAACCTTTTTCCATAGATATATTTGAAGGAATACCTTATTACCAACTTTGAACTCTAGATCTCACTGATGATTGGCAGCATAACTCTTATGAAAAATTTAAGTTGTCTTGATGTATTCTTGGAGGGATTTAACCTTCATTGATATTTCCTTAGCTAGATCAAGTCCCAATATCTTTATTTCTCTAACTTCACCCTAGAATATGGGAGTTTTTTACTTCTTTCCATATAGTTATTCATTAGGATCCATCTGAATTCTCAAGTGAAAGATATTGTTATAAGAAAACTTGACCAAGGAAGTTTTTGATCCCAAACACCTTTTAAATACATATAACAAGATCACAACATATATTCTAGGATTTTAATGGTCCTATAAAACTAACCATTTATCTAAGGATGATATGTTTTTCTAAAGTTCAACTTCATATTCAAATATTTATGAATAATTCTCCAGAACTTTGAGGTAAATATGAACTCATGATCAGATATAATAGAATGTGGTACCCATGAAACCTTACCATTTTCTTAATATATATATTGGAAATCTGATTAAGAGATAAATATTCTCTGATATTAATGACATGTTTTCAATTCATAATTAAAACAATTATAACCCAAATAAGATTATGTCCTTTATATGTTTTGGGGAGTCTGGTGATAAATTCCATGGTGATGTTTTCACATTTTCATTTTGGTATGGGTAATGGTTGTAACATCTACATAAAATTATATATCTCATCCTTAAATTTATAAAATACCATGAAATTATATACATACTTTGAAATATTCATTTTCATGTTGTCCCACTAGAAATACTCTTTCATATCTATTCATCTTTGTACATATAGGATGAATAGAGAATAATGAACTATAATATTTATCCAACACCTTATTCTTCAAATATGGTATTGACGAGACACATACTATGTTCCTAAATGTGATCATTCCATCACAATCATGGTTGAACTTGTGAACATTCCTCACCTTCTTATACAGTTCCACATCCTTCGCCTCTTTAATCCTCGCATGGATGGATGATTGAACATTCATCAAAGAAAAATATGATCAATATTATTTCCTTGTGATTTCAAGATCCATATTATTTATATCCATAAGTATTGGATCTCTTTAAATCATCATCATGGAAAAACTAGCATGGTCCTTCCAACTTAGAGCATCACCCACCATGTTCTCCTTCTTAGGGTGGTAATGTATTGAGAAATCATAATATGTAATCAACTCCAACCATATCCTTTAGTGTATATTAAATTATTTCTATGTGAATATATACTTAAAACTTGTATAATAAATATATATATATATATCACACCTTTCAATATAAAGATATTTCCTCCATATTTTAAAAGGAAAACTTATGGTTGTTATCTCTAAATCATGAGTTGGGTAATTTTTCTTCTGAATTTTAAATTGACATGAAGCATAAACTATCTCCATATCAGTTTTCATCAGGAGTCATTTGTGTCCCTTATTTTAGGCATCATTATATATCACAAACTATTATCCACTTTAGGGTAGTGTGAGAATAGGTTCACTAACCAACCTTCTTTTTAGCTCCTTGAAATTTTCCTCACATTAAACTATACAAAGGAACATGTATTCCTTATATGTTAACTTTTATATTAAATTATATGGTTATGAAAAAAAATTACAATGCATTGGTAATATTAAGCTAACCCAAGAAAACTATAAATTTTTATTACCATGGTTAGTCTAGGATATTGGTCAATAACTTCCATATTTGAAGGATATATCGATATACCCTTTATTGAGATTATATGGACCAAGAATAAAACTTTTTATATCAAGAAGTTACACTTTCTTAATTTTTCATATAGCATATCCTTCCTCAAGGTCATTAAAAAAATCCTCAAATGATCTATATTCACTTCTGTTATCTTAAAATATATAATAATATCATCTATAAATACCACCAAAAACTTATCAAGGTAATCTATAAAGACTTTATTCAATAAATCCATGAAGATATCAGGGGAATTGGTAATTCTAAATAGCATCACTACAAATTCATAATGTTCATACCTTGTTCAGAAGGTTTTCTTGTGTATATATTCCTTTTTTACCCTTAATTTATGTATCTAGAATGAAATTCAATCATATAAAAGTACTTAAATCCATTTATTTTATTGAAAAAGTCACCAATACAGGGTAGAGGATACTTGTTCTTGATGGTGATCATGTTAAGTTACTAATAATCAATGCATAGATGCATTGTCCTATATTTCTTAATAACAAAAAGAACATGTTCACATCCTAGTGATGCACTAGGGTGTATGAATCCATTAGAAATATTCTCCTGGATTTTTTTCTTCAATTATTACAACTTAAGTAGGGTCATTCAATATGAAACATTTAAAATAGTCATAGAACTATGTATAAGTTCTACTGAAAAATAAACTTCATGATTTGCTGGAATACTAGAAAATTATTCAAGAAATACATGAGAATATTCCCATATAATAGGTATATATTAAATGTTGATTTTCTCCCCAACTGTTGAACCCATATTATGTTGTGTTGTATTTTTTATCAATGTGTGTCAATATGTCAAGAAGGAAAAACAAATTAGAATAAATGAGTTCCAAATTAAGGATATATGATATATAGATAATTGAATTTTACATGAATATTAAATCACATATTTGAATATTTAAATAAGGTTTGTGTATATTGAATTTTTTTGTTATACTTTATAATACAATGGGAAGAAGTTAAATAAGTTCTTGTATTTAAAGATTTTTGAATTTTATTCCTTATTTAAAGAAAAAGGTATTTGATGATTTTCTGTTTCATGGAGACTTTATAATTAATATTATTATATATATATGTAGAATTAAAATGAATAAGTTCCATCCTTATAAATTATAATGATCATGATATACTTTAGATGAGTTTATCACATACACAGGATTCTCTTAAAGTCGAGTGTGATTTCCTGCATGCATGTGAAGGTTGTGTGTGACAAAAATAGTGTCAAAGATATACTAGGATGATGTTTATTACATTTTATTTAGTTGTATGATTAATTTTATGAGATCATTTGAATAAGAGGGTATTCTGAGATTCATGCATGCAGGTCCACTTGGATGCATTCCATTCCATCATTATATAGTGAAGCAGGAAGTTAAACTGGAGATTCCATGATTAAATCTGGTGCATATTCAAATGTAAGTTTAAATATATATGAATGTAATAAAATATATTATTTTTAAAAATTCATTTGAATAAAAATTTCTAGGTATATTTATGTCGTGAAATTAGTTGGAGATGTTGTAATTGAAACTCAAGCATACAGTTATGAGGTTTAAATGCATTTGGAAAATATGGAAGTAGGGAATATGAGAGAGAATCCATGATTAATTTAAGATCATGTAAAGGTTTTAATGGAGACTTTATGATCATATAAAGTAAATTGTATGGAATTTAAATTAGTTTGAAGAAAGATTATTTGGGAGTATTTAAATGAGAAATTAAATTGCATGATTATTGGCCGATTTAAATGAGACCAAGACTTCTAGAAGATTAAAGGAAACTTTAATATACAAGGCTCTATAAGAGTTGAAATAAATATAAGACTAAAGATTTTATATTATTTAATGACTGGTATTTTAGGAAGTTTGAATATATAAATTTATGGTAAATTGAATAATGAGAATAATATTCAACTACAATGAATATATATATATGTATATGTATATGTATATGTATATGTATATGTATATGTATATGTATATGTATATGTATATGTATATGTATATGTATATGTATATGTATATGTATATGTATATGTATATGTATATGTATATGTATATGTATATGTATATGTATATGTATATGTATATGTATATGTATATGTATATGTGATAAGAATGATAATGAAAAGTTTTTTGTTTGACACCTTTATTCAAAAGATAAACTTTTTTGTCAAGAAATTGATCTGAAATGGAATTTGGTGCAAGTTATAAATTATTGAAGAGAGAAAATAAAGAGAATCGGTGTTGTATACAAAATAATCATTCTAATAATTGAAGATGAAGAAGAAAAGGTAAGATAAGAAGATAATAATTTTGGAATACATATATTAGATAATATATCTAGGCTGAGAATATTGAGTGATCTATCTTATAACATTATGTAATAGAAGTCTGAAGAATATTGAGGAAACCCATTTGATTGTTGTAATTGAGGGAAGAAGTTCATTTATATAGTCAAGGAGGGACCTAAACTAACACTAGAGATATTACTTCAAGAAATTAAAAGTTCATTCTCTTGTATTAAGGGAAGTAAATTCATCACTTACTTTATACATGGTTGGTGCTAGGATAATGAGTATAAGTTTATTCCCTTTATTATGATTTCATTGATAATAAAAAGGATATTGTGTGTGAGTGGGAAAAAACCACCATACACTAGGGATGTGTTCATCTATAAGGATTTGAACCTTATTATCAAATCCCAGTGATATTTTTTTGATGCTTTCCTATTTATATATGAATATAAAATAACCAAATTAGAGATAAAATAATAGGGTAAACTATTCATTAATGATTAAAGAGGTAATAAAGGAATAAAAATAAAAATTGAATAAAAGTATACCAACTATAATTCCCCCCCCCCCTATTGTTGGTTCATCCCTCTGAGATCCTAATAATTGGTATTAAAGCTAGGATTACACCTCTATTAGATTCTAATTTTTTTAAGTCTTTAATGAGCTGAATTTATCTTTAAAAATACTATATGAATTTTATATTTGAATAATCCTATGATTTTCCTATAAAAATAATCATGGAATATAAATCTACCAATAAAATTTAGAATAGGAAAAAAAGAGAAGGAATAAAGTTGAGAAAGGTCTCATCTAAGAATAGAGAGAATAATGACTCTAATAATTTAAGATAATCAAAGTGGAGTTCATTATAATATTTTTATTGATAATATGTATCTTAAGGAAATAAATTATGAAAATTCATTATTATTAAGTAAAGAGGAATAAGGGTTAGTTTCTCTATGAAATAATTCTATTTAAAAAAAATTTGGCATAGAAGAAGGAGATCTAGTGGTGGAATCATCTAACAAGGAGATGTAAAACTGTTTTATCCTATATTGAACATCATCTTCACAATAATGAGTAACCAAAATCATTTATCAAAATTTTCCTTAAATAAACAAAGTATTAGTAGGGATGATCACAGTGTTGAGGACTCAAAAGATGAATCATATGGTGTTTTGAAATACATCTAGTACAACTACCCTAAAGAAATTATGTCTTATTTTTGTATAATTATTATAAATATTAAGGAGGATATCACCCACTTAGATGATAATAATGAAAAAATAGGGAAGGATTTATAAGAAATTGTGAAAATATATATTAATATTTCTAAATAGGTTGGATCCTTAAATACCATGAATGAGGATCTTGAAGAAAGATTATCCAGATTTTAGAATGAATTGATCTCTATAATTCATGACAGATAAAAGTCCAAGAAAATCATTGAGGAAAGAATCCACTCATCTAAATAAATAATAGTAGTTAAATTTACTCAACTTGAGGTCAAGTCTAAAAGGATTAAAGAGATTAACCATATTTTATGTGAAAACAAAAAAACATGAATATCAAGTTGAGGATATCAGAAAGACTTATGAAGAAAAACTAAAAATAGTATAGGTGAGAAAAACATTCTAAATATGAAATTCTTGGAGTTTGATATTAAATTGAAGAATCTAGAATCAATTCAAGCAATGTATTTTCAGTAAGTTTCAAATAAAATTGCTACCAAACAAAATAATGAGGATTCTTATCCTAAAATACGTCTATCTTGTTACATGAAGGAATTTAGATCATCTTATGATCAATCCATATCAACTAAAAAAGGTTCAAACCCAAAATCAGTAGAAAAGTTGATGAACAGAAATGGATAAAATCCCACCACTACATCTATAATCGATAAAATCATAAGTAGAATTTTTTGTTACCTAAAATAATCCAATTTAAATGTTGAAAATTCATAAAAACAACAATCACAAAAATTTGACAATATTATAGTGTAAAATAAGAGATCAAGATTTGTTTGTTATTATTGGTATTTTGACAAATTTGGGTATAGGTTATATGATTGTTAGTATAATATATCAATATATAAAGTTAAAAGTAATCCTACATCAATGGGTAGAAAATTAGTAGTGAATATGTAAATACTATATAAATAAAATAAGAGTTTTACTTTTACAAATATATTTGAAAGTTTGAAAATTCTTTGTGGTATTAGAAATGGTAGGGGTTACAGTGAATAGGCATAAAAATATAAATCATTCAAGTATGCAACTTGAATAAGTGGGAAGAAAATACTAAAAACTGAATAAATAAGAAAATCCTCACTTAGGAAATATTTATAAGAAAAATAATAAATATAACATTCCTAAGATTTCAATGAAGAAGTAAAATGATTCATCCTTCCATAATAAGTAAAAAAGAAAATTTTATTCGAAGAAAATACAAGAAGATCAAGAATGTCACTCCCAAAAATAGGATCTAATTATTTTGTGTTTAAAGTGGGAGCACCATGGATTATTAGAAGTAGGACATGGAATAAAAAATTGATGAAGGAAATTTTAAGTAATAAATAATAAAATCCATTCATAAAAAAATTTGGATGGAGGAGGATATTCAAGAAATTTCATGTGGAACTTTAAAACAGGTTGTGCATATTATTATATAATGTTTAGTTATTTAATAAAATGATCTACGAATAGTAATAAAGATGGAATATGAAAAATAGAAGGAAGAAACCAGATGCAATTAAAATATTCCACTGAAAAATTGAGGTGACTTGGTATTTTCATATATAAATATTACATCATTTTAGATGAATATTCAATACAAAACATTATGATTCATTCAAGAACTATAAAGTTTTAGTGTATTTGGAGAATAGATACATAAATATATTATTTATGCACATTATTCATCATATCTAATAAAGTTATTCTCACTTTTTACCCTTATTTACATTCCCTACTTATAACATTTCTTCATAACCTACAAAAAAAGAAACATAAAAAAGGGTGAGCTCACATGCTCAGTAAGGGTAAATAAGGGAGATATCAACCAATGCTCATATTCAAGCATAAGATAAGAATAAGGGTATGTGATCATTATCATAACATAAAAATTTAATATCCAATTTATCATGGATAATAATCATGATTAATGTCATAAAACATTAGCATTTAAAATACATGAATCGTAAGAGAGAGAAATCATCATTAATCAATCATGAACCATGAGTTCAAATCATAAGCATCAAAATATTTCATAAAAGTGTGGAACCATTATAGGAATAGAAACCATTTCATATATCAAGGTTAAATACCAAGACAATAAAATTATTATGGATCGGGAATCAACACATGTTTCCTATATCATAAAGGATTAGGCATCACCACCTATTTGTTTAGAAACCACTTTTGGCTTACACCTTAATCCTTGATAGGATCGTCTTTTGGAAAAACCATAAGATATAGGATATTATTAAAAATATAAGAATTTATTATAGTAGGTATTATATGATATAGAGTTCTAAAAAGGTTTGGGTAATATAGTAGAATAGGTTCCCTTTTATAAGTGGGTGGAGGGGTACTCTTGGGATTATATAAAGAATTAAATTAATATAAATTAATTTCTAGGTTCAGGTGGCTCAAAATTGATATACTTAATACATAATATTATTATAATTCTAAATAATCTCATCCAATAATATTTATAGAAGTTTTAATTTATGTTTTAACCCTTATCTCTTAATTTTAACCCTTGTTAACCATTTTGACAATTACAATAATAATAATGTTTTTAATTATTCAAGGGTCAAGAATGTTATCATAAAATGAAAAAATTACACATAAATGTACCATGGTTGATATTTTAAACCATATATCATTAAAATGTAATAATATACGTTTTTTATTAATTTTAAATAATTTAATAAAATATTGGTTATTAAAAAAATTATTAATCTCATTTTTTAGAGTATTAATTTAATTTGACTTTAATGTCATCAAGATAATGATATAATTAGAATATAAACTTTAAAACATCACTATTAAGTTATATTTATATAAAAAAAATCTTGTAATAAAATAATTCACCCATATTGTATTACTTTTAATATTTTTAAAAACATTTATTTTATTTTTTATTAATTAAATAAATATTACATTATCATTATATAAGCATTTAAGGTAATTAATAAATCAATAAAAATTAATAATAAATTAATATGATAAAAAATAATTAATATTTAAAACAAACATTTATAACTAAACATGACTTCTCTTTATCCTTATGAAAAAAAATTAGAGATATTAAAGTCAAGAGAGTGGCATTTGGTATTTATCATTTTCATAAAATAATATAAAGGTCATAATCAAATAAAAATGGAACCAAGTGGCCATATTTTTGAAAATTTTATGATAATGGTAGAACAACACTCATAAAATAGGATAAAGTAAAGTTTTCTAGAAATGTTAAATCCTTATCCCAAATTTTTAACCCTATTTTACCTGTTTTTCCCTTACTGAGATGGCAGATATTTATTATGGTTACTATTAATGATGACCAAAACTAAAGTTGAACCAATTAAATTATACTAATTATTATTATTTAAAATATTTAATCCATTTTATAAAATTCAATTTACAAAATTGGTGGAATTTAATTTAAAATTAAACAAGCGAAGCACGAAGAAAAGAAGTTTTCCAAAAAAATGTATTCTTAAGTATATAATGTTTTTATATAAAAATAAAGAATGGTATTTATTAAAACTAACTTAATTGGATTATTAACAACATAAATGAACTAATTTTACTTTGAAACTATTTTAAAACAAAATGAAGCTTTGTAAATTCTTGAAACCACATGACGGTTTTCAAAAAAAATAAGTATTTTTTACTATTTACTGTAAATTAAATATTTTCATATAAATCCCAAAATTTACCACTAATATGATTTTGATATGATGATTTGAAAAATTATATACTTTTTATAAAATAAATTTTTTAAAAGTGCTATAATTTAATTTTACAATAATTCTGCATGAAAACTGTTTTTCATAAAAAAACATCTCTATTTAACATTAAATGTTTTTATTTTTATTTTTAACCATTTGATAACCAATGAGTTTATTTTAAACATATGTAAACAAAAAATTCATAATTTATTTATCCCAATTCATACCTTTCAATCCAACATCTAGGTGATAACTTTTACATTAAATATTAATATTTCAATAGTATAATGTGGTTCGTTTAAACTTAGTGTTGTGTGTAAAGAAAGTTATCAAAGAAATAAAATTTATTTATAGATAAAAATATCATAAAATACTTAGGTTTTATGTTTTACCCCCCTTATAATAATTTCTCCATTGAAATTCCATCACTTTGATATAAATAATTGAGGATACTTCTACCTCATCATTTCCTTGAGTTCCCATGTAGTTTCCTCTAATTTATGGTTTTCCCACAAAACTTTGACCAGGTGATTGGTATTATTTCATAAAACTTTCCCTCTAAAATCTATAATCTCTATAATTTTTTCCTTATAAGTGACATATTTCTCCATCAGTATGACTTATTAGTTCATTACATGTGAAGGATCAGTTATATACTTCCTCGATAGAGATACATGGAACGCATCATGAACTTGAGCGAGATTCAGTGGAAGTGAAAAATAATAATCTACCATACCAATTTGATCAAGAATTTATAAGGGTTTGATATATATAAGTCTTATATTTACCTTATTTCCGAATATCATTAAATTATTCTAAGGATATATTTGTAGAAATTCCTATTCACCATCTTCAAACTCCATATCTCACTAATGATTGTTGGCATAACTTTTCTATCGACTTTGAGTTTCTATTATGTGTTACTTAATAACTATAACATTATATACCATTTCTTTAGCTAGATTAAGTCCTAAAATATTTATTTCTTAAAATTTATCCTAGCATGTAGAAATTCTACACTTCCTACCATATAGGGTTTCATATGGATCCATATGAATGGTCGAGTGAAATCTATTCTTTAAAAAGATTTCGCCAAAGGAAGGTGTTGATCCCAACCACATTTGAAATATATAGATAAATATCTCAACATATCCTTAAAGTTTTAAATGTTTTTATCATAATTACCATCTATTTGATGATGATGATAAGAAGTACTAAAATAGAACTCTGAATCCAAATCTTGGTGAATAATTTTCCAAAACTTTGAGGTAAACATCATATCTCAGTCAAATACAATAGAATGTGGCACTCTATGAAACCATACCACTTCCTTAATATAAATTCTAGAAATATGATCAAGGTAAAAATATTCTATGATAGTGATGAAGTGTGATGAATGAATAAGTTGATCGACTACAACCCAAATATCATTATGTCCTTTAGACATTTTGAGGAGCTCAAGGAAAAAATCCATGGTGATGTTTTCCCATTTTCATTCCAGTATAGGTGATGGCTATAACAACCCCTTATACTTTTATCTCTCAACCTTAATTTTTTGATATATCAGGAATCAAGATATATACTTTGAAATATCCCTTTTCATTTTATTCCACTAGAAATACTCTTTCAAATCTCTATACATATTTTTACTTTCAAGATGAATAGAGAATGATGAACTATGATCTTTATCTGATGAAACTTTCTTAAAATATGGTATTTATGGGACACATACTTGGTTCATAAACCTTATCATTCCATCATAATAAATGTTGAACTTAGTAACAATTCTGAACTTATTCTATAGTTAAACATCTTCCTTATGTGCCTATTTAGTCCCCACATGGATATATGGTTAAACATTCATTTAATAAAGATAGGATCTATACCCTTTCCTCAGGATTTAAAGTTCCATATTCAGTAAATCCATAAGTATTAGATCTATTTCCATCCTAATAATATCAAAACTAGCATGGTTCATCTAACTCAGAGCATCGTCCACTTTTTTCTCCTTCTTAGGGTGGTAATTTATTAAGCAAAAATAATCTTTAATAAACTTTAACCATAGTATTTGGGTTATATTCAACTCTTTTTGTGTGAATATGTACTTCAAAATTTTATGATTTTTATATATGTCACACCTTTAACCATAAATATAATTGTTCCATATATTAATCACAAAACTTACTAATGGTAGCTCTAAATCATTATCTAGGTAATTTTTCTCATGAATTTTCAATTGTTTTAAGGAATATGTTATCATCATATAATTCTACATGAGGACACATCCTAGTCCATTATTTGATTCATTTTTATAGATCACAAACCCTTCTCTGTTATAGGGTATTGTGAGAATAGGTGCACTAAAAAAACTTCCCTTCATCTCCTTGAAATTATCCTCACATTCATCAGTCCACAAGAACTTAAATCCCTTCTCAGTCAACTTAGTGAGTGTATTTAATAGTCATGGGAAATCTATCACAAAGCATCATTAGTGTCCAACCAACCGAAGAAAACTACAGATCTAAATAACCATGGTTATTATAATCCATTGATCAATAACTTCTTTCTTTGAAGGATCCACCAAAATATCCTCACTTGAGATTATATGACCCAAGAATGACACTTTATAAATCCAAAATTCCCACTTCTTAAATTTAGCGTACAACTTATCCTTTCTTAGGGTCCTCAGTTCAATTATCAAGTGATATTATTTATCTTACTTAATATTGGAATATATAATAATATCATCTATAAATACTACCAAAAACTAATCAAGTTGATCTCTAAAGACTCTATTCATAAAATACATAAATACAGTAGGGGCATTAGTAAGACCAAGTGGAGTCACTATAAATTCATAGTGTCCATACCTCATATGGAATGTTGTCTTGGTTATGTATTCACTTTTTACCCTTAATTAATAACATCCATATTGAAGATAAATATTTCAAAAACATTTATCTCCTTATAATTGATCAAACAAATCATCAATATAGGGTAGGGGATACTTGTTCTTGATAGTGGTCTTATTAGGTTCCCAAAAATCAATGCAAAGATGCATTGACTCATCTTTTTTCTTAACAAAAAGAACAAGTTCACCCTAAGGTGATGCACTAGGGCATATGAATCCCTTATCAAGATTATATTTCTGTTTATTAATCAATTCATACACCTCAATTGGTTCCATTATATAATGAGTTTTTAAAATAGGTTTAGTACTAAGTATGAGTTTTATTGAAAACTCAACATCATTATTCAGAGAAAGACTATGAAATTATTCCAAAAATACATCAAGAAACTCCCATAAAATAGGTATATCCTCAATGTTGAGTTTCTCTCTAACCATTTAAGATAAATACCCTTCATGGATAAGAATTAATACCCACAAGATAGAATTAATATCCATTGGAAGTTTGTATTCATCATCACACTGATAAAAAATAATTGATTCATTCAGAATATGAAATATAACTTCTCTTCCTTGGAATTTGAAATGGTATTCATATAAAGAAAGTAAATACATGCCTAAAATAACATCAAATTCAACTATAGTAAGTATAAAAAACTTAGTAAGCACATTCCCACAAACTTCAATCGGAAAGGAACTATAAACTTGATATTCCATCATCATACCATTATAATTTTTCACTGATAACTCAACATTTAATCATTTAGGATATAAATTAGTATTCCTATATTATTTTCATTGTATAGAGGATTTAATTTTACTAATCTCAAATAAAAAACATCAATATTTGAGTGTGTATATAAGGACTCAGCCTTAAACATTATATAATATTGAATTAAATGAATAATTCACATTGAGGATCTTTTCAGGTTTAGTGTTTTAGAGAATTAGAACATTACATTTACATAACAACATGAAAATTACATGTAGACAATTCTACCCAGTATCCATTTTTTCCCATAAAATAAAAACTCTTGAAAAAAAGAGTCATGTCTAGTTCCAGGTTTTAGACAGCATGACTTTTCCTTGATCCCATCCTTGACCCTATTCATCTTTAAGTCCTGTGAAAACATTTCAAAACTTGGGATGAGCATAAAAAGATCAGTAAGGGTTATAAAAAAAGGATAAGAGTGTTTGTTTATAAATACATACAAAACATGAACTCTCTTACTTACCTCATGAAATCATAAGATTTATGAAAGACACATAGAAATTATATATCATAAATGTAACTTGTGGCATCCATAACACACTTACATTGTAGCTATCACTGCTACATAGGGAGTTACTTTGGAATACCCATCACAGTATATTCCATAAATCTCTTTGGAGAAACATTCATGTCTACCTTTGTCACATTCTCCAATGCATTGAAGAGATATCTTGGGCTCACCTGCCCTAGGTTTATCACAGAACTGCCTGTATAAATAAATAATTCCCAAGAACCATAACATGATCATAACACATAACATAAGCATAAAGGAAAGATAACATTTCAATATTGAAATAACAAAATATAATTTCAATATATTGAAATAATAAATCCATTCTCGAAATCATTTTCAATACCAAAATATGTAAAAAGAGTATATGGTATTTATTTTTCCTTTTAAAAACATTACAGCTTGTTAAGGAATCCAAAGATCCAATAATACTCACGGCGGCGGAAAGGTAGTTGTCACCGCTTACGTAAAAAACATTCCATTTTTTATTTTAGTAAAATGTTTCATATAAAAATATTACCTTTGAATGAAATAAAAATTCAAAGTTTTTTATACAACGAATAAAATAAAATCATGTATTAAAACAAAATATGCCTCAATGAAAGGAGATTGAGACGAAGTCCCTTACCTCATGTCCGAATTGACTCGATCATTATTTAATCTCCTGAAAAATAAACTAAAGTTAATTTATACTTTCTTAAGAACCTTTTTCAATTTTATTATTCCTTTAATATCACTTATGTTATAAATATTATGTAATCATTTAAGTTAATAACGTCCATTTTGTCGATATTTGGTACTTGAGTCAAAAATGAACACCTTATATTTACAAGTTGTCCATGTGTTCAATATTCCATTATATCCAGAATTATATTCATTATTTATACATCATATATATAATATATATCAAGTATATACATGTATTTATAATAGTACATAACATTTGGATCTAAGAAATGAAATGCACCGTTCATGGAGACGGTAAGTCGTACGTACGCATGAACACTACTTTCATTTCTATTTCTTATTTTAATGGAATTAAAACATAATGATACATAGTTATATTATAATTACAGTATAATATCATATATAATATCATTAAATCTATCCTTTATACATCCCACATGCGGCATTAACGAGTCACATCACTTTGAGGGGGCGGTAGTCTGCACTTCCTCAAATGAGATTATCGTATTTACCCACTATGGAAACCATAAAGGCATGCTATAAATGGAAAATACAGAAGCATAAAGAAAACATAAACATAATATATATCATATATAAATACAATTCCATCATAATGGTCACCATGAGAGGCGGTAAGAGGTAATTGAACAATCATCATTTCGTGATGCGTTAGTTTTCCATCCACAGAAACACTATGTTCTTCACCCATTAGATGGAGGTGTGTGTAAGTGTAGTTCTAATACTTATAATAAAAACATCATAGTATATTTATGATAATTTTTTTGTTAAAAAATAAAGGAATAAAAATATTTTATGGGTTGGAGAAGTAAAATAAAATAAAACAATTTAAGAGAAATTGTTACCATTAATTTGGGTAACTCCCTTTGGTTTGAACCAAAGGACTTATTGAAGTGCCTTCTACCTAAGTTAATGATTTTAGGAGGAGGAGATGGATGTAGGGAGATTAATTGGGAAGATTTTGGATGAGCCAAATGGCTTGAGAGTTGTGAGGAATTGGTTAGAAGTGGTCTCCTTTTATAAGGGAGAGGAGGTGCTCTTTAGGAAAGTGTGAAAATATTATTTTATTATATAATGATATTCAGTTTCAAAAGGTCCAAAAATCATTAAAGTTGAATATAAGATGACTCATATTCTAAATAAAATCATTAAATCAGAATTGGACATGTTTTGGATAATATGTTAATCATTATAATCTTATATATTTAAATCATTTATTAATGAGGTAAATACTGCATCATTATTGTGTCATGAATAATTTAATTTATTTGTTGTATAAAAATTATAAAAAAAATACCATGATGTATTAAATATTTTTATATTTCCAATGAATATTTATAGTCAGAAAGATTACTTATATAACACCATATAAAAATTAATTTACTAAAAGATATTTGTTTTTGTCATTTTTGCCTTTACATTAAAATAATTAATCTAAAGTGTCATTTTCTTTCATAAGTGGATCCATGGGGTCTCAAAATAGACCCAAAGATGACAATGGTCGGACATTACTCATCCAATAAGGTTATTACAAGTGTTAAGTTAATTTTAAATTATTATAATATTCTTTTTACCTTGAATTACCTTATTTATCTTTAACCACGGTAAATAAAAGTCAAAAGTTACTATTCACCAAAAATTATTTTCATCTTATTGAACCAAATTTTACTAACTAATAACAAACATGTATGTCGGATTTTCAAAATTCAATTCACAGAAGTGGTAAAATTTCATTTAAATGAAAAATTCAGTTTTTTTAACTACTACTAAGTGGTTTCACTATTCATCAAAAATTGAAGTTTTTCAGAAAAATACCAAAAATTAAGCCTATGATATATTTGATATTCCAAATTAAAAAAAGATCTCTATTTTACCAAATTCTATACATAGAAGTTGCATTAATTAATTTAAAATTAATTCCTGTTGTTAAAACAAATATCGTGTTTTTAAGAAACAATAACTATCAAAATATTGACACTTGTTTATGTCCAATTTCAAAGTGAAATTAATTTCAATGACCAAAATTGGATTAAATGGTAAAAATATATTCTAATTAAACTTTAAAACCAATTAAAAAGATAGTCTAACCATATAAATAAATTATATTAAAATTTAGTTTTGAATTAAAATACAATATTTTCACTATTCATTAAAAAATGAACTTTAACGGAAAAATTCCAAAAATTTACCCAAAGTAAATTTTGATGTCTGCATTCAAAATAAGGATTTTATTTGGTCATATAGAATGTATTAAAGTGACAAAAAATATATTTAAAGAGGTTTCTCCATTAAAAGGTGGTAAATCGACCTTTTAATGTAAATTATGCTTAAAATTAGATTCATTCATATTTTTAGACTCTAAATTTTTATTGGATAAATGTAAATACACTTATCAAACATGTATAATCATATTTTAGATAGTTTTTTTCATTCCCGCCAATACAACATCCAGGAGTTAACTACCATTTAAAATAATAATATTATATTATTAGAGTGCAACGTAAGATTTCAAAGAATCTCGTTGTTGCGTATCGGGTACGCTGTCAAACATAGAAACCCCTTTAATTTAAAATTAATATTTAAATCACAATTATTAATAAATATGAAATATTTCTTATTCTTCATTTACTTGGGATGTTACATCCTTCCCACCTTTTGGAAATTGCGTCCTCCCAATTTTATTCACTTATCAAATAAATGGGGGTATTTATCCCTCATAACATTTTCAGATTCCCACATTGCCTCTTTAACCATATGGTTTTTTCAGAAAACCTTTACCTGGTGAATTATCTTATTCCACAAATATAAGGCCCCAGCCTTTAAAATTAATTATTCTTGAGTTATTACAAGAATACACATTGAGGATCTTTTCAGGTTTAGAGTTTCAGAGAATTAGATCATAAATCAGGCATTACATTCCACATTTCAACAAGGTGGTTACATAAAAGACAGTATTCATTTTTTCCCATCAAAGGAGACATATTTAAAATAAAACATGGATTCTTTCATGACACTTCCTCGACACTATCATCACATCATGTACTTTTCCCTTGACTAGTGAAAAACATTTCAAAAAACTTAGGATGAGCATAAAAAGATCAGTAAGGGATATAAAAGTACGGAATGAAAACATTAGTCCATGTATACAAAAGAATTAATGAAACCATACTTTACTCATAAAAAATAAGCACTTTATCATACCTCATGAAATCATAAGATTTATGAATAACTCATAAAAATCAAAATAAATAAAGGTAACTTGAGGCCTTCATAACATTCTTACATAGGGAGTAACCCTCATGGTTACGTTTGGAATACCCATCACAGTATATTCCCTAAATCTCTTCAGAGAAACCTTAGAGTTTAACTCCTTCGCGTTACCCAATGCATTGGAGAGCTATCACGGTCTCACCCTCCCTTAGTTTATCACGGAACCACCCATCTTCATAAACAATTTCCAAGAACCATAACATAATCGTATCACATAAAACATGCATAAAGGAAACATAACATTTCCACATCTCAATCACAAGATATCAAAAACACATTGATATAATAAAAACATTATCAAATCCATTTTCAATACCAAAATAAAAGAAAAGTAAAACATGATATTTATTTTTCATTTAAAAAAAAGTTATGGCTTGTAGAGGAAGTCAAAACTCAAATAATGGTAACGACGGCAGAGAAGTTATTATTGCCGCATATGTAAGACAAAAACATTCCCTTTTGTCGTTTATTAAAACGCTTCGTATAAAAACGATTCATTTTGAATAAACGTAAAAGTCAAATGTGTTTATACACCGTATAAAATAAAGTTGTGTATAAAACAAAATATGCCTCAATGAAAGGAGATTGAGACGAAGTCCCATACCTCATGTCTGACTTGACTCGATCGTTCTTTAATCTCATGAATAATAAAACAGATTTAATTTATAATTGATTAAGAACCTTTTTCAAGTTCATTATTCCTTTTATATCACTTATTATCATGTTATGAACATTATGTAATTATTTAAGTTAAAATGGTCATTTTGTCGATCTTTGGTTCTTGAACCAAAAATAAAGTTCTTATAATTACAAGTTGTTCATGTGGTAAAATATCCATTATATTCAGAATTATATTCATGATTTAGATATCATATATATAATATATATCCATTATATAAATTAATTTATAATATTACATAACATTTAGAGCTAAGAAATGAAATGCACCGCTCATGGAGACGGTAAGCCGTACGTACGCATTAACGCTACTTTCATTGCTATTTCATATTTAATGGAATGAAATCATAATGATATAAAGGTATATTATAATTCCAGTATGATATCATATGTAATACCATTAACTCCATCCTTTATACATCCCACATATGTCATTAACGAATCAAATCACTTTGAGGGGGTGATAGTCCGCACTTCCTAAAATGAAGATATCCCATTTACCCATAATGGACACCATAAAGGTATGACATAAATGAAAAAATACAGAATCATAAGGAAAACATAGACATAATAAATATCATATATAAATATAGTGACATCTTAATGGCCACCATGAATGGTGTTAAAATAATATTGAACAATCATCGTTTCGGGAGGCAGAAATTCACCAATCAGAGAAACAGTATGTTATTTAACCATTAGACGGAGGTGTGTGTAAGTGTAAATCAAATACTTCTCATAAAAACATCCTAGTATATTGGAGATACTGTTGTTTTTATAAAATAAAATAATGAAAAGATTTTAGGGGGTTGGAGAATCAAAATAAAACAAAAGAACATTAGAGAAGACATTACCTTTAAATCGGGTAACTCCTCTTGGTTTGAACCAAAAGGGTTTCTTGAAGAGATTTCTGCCTAAGGTAAGGCTTCTAGGATAAATATAGGTATGTGGAGAGATAAAATGAGCAGATATTGGCTGAGCCAATGGCTTGAGAGGTGTGGGAAAGGTGGTAGAGGTGGGGGCCTTTTATAAGAGGGAGGAGGGGCACTCTTGGAAAGTCAAGAAATGTTACTTTATTATATAATGAGTTTCGAATTTTAAAGGTCCCAAAATGATATATTTATAGTATAAGGTGATAAGGGTTCTAAATACACCCATCCAATAGGTTTTTGACAAGTTTAAGTCTTAGATTTTACATTATCTTTTCGTTTTATTTAAATCGTTAATTAATGAGGTAATCGCTGCATCATCATGGTGTCATAAAAAAATAATTTATTTAATGTCTAAAAATTATAAAATAAATACTATGATGTAGGAAATATTTTTATCTTTCCAATTAATATTTATAGTCTAAGAGATAATTTACACAGACAAAACTAAAATTTTTTTACTTGGGTGATACAAACTTTGGTTATACTTTCCTTTTAAAAACATAAAATGATAAAGTGTCACTATCACCCAAAAGTGATTCCATGGGGTCCTAAAGTTTGGAACAAGGCATCCCATGGTCGGCCATGACACAAAAAGTATAATTAGGACACATTTTGGGGTCATTTTTTATTATTATGATATTATTTTATTACCCTTAACTACCCGATTACTAATTAATCACGATAATTAAAGATAATTACCGTCGTTACTATTCATAATGTCCAAAAACAAGTGTATTAATTATATAATTTGGACCTTCTGATTCGAAATATGAAATCTATTTTTCCAAATTCCAAACACAGAAATTGTAGTAATTAATTTAAAAATAATTCCTTTTGTCAAAACAAATAGCGGGTTTTTAGAAAAAATATCTATCAAAGTTTGACAATTGTTTATGTCCAATTTCAAAGTAAAATTAATTCCAATTAACACCATTGGATTAAATGGTAAAAATATATTCTATTTAAACTTTAAAAACAATTAAAAAGATAATCTATTCATTTAATTAAATTAGATAAAAAAGCAGTTTTGAAGTAAAATGCAGTATTTTTCACTATTCATTAAAAAATGGACATTGTCCGAAAAATACCAAAAATTTATCCAAATTAAATTTCAATGTACCAATACTAAATAATAAATTTATTTTTACAAATAGATCTTATAAAATTATCAAAACATTGATTTAAAAATGGTTCGCCATCAAAAGGCAGTAAAACAATCTTTTAAAAATATTAGAGAATTCTATGCTTAAGATTGGATTTTTTATCTTTTTAAGCCTTTAAAACACTATCTAATTCATAAATAGACATAGATATGAAAATTTATTATTCTTTACTTACTTATGATGTTACATCCTTCCCCCTTTAGAAAATTGTGTCCCCGTAATTTATTTACTTATCGAATAAGTGGGGGTATTTATCCCTCATTGCATTTTCAGATTCCCATGTTGCCTCTTCAATCATGTGGTTTTTCCAAAAAAACCTTTACTTGATGAATCACCTTATTCCACAATACTTTCTCCATGTGATCAAGAATCTAGACTAGTTGTTCCTCATAAGATAGATTCTCTTCCATCTGAACTACCTCTAGAATCAAAACATGAGATGGGTCTGGCATGTACTTCCTTAACATTGAAACATGAAGAACATTATGTACCTGAGGTAAACTCGGAGGTAAAGCCACTCGGTATGCAACTGATCCAAATCTCTCTATAATTTCATATTGTCCAATGAACCTTGGACTCAGCTTTCCTTTATTACCAAATCTCATCACACTTTTCCATGGTGAAACTTTGAGAAAAAAATGATCACCTACCTCAAAAGATAGATCCTTATTCCTGTTGTCCGCATAACTTTTCTACCTACTCTGAGCTATTCTCACTTTTTTCTGTATCAGCTGAACTTTTTCTGCCAACTCTTCTACCAATTCTGGTCCCATCAACTTCCTTTCACCCACTTCATCCCAAAAAGCTGTAGTTCGACACCGCTTACCATATAATGCCTCAAATGGTGTCATCTGTATACTGGAATGAAAACTGTTTTTATAAGAAAAATAAACCAAAGAAAGATGTTGGTCCCAACTTCCCTGATAATCCATCGAACAAGCATGTAGCATATCCTCCAATGTCTGAATTGTTCGTTCTAACTGCCCATATGATTGAGGATTAAAAGTTCTACTAAAATTTAATTCAGTACTCAACGACTTCTGAAGGCCTTTCCAAAAGTTAGAAGTAAACCTAGGATCACGATAATATAAAATGGATAGGGGAACTCCATGTAACCAGAATATCTCTTTAAGATACAAAAGAGAAAGTTGATCTAGAGAAAAAGTATCTCGTATAGAAAGTAAATGAGCAGATTTAGTCAAGCGGTCAATAATAACACAGATTGCATTATTACCTCGAGGTGTCTTCGGTAACCCCACAACGAAGTCTAGGGATATATTCTCTCATTTCCACTCTGGCATTGGTAATGGATAAAGCATCCATTTCGGTAACTGCTGCTCTGCTTTAACCTGTTGTCAAGTCAAAAACTTCATAGTAAAATCATCAATATCTCTTTTCATTCCATCCCACTAGTAATACTACCAAAGATCTCTATACATCTTAGTACTGCCAGGATGAACTGAAAACGGAGAACTATGAGCTTCACATAAAAAATCTTTCTTCAACTGTGAATCACAAGGCACACACAATCTCTTCCCAAATCTCAAAACAAAATCATTATCAATGTTGAATTCAGGTAACATACCCTTCTGAACTAGCTCTACCTTTTTCTTCAACTCACTGTCTTGCTTCTGAGCTTGCTTAATTCTGTCTGATAGAGAAGATTTCACTGATACCTAAAACAAAACAGAAGAACATCTTGCACCAACAACTTCTATTCTAAATTTCATCAAATCCTTAACCAAAGGATCACGTTCCAAACATATCATGGTTAATGAAGCATTACTTTTTCGACTCAAAGCATCGACCACTTTATTTGCTTTCCCCATATGGTAATGAATTGTACAATCATAATCCTTGATTAATTGTAGTCATCTCCTGTGTCTGATGTTCAATTATTTCTGAGTGAATATATACTTTAAACTTTTGTGATCAGTATATATTTCACACTTTACACCATACAAATGATGCCTCCAAATTTTTAAAGCGAAAACAACATCATCTAATTCCAAATCATGTTTTGGTAATTTACCTCATGAGTTTTCAACTAACGTGAAGTATAAGCAATTACCTGATCACTCTGCATTAGGACGCAACCAATTCCTTTCAATGAAGCATCACTGTAGATAACAAACTCACCATTCCTGGAAGGTAGTGCCAAAACTGGATCATTAACCAATCTTCTTTTCAACTCCTGAAAACAATCATCACATTATTTTGTCCGGATAAACTTAACACCCTTCTGAGTTAGCTTAGTCATTGGACTAGATAACTGTGAAAAAAATTTAACAAACCTTCGGTAATAACCTACCAAACCAAGAAAAATACGAATCTCAGTTACATTTGTGGGTCTTGTCCATTCTTCAACAACCTTTGTTTTTGCAGGATCAATAGTTATTCCATCTTTAGAAACAATGTAACCAAGGAAAGAAATTTGTTTCAACCAAAACTCACACTTTCTAAATTTCCCATAAAATTTATTTTCTTTTGAGGTTTGAAAAATAACCCTTAAATGACTTTCATTCTCCTATTTACTTTTAGAAAACACCAAAATATCATCAATGAAAACAACCACAAACTTATCCAAGAACTCATGGAAAATTCTATTCATAAGGTCCATGAATATAGCAGGTGCATTGGTTAAACCAAAAGGAATAACTACAAATTCATAATGGCCATATCTTGTACGAAACACAGTCTTCAGAATATCTTCTTCCTTTACCTTCAACTGATGGTGCCCCGATCTCAGGTCAATCTTTGAAAAATACTGATCTCCCTGGAGCTGATCAGACAAATCATCGATATGAGGCAAAGGATATTTGTTCTTAACAGTGATGTTATTCAAGGATCTATAATCAATGCAAAGTCTCATTGAACCATCTTTCTTTTTAACAAATAATATAGGAGCACCTCATGGTGATGTGCTAGGTCGAATGAAACCTTTCTCTAATAAATCATACAATTGCTCCTTCAACTCTAAAAGTTCAATTTGAGTCATTCAATAAGGGGGTTTTGAAATTGGATTAGCATCAGGAACTAAGTCAACAGTAAATTCAAATTCCCAATCTGGTATTATTCCAGGTAACTCATCAGGAAAAACATCTGGAGACTCATTTACCACTGTAACATCATTAATTTGAATGGTTCCTTTGTTTTCAACAATATGTGCAAGGTAACATTCATTTACATCTTTTACAATTTTCTCAGCCTCTTGATATGTTATAAATAGTAAGGGTTCATTCTTGTACACAAACTGAAAGTATTTCTGAAAATAAACTTCTTTAGCTCTACAATCAATCTTAGCATGGTAAATAGAGAGCCAATCCATACCCAGGATAACATCAAACTCTACTAGAGGTAAAACAATAAGGTTTTCAAGTAGGTTCTTTCCAAGGATAAGGATAGAAATATTCTTATAAATTCTTTTTGCCTCAACATTTCTCCCAGGTGTTTTTACCACAAGTTCAGGAGTCATTTCTTGAGATGGAATTCCCAATTTACTAGAAAATATTTCAGAGATGAAAGGATGTGTAGACCCTAAATCAAACAACACACTGGCATAATCTGAAAAAACAAAAAAAAAGTACCTGATACCACTTCATTTGATGGCCCAACATCTACTGAAGTAGTTGCAAAGGATTTCACCACACCTTTCTGCTTGTAGTCTGACTGGTTCCTATCATTTGAGATCTTTTTCAAACACTCATTTGCATAATGACTCATCTCATTGCACTTGAAACATTTCACTAATTGTAAATCAAATTTGGTCATACCATCACCATGATCTTTTTCAGTGCAATCACGAGCCTTATGTCTCATCTTAACACATCGTTAGCACTTTCCAGAATTCAGAAGACATTCCCCAGCATTCCTTTTACAACATTTATCACAAACTAAAAACTTATTTTTCTTACCAGCAGACCTCTTTGAAGGATTCTTCTTTTTCTCCTGCCACCTCGGTCTCTTCTTCTGTTGGTTGTTATAGAACACTTGATCATCAGAAAACTCCATTTCCACCTTCTCAGCATATCGGACATGCTTTTCATAAATTTTGAACTCATGATAATATAAATCCCTTCGATATTTTGTCTTTAATCCTGAGTAAAAATGATTGATTTTAATATCAAGGTCTCAGATAAAATTTGGAGCATACCTTTCCAATCAAGTGAACCTTTCTTCATAAGAATCCACTGAGTCGTCCTCTTACCTCAATTCCAAGAATTTTTTTTCCATCATAAGTCGAACAGCCTTAGGAAAATATTTCTCAAGAAACATACCTTTGAATTCATCCTAGTCAATATCATCAATCTCATCAGCGTCCCTAATATTTTTAACCATTGACCACCACTGATTTGTTTCACCCTCCAAATGGTAAACAGTAAGACTAACCTTTTGATTGTCTGAACACCCCATGCCATCAAAAATCTTCTCCAGTTCATTAATCCACCCTTCAACTAGCATAGGGTCAGATGATCCTCTGAATGATGGGGGATCTTGCCTCATGAAATTTTGCACCACTAACATGTTCCTTTGAGGTTGATCTAGCTGATCTCGTGCATGGATACCACCACCATTTATCGATTGAGTCAACTGCGCCATTACTACAACAAACTGTTTAGTTCCAATTCTGACCATCTCAGGATGCTGATTCGGAAGGTCATTTCCTTCTGTATGCCTTCCTAGAACTGCTTCCATGTTTCCTCTATAGAAAACCATTCTGAACAAACATGTCTTAGATGAATCAACATGGTAATCTTCAAATGATATATCATTTCAATTTGACCATAAAAAAAATATTTTTGGATAATCATTTAATAGAATTATAACTCCTAAAGTTATCTAAACTGACCTCTAATACCAACTATAAGGACCCAGCCTTAAACATTACTTATTCTTGAGTTATTAAAAGAATACACATTGAGTATCTTTTCAGGTTTAGATTTTTAGATAATTAGATCATAAATCAGGCATTACATTCCACATTTCAACAAGGTGGTTACATAAAAGACAGTATTCATTTTTCCCATCAAAGGAGACATATTTAAAATAAAACATGGATTCTTTCGTGACACTTCCTCGACACTATCATCACATCATGTAATTTTCCCTTAACCTATGAAAAACATTTCAAAAAACTTGGGATGAGCATAAAAAGGTTAGTAAGGGATATAAAAGTATGGAATGAAAAAATTAGTCCATGTATACATAAGAATTAATGAAATCATACCTTACTCATAAAACATAAGCACTTTATCATACCTCATGAAATCATAAGATTTATGAATAACTCATAAAAATCATAAGACATAAAGGTAACTTGATCCATTCATAATATTCTTATGTAGGGAGTAACCCTCATGGTTCCATTTGGAATACCCATCACAGTATATTCCCTAAATCTCTTCGGAGAAACCTTAGCGTTTAACTCCTTTGCATTACCCAATGCATTGGAGAGCTATCACGGGCTCACCCACCCTTAGTTTATCACGGAACCACCCGTCTTCATAAACAATTCCCAAGAACCATAACATAATTGTATCACATAAACATGCATAAAGGAAACATAACATTTCCACATCTCAATCACAAGATATCAAAAACACATTGATATAATAAAAACATTATCAAAACCATTTTCAATACCAAAATAAATGAAAAGTAAAACATGGTATTTATTTTTAATTTAAAAAAAATTATGGCTTGTAGAGGAATCTGAAACTCAAATAATGGTCACGACGGTGGAGGAGTCGTTGTTGTCACATACATAAGACAAAAACATTCCCTTTTGTTGTTTAGTAAAATGCTTCATATAAAAAATATTCCTTTTGAATAAATGTAAAATTAAAAGGGGTTTATACACTGTATAAAAGAAATTTGTGTATAAAACAAAATATGCCTCAATGAAAGGAGATTGAGACGAAGTCCCATACCTCGTGTCCGACTTGACTCGATCGTTCTTTAATCTCATGAATAATAAACTAGAGTTAATTTCTACTTGATTAAGAACATTTTTCAAGTTCATTATTCCTTTTATATCACTTATTACCATGTTATTAACATTATGTAATTATTTAAGTTAAAATGGTCATTTTCTCGATCTTTGGTACTTGATCCAAAAATAAACTTCTTATAATTACAAGTTGTTCATGTGGTAAAATATCCATTATATAAAGAATTATATTCATGATATAGATATCATATATATCATATATATCCAGTATATACATGAATTTATAATATTACATAACATTTAGAGGTAAGAAATGAAATGCACCGTTCATGGAGACGGTAAGTCGTACGTATGCATGAACGCTACTTTCATTTCTATTTTGTATTTAATGGAATGAAATCATAATGATATAAAGGTATATTATAATTAAAGTATGATATCATATGTAATACCATTAACTCCATCCTTTATACATCCCACATATGGCATTAACTAATCAAATCACTTTGAGGGGGTGGTAGTCCGCACTTCCTAAAATGAAGATATCACGTTTACCCATAATAGACACCATAAAGGTATGAAATAAATGAAAAAATAAAGAATAATAAGGAAAAAATAGAAATAATATATATCATATATAAATATAGTGACATCTTAATGGCCACCATGAAAGGTGTTAAAAGAAGATTGAACAATCATTGTTTCGTGAGGCAGAAATTCGCCAACCACAGAAACAGTATGTTCTTTAACCATTAAACAAAGGTATGTGTAAGTTTAAATCAAATACTTATCATAAACACATCCTAGTATATTGTAGATACTGTTTTTTTTATAAAAGAAAAGAATAAAAAGAGCTTAGGGGGTTGGATAAGAAAAATAAAACAAAAAAACATTAGAGAAGACATTACCTTTAAATCAGGTAACTTCTCTTGGTTTGAACCAAAAAAGTTTCTTGAAGAGATTTCTGCCTAAGGTAAGGCTTCTAGGATTAACATAGGTATGTGGAGAGATAAAATGACCAGATTTTGGCCAATCCAATGGCTTGAGAGGTGTGGGTAAGGTGGTAGAGGTGGGGGCCTTTTCTAAGAGGGAGGAGGGGCACTCTTGGAAAGTCAAGAAATGTTTATATAATGAGTTTCAGATTTTAAAGGCCCCAAAATGATATATTTAAAGTATAATGTGATAAGGGTTATAAATCCACCCATACAATAGGTTTTTGACAAGTTTAAGTCTTAGATTTTACATTATCTTTTCATTTTGTTTAAACCGTTAATTAATGAGTTAATCATTACAACATCATGGTATCATAAAAAATTAATTTATTTAATGTCAAAAAATTATCAAAAAAATACTATGATGTAGGAAATATTTTTATCTTTCCAATGACTATTTATAGTCTATAAGATAATTTACACAGACAAAACTAAAATTGTTTTACTTTGGTGGTACATACTTTGGTTATACTTTTCTTTTAAAAAACATAAAATGATAAAGTGTCACTATCACCCAAAATTTATTCCATGGGGTCCCAAAGTTTGGCACAAGGCATCCCATGGTATTCCATTACACAAACAGTAGCATTAGGACACATTTTGGGGTCATTTTTTATTATTATGACATTATTTTATTACCCTTAACTACCCGATTACAAATTAATCACGTTAATTAAAGATAATTACCATCGTTACTATTCATAATGTCCAAAAAAAGTGTCTTAATTACATAATTTGGACCTTCTAATTCCAAATATGTAATCCATTTTACCAAATTCCAAACACATAAATTGTAGTAATTAATTTAAAAATAGTTCTCGTTGTCAAAACAAATAGCGGGTTTTTAGAAACAATATCTATCCAAAGTTTGACAATTGTTTATGTAAAATTTAAAAGTGAAATTAATTCCAATGACCACCATTGGATTAAAAAGTAAAAATATATTCTATTAAAACTTTAAAACCAATTAAAAAGATAATCTATCCATATAATTAAATTAGATGAAAAAACAGTTTTGAAGTAAAATGCAGTATTTTTCACTCTTCATTAAAAAATGAACATTGTCAGAAAAATACCAAAAATTTATCCAAAGTAAATTTAAATGTCCCAATACTAAATAATAAGTTTATTTTGACAAATATAGCTTATAAAATTGTCAAAATATAGATTCAAAAATGGTTCTCCATCAAAAGGTGATAAAACAATCTTTTAAAAATATTAGAGAATTTTATGCTTAAGATTGGATTTTTTAAATTTTAAGCCTTTAAAACACTATATAATTCATAAATAGACATAGATATGAAAATCTATTATTCTTTACTTACTTGGGATGTTACAACAACACTTGCTCTCTTCAGTCAAGAATCTATACTATTTGTTCTTCATAAGATAGATTCTCTTCCAACTGAACTACCCCTGGGCTCAAAACATGAGATGGATATGGCATATACTTTCTCAACATCGAAACATAAAAAACACTGTGTACCTAGGATAAACTTGGAGGTAAAGCCACTCTATACGCAACTGATCCAACTTTCTCTAGAATTTCATAAGGTCTAATGAACCTCGGACTCAACTTTCCCTTCTTACCAAAACGCATCACACTTTTCCATGGAGAAACTTTGAGAAAGACATGATCACCTACCTAAAAAAAAAGATCCTTCCTCCAGTTATCTGCATAAATTTTCTGTCTGCTCTGAGCTATTCTCATGTGCTTCTGAATCAATTGAACTTTCTCTGCCATATCTTCTACCAATTCTGGTCCCATCAGCTTCCTTTCACCTACTTCATCCCAAAAAGTTGTAGTTTGACAACACTTTCCATATAATGCCTCAAATGGATCCATTTGTATACTGGAATGAAAACTGATATTATATGAAAATTCCACCAAAGAAAGATGTTGGTCCCAACTTCCCTGATAATCCAGTGAATAAGCACATAACATATCCTCCAAGGTCTGAATTGTTCATTCTGATTTCCCATCTGATTGATGATGAAAAGTTGTACTAAAATTTAATTCAGTACCCAACGACTTCTGAAGGCCTTTCCAAAAGTTAGAATTAAACCTTGGATCATGATCGGATACAATGGAAAGGGGAACTTCATGCAACCTTACTATCTCTTTAACATACAACCGAACAAGTTGATCTAGAGACAAAGTATCTCGAATAGGAAGGAAATGAGAAGATTTAGTCAATTGATCAACTATAACCCATATTGCATTATTACCTAGAGATGTCTTTGGTAATCCCACAATGAAGTCCACGGATATATTTTCCTATTTCCACTATGGCACCAGTAGAGGCTGAATCATCCCTTTCGGTAACTTCCGCTCTGCTTTAACATGCTTACAAGTCAAACGCTTCACAGTAAAATCTGCAATATCTCTTTTCATTCCATCCCACCAGTAATACTCTCAAAGATCTATGTACATCTTAGTACTACCATGATGAATTGAAAATGGAGAACTATGAGCTTCACATAACAACTCATTATTCAATTGTGAATCACAAGGTACACATAATCTCCTTCCAAATCTCAAAACACAATCATTATCAATGTTAAATTCATGCAACTTACCCTTCTGAACCAACTCTACCTTTTTCTGCAACTCACTGTCTTCTTTCTGTGCTTGCTTCATTCTGTCTGATAGAGATGATCTCACTGACACCTGAAACAAAATAGAATAATTTCCTACACCAAAAAATTTTATGCCAAATTTTTATCAAATCAAAAACCAAAGGATCTCGTTCTAAACAAAGTATGGCTAATGAGACATTACTTTTTTGACTCAAAGCATCATCCACTTTATTTGATTTTCTCAGATGGTAATAGATCGTGCAATCATAATCCTTGATTAATTATAGCCATCTCCTCCGTCTCATGTTCAATTATTTTTGAGTGAATATATACTTTAAACTTTTGTGGTAAGTATATATTTCACATTTTACTCCATACAAATGATGCCTCCAAATTTTTAAAGCAAAAACAACAGCAACTAATTACAAATCATGTGTAGGGTAATTTAACTCATGAGGTTTCAACTGGCATAAGCATAAGAAATTACCTGATTA
The DNA here is from genome assembly GCA_963277665.1 of Viscum album. Lineage (NCBI taxonomy): Eukaryota > Viridiplantae > Streptophyta > Magnoliopsida > Santalales > Viscaceae > Viscum > Viscum album. Next base: position 200,268,185 of record OY728141.1, on the reverse strand, counting down.
TTCTATATTAGGACACAACCCAGTCCCTTCAATGAAGCATCACTATAGATAGAAAACTCACTATTTCTGGATAGAAGTTCAAAAACTGGAGCATTCACCAATCTCCTTTTCAATTCCTGAAAACAATCATCACATTATTTTGTCCAGATGAACTTAACACCTTTTCGAGTTAACTTAGTCATTGGACTAGATAACCATGCAAAATTTTCAACAAACCTCCATTAATAACCTGGAAAACCAAAAAAACTACGAATATAGGTTATATTTGTAGGTCTTGGCCATCCTTCAACAACTTTTGTTTTAGCATGATCAACATTTATGCCATTTTTTGAAACAATGTGACCAAGGAAAGAAATTTGTTGTAATCAAAACTCACACTTTCTGAATTTCCAAAACATTTTATTTTCTTTTAGGGTTTGCAAGACAACCCTTAAATGAATTTCATGTTCCTCCTTACTTTTGGAATAAACCAAAATATCATCAATGAACACAACCACAAACTTATCCAAGAACACACATAAAATTTTATTCATAAGATCCATGAATATAGTAGGTGCATTGGTTAAACAAAAAGGCATAACTACAAATTCATAATGGTCATATCTAGTACAAAATGCAGCCTTCGGAATGTCTGCTTCCTTTACTTTCAACTGATGGTACCCCGATCTCAAGTCAATCTTCGAAAAATACTGAGATCCCTGGAGCTGATCAAAAAAATCATCGATATGAGGCAAAGGATACTTATTCTTAATAGTGATGTTATTCAATGCTCTATAATCAATGAAAATTCTCATTTAACCTTCCTTCTTTTTAACAAACAAGACAGGAGCACCCCATGGTGATGTGAAAGGTCGAATGAAACCTTTATCTAAAAACTCCTGTAATTTCTTCTTTAACTCTAAAAGTTCAATTTGATCCATTCGATAAGGGGGTTTTGAAATTGGATTAGAATCAATAACTAAGTCAATAGTAAATTCAACTTCTTGATCAGGTATAATGTCAGGCAACTCATTAGGAAAAACATCAAGGTACTCATTTACCACTAGCACATCATTAATCTAAACAGTTCCTTTATTTTCAACAATATGTGCAAGGTAACATTCATTTACATATTTTACTAGTTTCTCAGATTCCTAATATGTTATCAAAATCAAGGGTTCATTTTTGTATAAAAACTGAAAAATCATTCTAAAAAGAAACCTCTTTAGCTCTGCATTCAATCTTAGCATGATAAACAGAAAGCCAATCTATACCCAAAATAACATCAAACTCTACTAGAGGCAAAACAATAAGGTTTGCAGGTAGATTCTTTCTGCACACAAGGACAGGAATGTTCTTATGTTTTCTTTTTGTCTCAACATTTCCTCTAGGTATTTTTACTGTAAGTTCTGTATTCATATCCTGAGATGGAATTCCCAATTTACTAGAAAACTTCTCAGAAATTAAAGAGTGTGTAGACCCTGAATCAAACAACACATTGGCATAATATAAACAAACAAAGAGTGTACCTGATACAACTTCATTTGATGTCCCAACATCTACTGAAGTAGTTGCAAAGGATTTCACCACACTTTTTTGCTTATAGTCTGGCTGCTATTCTTAGGTTGAGTTCTTTGTTGGACACTCATTTTCATAATGACTCATTTCATTGCACTTAAAACATTTTACTGAATGTAAATCAGATTTTGTCTTACCATTATCCTGATATTTTTCAGTGCAATTAGGAGCCTTATGTCCCATTTTACCACATTATTATCACTTACTAGAATTCAAAATACATTCCCTATCATTCTTTTTACCACAATTTTCACAAATTGTAAACTTAAGTTTCTTACCATTAGACTTTTTTGAAGAGTTCTTCCCTTTCTCCTGCCACCTCGACCTCTTATTCTGTTGTATGTCAAAGAATACCTGATCATCGGCAAACTCCATTTCCACCTTCTCCGCACAACAAACAAGTTTTCCATAACTTTTGAACTCACAAGAAGCTAAATCTCTTCGATACTTTGGCTTTAATCCTGAGTAAAAACAGTTGATTTTTCTATCAAGATCTCATATGAAATTTGGAGCATACCCTTTCAGTCGAGTGAATTTTTCTTCATAAGCACCCACTGAGTCATCATCCCTCCTTAATTCCAGGAATTGTTTTCCCATCCTAAGATGAACCACCTTAGGAAAATATTTCTCAAGAAACATACCTTTGAATTCATCCCAATCAAGAGCATCAATCTCCTCACTATCCATGATATTTTTCACCATCGATCACCACTGATCAGCTTCACCTTCAAAATGGTAAACATCAAGACTAACCTTTTGATGTTCTGAACATCCCAGGACATCGAAAATATTTTATAGTGATTTAATCCACCCTTCTACTAGCACCGGATCAGATTATCCTCTGAATGATGGGGGATGTTGCCTCATGAAATTCTCCACTACTGACATGTTTCTCTATGGTTGATCTGGCAGATCTCATACATGGATACCACCACCATTTATAGCCTGATTCAACTATTCCATCACTACAACAAACTGTTCAGTTTCGATTCTGACCATCTCAGGTTGTTGATTTGGAAGGTTTTCTTCCTCCTGATGTCATCCCAACATAGCTATCCTATTTCCTCTACGGAAAACCATTCTGAACACATAAATATCTTAGGCGAAGCAACATGGTAATCTGTAAATGCTATATCATTTCAATATTACCATAAATTAATTTATGGACATTTATTTAACAATACCCTAACTCATAAAGTTATCTAAATTGACCTATGATACCAACAATAAGGACCCAGCCTTAAACATTACATAATATTAAATTAAATGAATAATTCACATTGAGGATCTTTTCAAGTTTAGAGTTTTAGAAAATTAGGAAATTACATTTACATAACAACATGAATATTACATGTAGAAAATTCTACCCAGTATCCATTTTTTCAATAAAATAAAAACTCTTGAAAAAAAGAGTCATGTCTAGTTCCAGGTTTTAGACAGTATAACTTTTCCTTGATCCCATCCTTGACCCTATTCATCTTTAAGTCATGTGAAAACATTTTAAAACTTGGGATGAGCATAAAAATCTCAGTAAGGGTTATAAAACAAAGGATGAAAACATTTTTTTATAAATACATAAAAAACATGAACTCTCTTACTTACCACATGAAATCATAAGATTTTTGAAAGACACATAGAAATCATATATTATAAAGGTAACTTGTGGAATCCATAACATACTTACAATGTAGTTATCACAGCTACATAGGGAGTTACTTTGGAATACCCATCACAGTATATTACCTAAATATCTTAGGAGAAAAATTCACATTTACATCTGTCACGTTACCCAATGCATTGGAGAGCTATCTCGGGATCACCTGCCCTAGGTTTATAACGAAACCACCTGTATACATAAATAATTCCCAAGAACCATAACATGATCATAACACATAACATAAGAATAAAGGAAAGATAACATTTCCACATTGCAATAAAAAAATATCATTTCAATATATTGAAATAATAAATCCATTCTCAAAATCATTTTCAATACCAAAATATGTAAAAAGATTATATGGTATTTATTTTTCCTGTATAAAACATTACGGCTTGTTAAGGAAGCCAAAGATCAAATAATACTCATGGCGGTGGAAAGGTCATTGTCACCTCTTACGTAAAAAAACATTCCTTTTTGTCCTTTTTTGAAAAGCTTCGTATAAAAATATTCCCTTTGAATAAAATAAAAATTCAAAGTTTTTTATATAGTGTACAAAATAAAATCATGTTTTAAAACAAAATATGCCTCAATGAAAGGAGATTGAGATGAAGTCCCTTAGCTCGTGTCTGACTTGACTCGATCGTTCTTTAATCTCCTGAATAATAAACTAAAGTTAATTTCTACTTGCTTAAGAACCTTTTTCAAGTTTATTATTCCTTTTATATCACTTATTTTATAAATATTATGTAATCATTTAAGTTAATAATGTCCATTTTGTCGATATTTGGTACTTGAGTCAAAAATGAACACCTTATATTTACAAATTGTCCATGTGGTAAATAGTCCATTATATCCAGAATTATATTCATTATTTAGATATCATATATATCATATATATCTAGTATATACATGTATTTATAATAGTACATAACATTTGGAGGTAAGAAATGAAATGCACTGTTCATGGAGACGGTAAGTCGTACGTACGCATGAACTCTACTTTCATTTATATTTCTTATTTTAATGGAATTAAAACATAATGATACATAGGTATATTATAATTACATTATAATATCATATATAATTTATTAACTCTATCCTTTATACATCCCACATAAGGAATTAACGAGTCACATCACAGTGAGGGGGCGGTAGTCCGCACTTCCTCAAATGAGATTATCGTATTTACCCACTATGGAAACCATAAAGGCATGCTATAAATGGAAAATACAGAAGCATAAAGAAAACATAAACATAATATATATCATATATAAATACAGTTCCATCATAATGGCCACCATGAGAGGCAGTAAGAGGTAACTGAACAATCATCGTTTCGTGAGGCGTTAGTTTTCCATCCACAGAAACATTATGTTCTTCACCCATTAGATGGAGGTGTGTGTAAGTGTAGTTTGAATAATTCTCATAAAAACATCATAGTATATTGAGGATAATATTTCTGTTAAAAAATAAAGGAATAAAAATAGTTTATGGGTTGTAGAAGTAAAATAAAAGAAAATAATTTAAGATAAATTGTTACCTTTAATTTGGGTAACTCCCTTTGGTTTGAACCAAAGGACTTCTTGAAGTGCCTTCTGCCTAAGTTAAGGCTTCTAAGAGAAGTAGAGTGATGTAGGGAGATTAATTGGGTAGAGTTTGGAGGAGATAAAAGGCTTTAGAGGTGTGAGGAATTGGTTAGAGGTGTTCTCTTTTTATAAGGGAGAGGAGGGGCTCTTTAGGAAAGACTGAAAATATTATTTTATTATATAATGATATTCGGTTTCAAAAGGTCCAAAAATCATTACAGTAGAAGATAAGATGACTCATATTAGAAATAAAATCATCCAATCAGAATTGGACATGTTTTGTATAATATTTTAATCATTATAATCTTATTTATTTAAATCATTTATTAATGAGTTAAATACTGCATCATTATTGTGTCATGAATAATTTAATTTATTTATTGTCTAAAAATTATAAAAAAATACCATGATGTAGGAAATATTTTTATCTTTCCAATTAATATTTATATTCAAAAATATTACTTATATAACACCATATAAAAATTAATTTACTAAAAGATATTTTTTTGTCATTTTTTCCTTTACATTAAATTAATTAATCTAAAGTGTCATTTTCTTTCATAAGTGGCTCCATGGGGTCCCAAAATAGACCCAAAGATGCCCATGGTCAGACATTACTCATCCAATAAGGTTAGGACAAGTGTTAAGGTAATTTTTAATTATTATAATATTCTTTTTACCTTGAATTACTTTATTTACCTTTAACTGCGGTAAATAAAAGTCAAAAGTTACTATTCACTAAAAATTATTTTCATCTTACTGAACCACATTTTACTAACTAATAACAACCATGTATGTCGGATTTTCAAAATTCAATTAAAATTAGTTTTAAAATTTCATTTTAATGAAAAATTCAGTTTTTTTAACTACTATTAAGTGGTTTCACTATTCATCAAAAATTGAAGTTTTTCAGAAAAATACCAAAAATTCAGCCTAAGATATATTTGATATTCAAAATTAAAGAAAGATTTATTTTTTACCAAATTCTATAGCTATAAGATTCATTAATTAATTTAAAATTAATTCCCGTTGTTAAAACAAATAGCATGTTTTTAAGAATCAATAACTATCAAATGATTGACACTTGTTTATTTCCAATTTCATAGTGAAATTAATTTAAATGACCAAAATTGGATTAAATGGTAAAAATATATTCTAATTAAACTTTAAAACAAATTAAAAAGATAATATATCCATATAAATATATTATATTATAATGTATTTTTGAATTAAAATACAATATTTTCACTATTCATTAAAAAATGAACTTTATCGGAAAAATTCTAAAAATTTACACAAAGTAAATTTTGATGTCCCCATTATAAAGAAGTATTTTATTTTGTCATATATAATTTATTAAAGTGAACAAAACTATATTTAAATATTTTTCGCCATTAAAAGGTGGTAAATCGACATTTTAATGTAAATTATGCTTAAAATTAGATTCATTCATATTTTAAGCCTCTCACTTTTTATTGGATAAATGTAAATACATTTATCAAACATGTATAATCATATTGTATTTAGTTTTTTTCATTCCCGCCAATATAATGGCTAGGAGTTAACTACCATTTAAAATAATAATATTATATTATTAGAGTGCAACGTAAGATTTTAAAGAATCTCGTTGTTGCGTATCGGGTACGCTATCGAACATAGCAACCCCTTTAAAGTAAAATTAATATTTAAATCACAAATATTAATAAATATGAAATATGTCTTATTCTTCATTTACTTGGGATGTTACTGTGTATTTCACCACCTCGACTTCATCATTCATCCTTCAGTCCCTAACTAAAACAAAAAAGATTTTCATGACCATTAATTATCATTAATTAGAGTGATCAATCATATAATTAGGAAAAATCATTCATAGAATATATAAATCATGATACCTTCTTCCCAATCAATTTCACCTTAGTTTTAAACCAGTCCATCCTTGGTTGTCCTCTATTCAAATTATTCATAATAGTTTATAAATAAAATGTGAATTAACCCAAGCATGTCCCTCTGGAGTGTCTAGCTGGGTGTGTGATCTTAGGCCCACTAATTATACATTAGTGATGATAAATTTAATACCCAATCTACCTATTTTAGAGTTATTACTCATAGGTTCATATGTGCTATAACCACATCCACTTGCTAGTATCCAAATAGGGATGTATTTTCTTAGAAAACCATAGTCCTTTATTTAGCATAACTTAGGATGTTCTTATATACTTAGAATTATCCCTAGGTTTTTCACCAAATTTCTTTATCCCTGTTCTATAAAGATTGAATAAACCTCACTCTGATACCAACTGAGGAAACCCAGGTTTTTCATATATAAAAATTACATCATTTTATATGAATATTCAATATATAACCTTATGATCTACACCAGAACCGTAAAGGTTCAGTGTATTTAGAGACAAGATACATAAACATATTATTTAGGTAAATTATTTATCATCTCTAATAAATATCTTATCACTTTATACCCTTATTGACATACCCTTCTTAAAATCTTTCTTTATAAGCTAGGGAAAGGAAACATAATAAAGGTTTATCTCAAATGCTCAGTAAGGGTAAAAAAGGGAGATATCAATCAACAATCATATGCAATCATAAGATAAGCATAAGTGTATAAGATCATGATCATAAATTACAAGTTTCATACCTAATTTATCATGGATCATAATCATGAGTAATGACATAAAACTTTATAATTTGAAATACATGAATCATAAGAGTGTGAAATCATCATTATTAAATCATGAACTAGAAGTTCAAATCATAAGCATAAAATCATGTCATAAAAGTGTGGCACCATCATAGGAATATAAATAATTTTATATATTAGGGTTAACTACTCATACCATCAAATCATAGTATATCAGTCATCAACACCTATTTCCCATATCATAATGGATCAGGCATCGCCAACTTTTTCCTATAGTGTATCAATAATCCCTACTTCTTTCCCATAATGGATTGAGCACATAATTTCCCATAATTATCTCATGATATATAAAGAATTATCCAATATATTAGAGGGATATATAATTCCAGTATCACTAGTCACATAATGAAACCCTTACATCTGTATGGAACAACATCATAAAACATTCATCATATCATTATAATATAACCCATGGTAAGGAAACTAGTTTCATAAAAATTACATCATTTAATCATATCATAACCCATGGAAAATAAACTGGTTTCATAAATATATTACCATAAAAACAATATACCATCCATAGAAATAATAAATATGGTATCATTGGATCATATCTCTATTTAATGATAATTTACATCAAATGATGTTACCATAGATAAAAATTCCTTTAAAATATCACTAGAATATTTCTTGAGGAAAATACCCTTTTCATTTTGAAATCACTTATTTAAAATCCAAATATTTATAAAATATTAAGGGAAAAAATTTATTTTAAAATAAATGTGGAATTTTTTAAAGTAAATTTATAATATTTTAGTGTTCATGATGGTGATAAATTCTATTCAAACCAAATATGTTCGAATAAAAACTCATTTTCACATTTTTGATAAAAAGTCAAAAATACCTCATTTGGAAAAAAGATAAAAAATATTCCTTTGAAACGTTTTTATAGAAAGTTAAAAATAGTTTAAAATTAATTTAAATGTTCATAATATAATATTAAAAAAATATTTAAAACATTTTAAAGAAAACATAGACATGGAAGAAAAATATTTCCAACCAAAGAGGAAATAAAGTCTATTTTTATTAAAAACATTTTCTTGATAATTTTCATTTCCAAAGAGAAGAAATTGTATTATTAATTTAAACTTACATGAATAATTAGATTATAAGAAAAATTAAATGGGTTTATCAGATAATTATCATATAATTCCCTCAAAGGAAATTCAAGAATGAAAAATCCTTATTAAAATGGGATTGAGACATAAATCCCTTACCTCAAGTCTCGTATTCTTTATACATGTTAGAACCTTCTCTGTAATAAGTCTAAATTTATTATAAATATATTATAGATCAATAATTATATATATAATACCGTATATTATTTACTTATATAATTTTATCTCCCATATATTAACAATTCTTAATTAAAATAATTGTTACATGTGATGACTACTTTGTTTTTCATGCATGTTTTGGTTCGATGGTCCTAGTCCCTATAATTTGATCATGGTTCCATAATATCCTAAATTTTAATAATTTAATAAGTTTTATATGTAATTATATACTCTTTTATAAATATTACTATAAATCAGTGATGAAAAATTAATTACATCACTTTGTGGAGATGATAGTCTGTACATACTCACGAGTGATGTTTTCATTTTTCGATGGATGGAAAAAAAGAAAGGTAAATAATAATTAAACTTTAAAAACACATAATAATATTATAGATATCATATATATTCATTAATTTCATCATTATAACTATCAATGTGAAGTGACTATGAAAAAATAAACACATCATTTAATGGAGGTGGTAGTCCACACATATGCATGAGCAATATTTTATTTTACCATATAATCAAAAGTATGTGGATAATAGATTTTCCATTTTCATAATAAAAATTAAGAATATTTAATATAATTAAGTTATTATTTTAAAATAGATTATCTATATTTAGAGGATGTATAATAAGAAATAAAATTGGAAGTACTCAATTAAGAGTTATACCTCTTTGTTCAGAACCCTTGTTTGTATTACACCTTAAGCCTTGAAAGGATAATATTTTAGAAATAACATAATGTATAGGATTTGAGGAATTAATATAGTAAGTTATTATGGTAGTTATTTTCTAATACACAGTGCTGAAAAAGTGTGAGGAAGATATGATAAGAGAATCCTTTTTATAAGTGAGGGGAGGTGTACTCTTGGAATTACATAAAGTATTAAATTAATTAAAATTAATTTTCAGGTTAAAGTGGCTCAAAATTTATTTTAATCATATGATTATTATAAGTTTAAATAATTTAATACATTAATATTTAGACAAGTTTTAAGTGATTTTTTAACACTAATCTCTTATTTTTAACCCCTAGTTAACCTTTTTGATAATTACCACAATATCAAAAAAATTACTCTTTAAGGGTAAATAATGTTACTATAAAACTAAAAGTGATCCATAAATGGAAAATGGTTAATATTTTAAACCATATCCCATTTAATTGTTCAAATATAATATTTTATTAATTTTAAATAATTTAATAAAATATTATTTATTATAAAAAATCATTAATTCCATTATTTGAACTATTCATTTAATTTAACTTTAATGTCATCAAGATAACAATTTAATTAAAATAGAAACTTTTAAAACATCACTATTATGTTATATTATGTAAAAAATTAGTATAACATAATAATTCATCTAAATTAGTTTACATTTAATATTTTTAAAATCATTTATTTTGTTTTTTGATTAATTGAATAAATATAGTGTCGGTGTTGCATAAGCATTTAAGTAAATTCAATAAATAAAAATTAAAAATAAATTAATATGATTAAAATAATAATTAATATTTCAAATAAAAATTTAAAACTGAATATAATATTTTTTTTATCCCTAAGACAAAATATTATAGATATTAAAATTAATAGAGCAACATTTTATATTTATACTTTTCTTAAAATAATATAAAGGTCATAATGAAAGAAAAATGTAAAAAAGTGTACATAATTTAAAAATTGGATGATAATGGTCAAAATACACTCATACAATAGGAGAAAGTAAAGTTTTTATAAATTTTAAAGCTTTATCCTAAAGTTTTAACTGCATTTTACTCATTTTACCCTTATCGAGGTGATAAATTTTACTGTGGTTACTATTCACAATTTCCAAAAATTAAGTTGACTCTATTACATTATATTAACTATTATGATTCAAAATATTTAATATATTTTATCAAATTCAATTTATATAAGTGGTATAATTTAATTTAAAATTAAACCAGCAAAATGTGATGAAAAGTTGTTTTCCAAAAAAATGTTCTCTTAAGTGTAAAAATATTTTAAACAAAAATAAAGCATAATATTGATTCCAATTACATTAATTATATTAATAATAATATAAATTAAATAATTTTACTTTTAAACTATTTTAAAATAAAATTAATTTATTAAATACTTGAAATGAAAATATAATTTTCAATAAAATCCGTATTTTTTATTATTCACTGCAAAATCAATATTTTTAGAAAAAATAAAAAGATTTTACCATAATATAATTTTGATATGATGATTTTTAAAATTATATCCTTTTATCAAATAAAATTTTTAAGAGTAGAAGAAATTAATTTTACAATAAGTGCGTATAAAAACTATTTTTCGGAAAAACATCTCCATTTACCTTCAAAAAAATTTATTTTCATTTATAACCATTTGATAACCAATGGATTTATTTTATAAATATTTAAAAAATATTTTTTAATAATTTATTTTTCCCAATTGATACTCTCTAATCCAATGTCTAGAAAATATCTTTTATGTTAAATAATAATATTCAATAGTATAACACAGTTCTTTTAGACTCAGTGTTGTGTGTAAAGAAAACTATCAAAGAAGTCAAATTTATTTATAGAGAAATATAACATAAAATCTAAAGATGTTACAAAGACGAATTCTAATTTTATGATAGGTTTATGAGATATGATAGTATTATATCTCAAGAGGATTTGTGTGGGAGGTGCAAGCTGGATGGCCACAATTCCATGGATTATATAACAATAACACCAACTCAAGAAAAATATTTAAAAAATATAAAGAAAGAACCAAGTTATTCATGTTACTTGATGACACATATGAAGACCCAACATGAAGATATAATAATAGAATCAATGATACCTAAATAGGATACTAATTTTAAAAATAAAGGGTATATTTGAAGACTGTTGTCAAGCCAGGAGCAGAAAAGAAAAGAGTGTCATTGTTGAGAAGATATTATCTTTATTTTTTCTCTCACTAAATTTAAAAGTGTATCCACCCAATTCTATAATTTTTTATGTTATTTTTTTTATGATGACCGTGTAGGGTATTTGAGGTGAGGCTAGTTCTCAAAAGGATAACTAAATAATAGGAGTAAGTTGTAATAACTTTTCCAAATCTTAAGTAGTCACCATCTTGGTATGATTCATCAATTGAAATTAAAAATAACATATGATGTTAACATATACCTTGATTAAGTGGATATGGAATGCATCCCTTGAGGGAGAGTTTCTTGAGAATATTTTAAAACATTACACTTCATATAAATCTTAATTATAGAAGCTGATTTATAATATTTCATTAAAAATGTATGAATACTTACTCTCTTATCCTTGGTTATCAAGAAATGATTCAGGTATTAAGGGGGAGAAATAATTTGCATCAATTACATAAAAAAGTGAAAAAAATTCTGAAGTTTTCTCAGGGATAATTTATAAAACATGTTGCATGTGTTTAAATTTTTTTAACCTATGTGTTATGTTGAGTGTAGGATCTCAGGTGATTATTCTAAAAGAACAAAGTTATTAATTGAAACTACATGAATTCATACTTATGGTACATTAATAACCCATGAATGTGGTGAGTTAATAAATATGAATTGGTATCAAATTCATGGTATTATATATAGATATTTTTGTTTTTTGATTCAAACCCTCATGTTTTGTATATCAAGCATCGCTCACATAAAACATGAGTGGGATGAATGATGGAACATTTCTTAAGAATGGATTGATTCCAACCTCTCCCATATAATTTTTATTTTTCATCAATAAGGGTAAGATATAATAAAATGGAAATACTAAATAAGAAAAGGTAAATAATAAAAATCATATGTATAAAGTGGAAGAACATTTTGACATGAAATTTTCTAGAAGGCATTGACTATAAATACAAGGGGGGCTTGTTGAATCCACATTGTGTTGTGTTGTATTTATTGTTAATGTGTGTCAATATGTGAAGATGGAATAAAATATCAGAATAATGTAGTTCTCAATCATGGCTATATGATATATGGAGGATCGAATTCTACATGAATATTGAAGCATAGCCTTGAATCTTGAAAGATGGTTTGTGATGATTGAATTTTATTTTAATACTTTGTATGGTAATAGGAATAATTTGAATAAGTTCTTATCTTAGAAGATTTTTAGTTCTATTTATTATTAAAGGAAAAATGTATTTTATGATTTGGTGTTCCATAGAGACTTTATAATGAATATTCTTAAATCTATATGAATAAGTAATATAAATAAGTTTCATCCTTGTGAAGTAACAAGATCATTTAAATATATACTTGGATGAAGTTGGAATAAATTTTAGTGATTAAATAACTCTTATTTAATGCTTATGTACATGTGTTAATGGAGTTTAAAGTTACACATTATTTATATCACTTAAAAATCAATTCAAGGGTGATTCTAGATGAATATTTGAATACATTTTAAGTTAAATCATTTTATGATAAAGGATAATTTATATGAAGAATAATCTCTCTTTAGATGATGATTAAAAGAAGTATGTTGAAGAATGCTTGAATTAGAATTCTTATATGGAGTTTACATTTCATACTATGAATATTTCTAAATTTTTAAGGTTGGGACTTATTAAAAATATATTCCTACATGGTTTATCCATAGGAATAAGACTATCCACTGCTTAGGTGAATTCTCATCCCACAATAGCCATCCCAAGTGGAAATGGGAGTTTCTAGATAATCATTAGCATAGTTGAGGCATAGATTTCTCAAGTGCACAGGTATGCATGTAAGTACACGGGGGTAGCCCAAGGGTGCACCATGCAATGGGATTGTTTGTTTTAGGTCAGTGTGTGAGAGTGAGTGGCCTAGAATAGATCGGGATACTCATTTTTAGAAGGTTGAATATGTGCTCAATGTTATTAAATAGTAGAAGAATGGGATGATGTTTAATGTGAGGCAATGTGGGATGTGTGAACTATTCCTCTATGTTAAAAACATATAGATAAATTGGGTGAAAATTAAAATCCACCCTGTCATCACCTTCCTCCTCAATCTCTAAAAGGTTTAATATAATATGATAATGTGATTGTACACATTGAACTAACCAAATAAAGACCACATGATAAATTCCAACTGACTGTATGTTTTAATGCAACTGACTGCATGAAGTTTGGTTATACGGGCAGTTCATCAAATACATGATGAACATGGACTGACTACATGATGAATACTAAAATTACTATGAATAACTACCATGGGTGAGTGAAAAAAAATGTTCTTGAATGCAACTAATCATATGAATAGGTTTCATACTACCACATAAATAATGGTGAACTGACCGCTTGAGTTGTAACTGGTCACATAACAATATTCACATGGAAAATGAAGAAACTGAAACCTGAAGCATGGTCATTAGACCGACCATGCATTAAATGTTAATCTAATAAATGAATGAGGAGGATTGATCATGTACATACATTATTAATTGATCGACTATTTGGGATGATCCAACTACACTAAGAGCTTTTGATCAACCGTGAAGTATCTAAGAGATTATTAAGATTCATGGTATCTTGACCTAACATGAGTATCATAATCTATCATAGATTAGTTGATCATATATACAAGAGTCTCTTGAAGAAAATTTTGATGTAAAACATGTATGATAAGGTTGTGTGTGACAAACAAAGTGTTGAGGATATCATGGGATGATGTTGATACCATGTGATACAGTTGCATGAAAATTTTTGTTATATCATGTGAAGATGAGAGTATTATAAGATTTAGGCATGTAATTCCACTTGGATTCATTCCATCATATCATTCCATAGTGAAAAATGATGTTAAAATAGAGATTCCAGGATTAAATTTAGTGCATATTCATATGGAAGTTTAAATACATATGAATTTTAAGAAATAGATAATGAATACAAATTCATTCAAAGAATAATTTATAGGTATGTTTTATCATGAAAACATTTGGATATACTAAGATCAAAAATCATGCATGTAGTTATGAATCTTAAATGCATCTATAAAATATGGAAGCACTGAATATTAGAGAGAATACATAATTAATTAAATATCATGTGAAGGTTCAAGAAAAGTATTCATGAGCATATATAGAAAATTATCTAGAATTTAAATGAGTTTTAAGAGTGATTTTTCAATAGGATTTAAATGAGAAATTAAATTATAAGATTTTTGACTAAATTAAATGAGGTAATTTCTTCAATAAGATTAAAGGAATATTGAATACATAAGACTCTATAAGAGTTAAAATTCAAATAATATTGAGGATTATATGTAATTAAATGCTTAATATTTCCAAAATTTTGAATATAAAAATTTATGGGAAATTGAGTAATAAGAATAATATTCAAATAAATTGAATATGTATATATGAGAATAATGATAATTAAAATATGTTTTTTTTTTGAAACCTTTATTCTGAAGAGAATATCTTATGTAAATAAATATATTAGATACAATATCTGTTTTAATTTATGAAGTATCAAAGAGAGAGAGAAAGGATAACTAGTGTTGCATACAAAAATAATAATTCTAGGCACTAAAGGATAATTATAAAAGGTAATATAAGAATATAATAAGTGTGGAATACATATATAAGATACTATATCTAGGATGATAAGGCTGAGTAATTATTCTATAGAAGTATGAAGAAGATTGATTCATATCATATGATTACTACAAGCAGGGGAAAAATATCATTCGCATAGAACAAGAGGGATTAGAGCCAATACTATATATATTTTTTAGGAAAGTATAATCTCATTCTCTTATAAAAATTTACAACAATACATCACTTTCTTTATACTTTTTTGGTTCCAAGATAACGAGTACAAGGTCATACCCAAGCTCTTACTTTATTTGATAATAAAAAGGAAGTTGTGTGCGAGTGGGAAAAAACCCACCATAAATTGGGGTTGTAGTCATCCGTAAGGAGATGCATCTTATTAAAAAATCCCCATGATCTTTTATTAATGATTTACTATTTATATCTGTATATAAACTGACCAAAGAAGAGATAAAATAAGATATTGATCCATTTAATTAACAAGTGAAGATGTGGAAAGGGAATAAAAGTAAAAATTGAATAAAATTATACCAACACTGATTCACCCCCCTACCCCATTAGTCTTGACTCATACCTTTTAGATATTAACACTAACTATTTGCAAAAAAATATCCCTCATGAATAGGTGATAAGTCACATACAGTGGAAGTAATTTCCATTGAAAATTTATATTCATTCTTACATTGATAGATGATAATATGTTGATTCAAAATATAAAATGTGACTTCTATTATTTAACAATTGATATGAGATATATATAAATAAATCCAATACATTCCCAAAATAGCATCAAAACCAAATATAGGTATAATAACAAGATTGTGGGGAGAACATTCTCACAAACTTCTATCGAAGAGGAGTTATAGACTTGATATGTGATCATCATGTCATTATGAGTTTTTACTATTATCTCAACATATAATCATTTAGGTGTTAATGTGATACCCTTATAAAATTATTTATATATAAAAGAGTGAGTAGAGACAAAATAAAATAATACATTTTTAGTTTTATAGTGGATGGTAAGTGTGCCTTTCACCACTCCATTCTCATGACCCACTTCAGTAGTTGTGATTGCATGAGACTTCCATTTTTTAATTGTGTTAAGAGGTTTCTGACACTGATTGTCATCATTGACCCTAATATTCCTCCAATGATTGGTATAATGTTCATACACCTTGAAATTATAGCATTGGAGTGTGGGTGGAATATTCATTTGACCTTTCTCTTCATTCATTTCATTTATTGGCATCTTCACATCACTTCAGCATTATTTTTCTCAATGGACTTATTTTCCACACTAAAAACATTTACCAAACCCTTAATTCAATTTCACCCATGATTCCTACCATAATTCTCACACAAATTAAGGTTAATTTTCTTCCATCTATGGGACTTATTATTAGAATTTTCTTAAAATTCATCTTTTTATTCTTATCCCCAAAACTATTAGAACAATGAGAGTCTCCAGTCTCAATTTCTAACTTGATATAACATTAAATGATTTATTTATGGTTATAAAATTATATTATATCCAATTCCTTTTATAAATTTTTAATAATCCACTAAATAACTAGTCAACTTTTCTTTGAGGTTCAATGATAAAACCTAAAGTGTACCTTCCAAGTTTGGTGAAATTTTCCTTCTATGTACAAATTGATTTATCATCCCTTTGATTCAAATCAAAAAATTACCTATACATTTTATTAATAATATTTTGAGGAAAATAATTATTGAAAAATAACTTCAGAAGTTCTTCCCATGTCATTGATTTAATTTCCTCTTATTTCCTTACATTCTTGAAATGATTCTACCATCGATCATCTTCACCTTCCAAATGATACGCAGCCAAAATAACATTTTCACGGTCTGAGAACTGGAGAATAGATAATATCATTTCTATAGAATTGATCCATTTCTCAATAATAATTGGATTGGAGGAACCAATAAAGGAAGGTGGAAATTTCCATATAAAAGACTCAATGGTGAGTTGTTCCTTTGTTAATTTAGAATTTTAGCATGATTCATGATACCATTCATATCTAGAAAGAGTTGGGTGAGAGTAGACATAATATTTTTTATTCCAACTCTCATTTAATTTGGTTTCTATTAAGGAAATTCATTTCATTGGATGTTGTATTCATTATTCATAGGATTCCTCTCAGTTCCAACTATTGAATAAAACCAAAAAATCATTGTGTGATCATAAAGAATCATTAATCAAAGTGAGGAATCATATAATTATAAAAACAATTATAAATATTTCCTAAATTATAACACCTTATTATCAACCTATGACACTTTAGGTTCATCTTATATCACTTTTAGTTCATCATATATTGTCATGTACTCTATCCTCTCATTCTTAAAAATGGTTCATAAAGAGAATTTGAATTAACCAAAGCATATCCCATGGGATTTTCAAACCAAGTGTGCAGTTAGGCATATTTTTTATACACTAGGTTAATATTGAGTTAATACCCAACCATAATTTTCAAGGTTATTATCACTAGGTGAATCTGTGTCAGATCCTATATCCAATTGTTTGTATCCAGACAGGGATTCCATTTCTAAAAAACTTCAAGTCTCTATATTACCAAAACTTTATGATATTATCCTATACTTAGACTTATCCCTAGGTTTTTAACCAAATTTTCTCTAATCCTAATATCAAAAAATAATTAAACCATGCCCTGATACCAACTAAGGTGACCTAAGAATCACATATATAAATATTACATCATTTTAAATAGATATTTAATACAACTCATAATAATACATGTCCCAAAACGGTAAAGGTTTATTATCTTTGGAGACTAGATATATAATAAAATTATTTCAAGTAATATATTCAACATATTCCAAAAATTTCTTCTCACATAGAACCCTTATTAGAAAAACCCTATTTAAAACATTTCTTTATAACCTAGGGAAATGGAAACACAAGAAAGGGTGAGATTAGGTTCTTAATAAGGGTAGACATATGGGATATCAATCAATGATAATAAGTGAGAATAAGATAAGAATATGTGTATGAGAACATGATTATAACTTACACAAGTCATACCCTATTGGTCAAATATCATTAATCATGAGTCATGGCATAATTATTTCTCATAATAAAAGGCATAATTCATAAGAGTGTGGGATCATCAATAATAAATCATGATACATGAGAGAATATCATAAGAATAAGACATTATTTTCTAGCATAAACATAAGCATAAAAATTCATTTCCTTAGTCAAGGATCGCTACCAAGAAAATCATAGTGGATAGATTCTCCTTGTTTCATCATTTCCTTAGTCAAGTCTCACTACCAAGACTATCATAGTGGATATAGTTCCTTACTAAACTAGTTTCACTCCCCATTCCAACCCACATTATCTCATGAGATATCATTATTTACCCAATTCATTGGATATATATATAATTTTAGGCTCACCCATTACATAATGAAAATCATACATAATTACACTATAAGATCATAAAAACATTTATCATGGCATAACTAATGTAAAGGAAATGGTTTTCATAAAGATTTCATCATGATATAATTGACACGTGGGAAAGTAATGGGTTTAAAGAATAATCCTTAAAACATTATCATAATATGAAATCTTGAGAAAGAAATTGTATGGTTTAATAAGATTATATCCCCATTTAATCATAAAAATCCTTAAAGTATGTTTACATAGATGAAAAATACCTTTAAAGTATCATTTTAATATTTCTTCAAAAATGGAGAATATATACTTTTCTTTTGGTATCTTTAAAAACTAAAAAATACCAAAATATTGAGAAAAGGATATTATTTTAAAATAACCATGGAAACCTTTAAAGTAATATTGAAATTAAATAGTGTAAATGAAGGTAGGAAATTTTGTTCGTGTCATATATGTTAAAAGACATCATTCTTTTCACACTTTTGTAAAAAAGTAAAAAATGAGTCGTACATAAAACATTTGAAAATATTAATTTAATTTATAAATAAATTAAAAGGTTTGAAAAATAATATTTCTCAAACATTTAAGTATATATAAATACTTCTAGAAAAAAAAATAAGAACATCAATATGGAGGAGAAATATTCTCAATCCGAAAAGAATAAATAAGGTTATCTTTTCTTAAAAAAAATTCTTGATAATTTTAACTACCAAAGAGAGAAAAATGGAAATAATAATTGAAAATTATAGAAATAATCAGATTATAAAAAAAATATTAAGTTTAAATAATAATAATCATATAATTTCCTTCAATGGAAATTTAATATAGACAATCTTGAAAAGAAATGATATTTTAACATAAACCCTTACCTCAAGTCATGTCTTTATTTGTACACATTAAAAACCCCTATATAATAAATATAGATTTATTATAAATATATTTAAGAAAAATATTCATATATAAATTACTATATATTATTCCTTTATAATTTATTATTTCCCTTTTATTAAAAAAATTCATTAAAATGAACATTTGAGTGAAAACTGGTACATTTTTCATGCTTGTTTTAGTTTGACAATTCCTATCATTGAACCTTGGTCATGGATTAATCATATATATAATCATAATCATGTAATAATTTTAATATTTATTAATTATATACACTTTTATAATTTTCCATATATGGTGGTGATGTAAAATGAATTACATCACTTAATGGAGACAATAGTTTGTACGTACGCATGAGTTATGTTTCCACTTTTCAATGGATAGAAAGAAAGAAAGTTAAATAATAATTTACCTTTATAAAATCATAATAATATAATATATATTCATGAAATATTTTCATATATCTTCCCATATATATATTAAATGAAAAATGAATCACATCGCTTCTAGTCTACACGTACGCACGGGCGACATTATCATTTTCTAACAGATGGGAATGAGATAGAAAATGGATATAAAATTAACATAAAAACATATAATTATAGTAAATATTATAATTAAATCATTTTATAATAGTTATAGAAAATTTTTATGTGGTTTAAGAAGAAATAAACTTGAAAAGTTCAGTAAGAACATATACCTATTCTTTAGGTATCTTCCCTTGAGAAGAATTGTAAGGCTTCTAGGATGGGTATTTTAGAAAGACCAGAACCTCAAGGTAGTGGATAAGTGACATGTGACCGTCGTGGGGTATGAAAAAACAAATAAAACCTAAGTTAAAATGTAGTAAAGTGGGTAACCTAGGTTGTCTCCAAAGAGGAGTGCACAAAAATTATGTTTGTCACTTAAATTAAACAAAGAAAAAGAGGTTGTTTTTGAAAATGTTTAAGTTGAATAATAAAGAAAGAAATTAAAAATAAAGGTTGAACACTAATGGATGAAGAGAGTGATGGGTTCAGGGTAGGATCACCTTTTTTAATGTCATCATATTCATAAATATCATCTTACCTCTCTTCCTTTCGAATGACAAATGAAAGACTCCTCGATCGAGTTATCTATCACCCTTGGTTAAAGAAGAAAATAGAACACACTCCTATGTGCATGGAAGTTCATAAAAAATCCTTAAAAAACTAAGGCAAGTCCCGATAAGGAATTTTTGATCCTTATAAGTTTATAAAAATTCCACTAGTTTCACAAATGTGCCAACGATCATTGGACACTCACCACCTAACACAATATGCCCGATCGAGACAAATTGCACTAGGCAGAGGGAGATTAAATTTCTTTAACCAAAGCTATTAAAAATGAATACAAAAAAATCAAAACATTATCATATTAAGATATTTGGTAAATATTTATAATATAAGTCATTCAAAATAAAAATAGTGTTTTACATTTAAGAACAAAACTCCGACATTACAAAAGAGAAACTCCCCCTTCCCCGATCACTCAAAGGTTTTACCCCTCCATGTGAAGGGTATTAGAGTTGAAATGGGAAGAAGAGTTCATAACTAAAAAAAGAAAAGAGAAAATAGAAAATACAAAGAACTTCAAGAAATCAAGCCTCCATCACATCCCTTCTTGCACCTTCTTCAACCCCTTTGAATGGAAGTGAACACTCTTATTTATAGGCTTGGGGAGTAGAAAAATTTCCTCCAAAATTACTCCCCTGAAATTTTGAGTCTGGTTGGCATAATAAATGACCGAATTTGGAAATTTTTCCTTCGTTAAAGTTGTTCCTACATATCTCATATTTCGACATGCGAAATGTCAGCTTCATTGGCTAGGAAATGAAGGGTTTATGGCTGCCATACTCAGAATATTTAATTCTTCCTGACAGACTTTTTGTATTCCAATATGTCGAGTTCCAACGAATTTATGGCCTTTATAATGAAATAATCAGGTTCGTTAATAATAATTAAACTTGTTACTATGGATGTTTTCCAACTCCATGTAAAATTTCAGCTCAAATTTCTCTTCCATTAATGAGATATGGGCCCAACAATAAAATTCTTTAGTTCTGTACGCAGTTTTCAAGGCCTAGTTTGTGAGCTGAATTTGAGCTTCCAAATGATGGATTGAGCTTTGAGTCTAGTAGGATAAAATGAATCCCATCGAACATAGAAACCTATAAAAGAAGAATATTTCAATTTTTATTAGTTTAGAAAAAATTGTGGCTGAAACATTATAATAAATTAAAACTGTTTAAATCCAAAATAATCCATTTTAGCAATTAATCTAAAAAATGTTCCTAAAACATAAAATGTGACAATTTAACTTTAAATAACACATTAGTGGGATTAAAAACATTTAAATTCAGAATAAAATAATTGAAAATATTTCCTATATCAATAAGGATTTTTTTATATTACTTTGATATATAGTGTCCAATATAAAGGGATAAATTGGTGTGTTTGTGTGTGTGTTTAAGTGAAAATAGGAGGTTCCCTTTTATAAGTGAGGTGGGTGGTAAACTTGTAAATACTTAAAATTTTATTATATAATATATGTCTTACTAGATTCAAGTGGATAAAAAAATTTAAAAACTAAAAGATAATAATTTTAATGTATAAATAACATCAAATTCTAAAAGTAAATCAAGTTTTTTTTTATTTTAAACCTTATCTCTTAGGTTAATCCCTCTTTTAACCCTTTTAACCCTCACTGTGGTAACAATATTTTTACCAAGGTAACTATTCACTATGGAAAAAATTTATCTAATATTATTACTTAATATTAAATATTATGATTCAAAATATGGAATTAATTTTACAATATTCAATTCCTATAAGTGGAAGAAATTAATTCTAATATCCATGAATAAACATAAAAACCCATTTTTAGATAAAATGTATTATTAATCATAAAAATTATTTTATTCTCATACCTTACCTAGTAAAAACCACTAGATGAATGTTAATATATTTTATTGAATAAATTATCTAAATATTACATTAAAATCATTCATAAATATTAATTAATTTAATTTACTAAGATAAAAAATACATTGTGCATGTAAAAAAATGGTTTTATAAAAAATAACTCTTTTTACCTTCAAATGATTTTACCTTTAGTTATAACTAATTAATAATCAATGTATGAATAATTATCCATTTTTTACATTAAATTTCAATATATTTCATCAAAATAATATTTTTTTAGTGATTAAAATAAATAATATAAATATAAATAAAATAATTTAAAATTTTGATATTTTAATATAAAAATATATTACTTTTAACGTTTAAAATTGAGTAATTATTTACTAGGTATTAATAAATAATTTTTCATTAAAGAACATTTTTATACATGTTTTAATAATTCATTTAGTCTTATTCATACTCATAAATCTAATTGATAGTTGATAATAGTCGCATTTAATAATAATATTTCAATTGTATATCACAGTTTATTTAAGCTCAATGTTGTGTACAAAGAAAGTTATCAAACACATAAAAATTTATTTAAATAGAAATATTTTATAAAATATTAGGGTGTTATAATATAAATCTTGTATTATGCATTGACCAATTACTTTATGAGTGGGTGGTCTACAAGTGGGTACTTGCGTATGTGTTACCCTAATTCGATTCCCCCAAGGCTTATGTCAAATATTTTTGATGGATTCTATGTTATAATTTATTCTTTGTTCCAAAATATAAAGAGGTAAAAACATCTCCCATCAGTTTCTTATTTGTCCCTTGATTTTTACACCAGCCTCTGGTGATTGGTAGGTGTTCCTAAGGTCTTACGGTAATATAGCTTGGGTTAGTTTGGGTAATCCAGGTCAGGTATTTACAAAATGGTATGAGAGTGAATTAAGGGCTCTTAGGTATGGTATTAAGAGTATTCAATAGAAAGGTGTTTCAAGGAACATGAAGTATAAATATTTCTAGCCAACATAATTATGGTGGAATCTTGAACTACTAGGGGTATTTTAGGTTTTATGTTGATACTTTACTTAGGTTAGTCCTCCCTCTTTGAGTCTCGTTAATTATGCTTGGGTATGTCTAGGTAGGAATCGATAGGATGACCTTAACTAAGTCATACATTGAAGTTTTTTCTAGTGGTAATACAACTACTGAAACTTGACCATATTTTGGTAGGCCTAAATGGCGTAACAGGATAAAAGGATAGAACCAGTAGTTAGTGTGTAGAGACCTGAATCTTAACGTACATGAACATTACATTACTTTTTCGGAATACTTAGTACATAAAAAAAACACACACATAAGGATCGTAATAGTTTAGTGTCTTTGGAAACTCGGAACGTAATCTTCTAATCATGGTGAAAGATCTTCAATATCTTACATAAAGATCTCCCCTTTTTTTTTACCTAAAACCTTTCTTTATATCCTGGGGAAAAGAAAACATAAAAGGGTGAGCTCGAATGATCAGTAAGGGTAAACAAAAGAAAAATCAATCACATCATATTCATAAGAACATAACTTTTGGAAATCTTAACCTGCAAAAGAGATCATAATTTCATAACATGGGATAAATCATAGTAGTGAAATGAAATCCCAATAATCATAACTTAAAACATGAAACTTTGTGTCATTCACACATAATCATAGAGAATCATTTCTTGTTAGTCAAGACTCATTGCCAAGACTATCTTAGTGGACAAAGTCCCTTTCTGAACCGAGTCACCCTCGTTCCAGTCCTGTTTCACTGAACCGGTATAACCTACCGTTCCAGACATGTCTATCTCATGAGATATTAAATCTTTACCCAATGCATTGGAGGGAGATATAGGTCCCACCCATCTTATAATGAATCCTTTCTTATGTGTGCCACATAATCATAAACCATACATCATAGCGTAACCCATGTAATAAAAATGGAATTCTTAAACAACATGACATCATAAAACAATTCATAAATGAATTCATAAAAATATAATTCCATCACAAAATAATCAAATCAATGTAATAATAGGGATAAAAACAGAACCCTTTATTATCTTAGATGGAAAATAATTTTGATAAAACACTTGAACTCCATTCTTGAGGAAAATATCCTTTCTACTTCAAAAACATTTTTCCTTTCACAACATGTCATACGACTTTAAAATAAAAGAAGTTGATTAAAAATAAACTTGAAAACTTGTAAAGGAAGATTCTTGGAAATAATGTTTTAAAAATCCATTCATGCCGTATAAGTTAAAAAAAACATTCTTCTCGTACTTTTGTCAGAAAAGTCAAAAAAGTACCTCGTATGAAAAACGACAAAAGATTCCTTTCATATCCTTTACTAAAAATTCACCGAAGGGTAAAATTGGATTTAAACAATTTTAGGTGGATGGAAATAATATTACATATTGAGGAAACATGGATGTGGATGATAAAATACACCCCAGTAAATGCCAAAGTATAAACAATCTCGGATAAAAATGAGATTGTGATATTTCCCTTACCTTAGGTCTGATTTGCTTCGTAAGTGTCCGAACCTCCTGTATAATGATTTAAATAATGTCATTGACTTATTACAGATTCATATTATTTGTTATGATATCATATATGGTTCACTTATGACATTATATTACCCGTTCTTTTGTAAATTCCATGTTAAAGAGCGTTTTGGGTAAAATTGTTTCATTTGTCGTCCGTGTTTTGACTTGTAATTATTCATATGATTACTTAGATCATAATTACTTAATTCCATAATATAAAACATGATTTATATATATATATATTCATAATATACATATATATAATAAATCAGTAAATGGAAAGAAATACACCGTTCATGGAGACGGTAGTCCGTACGTACGCATGAACGCTGTTTTCGTTTGCTTATTGAATTGAATGGAATTAAGTAGATGACATACATATAAATATAAATAAATCCAGTATCATTATTATGTCATATATTTAATTATTACTTATTATATATACTTTATAATCATTCATGAATGGTTAATCATTGAGAATGAATCTCATCGCGTCGTGGAGACGGTAGTCCGTACGTACGCACGAGCGATGATATCGTTCCCATGGTCGTGGAATTGTGTTGAAGTTTTTGTATACTATTTAAGTATCAATATCACTTTATAATAATCATATATAGTTACTCATTACACCATTATACCCATCCAATTAAGGTGGTGGCGGAAAATAGATTACACCACGGCGAGGAGACGGTATTCCGTACGTACGCACGCGCGGTGATTTCCTTTTTACGTAGGATGGATAGAAGGTTAATCAAAGTCATTTCATATTTATAATAACATATCAGTATATAAGAAATACTAATGTTATTACTTTATCATGAAACAACTAAAGAAGAAGAATTTGAAGAAGAAAGAAGTTGAAAAGATCGGTAATGGATATTACCTCTTCTTTGGAACGCCTCTTTGAATCCTCCACTTAGGAAACTAAGATTGGTCTTTGAAGAATACCAGGACCTCTAGGATTATTCTAGGGAAGTTTAGAAGGGATTTTGGCAGGTTTTTGCCGAGCTTGAGTGCTCAAATTGGTGTGAGGAGGAGGGGAAGGAGGTGCCCTTTTATAAGGGAGGAGAGGGGCACCTTAGGAATATCTCAAAATATTATTTTATATTAAAGTCAAAATCGGTTTATAATAGTTCCAAAGGGTATTATTTCGAAGCTAAAGTGGGTATGGGTCGAAATCCTATCAACCAATAGGATTTAGAAAAGTTTAGGGCATTATTTTAAACTTATCAATTAGATTTAACTCTAAGTTAAATAATTTAACTTTTACCGTGTCTTTTTGTTTTCTTTCACTATATGGTTAATACACTTACTATAACATGACAAACGAACCCCAAATTGTTTATTATTAATATATATATATCCTTATCTATGTCATTTGGCTGAACCTTAGATTTTTAGGAATAAAATAACAATTAATAATATAATATTTGATTTAAAAACTATTTTGTGTCAATTTTGACACTATTTGATATATGATTTTTGTGAAAGTCATAACAGAATTATATGTTCGAAACAAGTTGATTAAATCAACAATAATATATCATAGTAACCTATAAAATTAGTGGTATTCATAAAAAGTCTCAAATTACATTTATTTTGGGGTTTATAACATCAATTATGTCAATATTTCATTAATAAGATAATTACTGCATCATCATTGTGTCATAAATAAATTAAATTATTTAATGTCTAAAAATTATAAATAAAATACCATTATGTAGGAAATATTTTTATATTTCTAATGAATATTTATAGTCGAATTTATCTTATGTATAACCCCATATTAAAAATGATTTACTTATTAAACTTTGATTTTAACTATTTTAACCCTTCTTTAAATAAATTAATAATAAATGTCCTAATCTAATCCAAGTGGGCCTAAATTATAATATTTTACACTTAAGGTTGTTTTTGGTCGAGATAAACTTGTCCAATAGGATTAGGACATGTGTTAGGGTAATATTAATATCATTTTTACCCTTAATTACCCTATTTACTTTTAACCGTGGTAAATAAAAGTAAAAAGTTACTATTCACCAAAAATTATTTTCATCTCATTGAACCACATTTTACTTACTGACATCAACCGTGTCTCTCGGATTTTTGAAATTCCATTCACAGAAGTGGTAAAATTAAGATTTATGAAAAAATTAATTTTTTTAACTACCACTTAGTAGTTTCACTATTCATCAAAAATTGAAGTTTTTCAGAAAAATGCCAAAATTTCACCCTAAGATATAATTGATATTCCAAATTCAAAAATGATTTCTATTTTACAAAATTGCCAACATATAAGTTGTATTAATTAATTTTATAATTAATTTCCACTGTCACAACAAATAGCGTGTTTTTAAGAGATAATAACTATCAAAAGATTAACACTTGTTTATGTCTGGTGTAAATGTGAAATTACATCCAATGACCAACATTGTATTGAATTGTAAAAATATATTCTAAATATACTTTAAAACCACTCAAATTAATAATTTATCACTATTAATTATTTTGATTAAAAAAGTTGTTTTTAATTAAAATTTAGTAATTTTCACTATTCATCAGAAAATAAAAGTTATCCGAAAAGTACCAAAATTTCACCGTAAGCTAATTTCTATATTATGAATCCAAAAATGAATTCCATTTTGAAAAATAAAATTACAAAATTTCAAAAAGTGGTTATTACTATTCCTAACGGCTAGTTTTATTAATATTTTAATAGCGTATTGTTGTTTAGTGAAACTCGTTATTGCGTACTACACACGCTATCGAGGAAGGTCGTGATTGCGTGTAATTCAAGGCAAAACAAGGATGCGTGTTGTGCAAGCTCCTTTTGGTGTAGTGTACAACACAAGACATTAGTGAAATTAAAAAGAATATTTTTCATAAAATCTCGGGGTGTTACATTCTACCCCCCTTAAAATGAATTTCGCCCTCGAAATTCATCGGGGTTATAAATGGTTTACTATTCGAAAGTTTCTTTAATAGAAACCCACATTGTAAAAAGGAATATCAAAACCAATCTTTAAAATCGAAAGTATGAAACGTAACGGTTACCCAAATAAACTAATCGCTGGGTTTCCACATAGGTAAAAATATGGATATGGAAGAGAAATCTAACCATCATGTTCTGATGGAGAGTGGTAGAGAACATGGCTATGGAAAATCCAGAAATCACAAAGCCATAAATTTGTGACGATCTAGGGTACCATCTGATTCATCGGATATAAGGGCACTAGGACAACATTTTTGGTTTTCAAGATCGTTTCCCTAAAGTTGAAGAGTTTTAATTACAATAAATACTTACTTTATTTTTGTACAATCTCACTGTTGTTCGTGTCTTGAACAATTTCTACTTCATCTCTTAAATAAATGAAGTTGAATTTGTTATTCGTGAAGTGTTAGCAGATCATGTGATAGAATGACGGGTCATTCCATCTGTCTCAAAAGGTTAGCAAAATTTATATACATAAGTCGATCTATAGTGAGATTAATCATATATGGTTCCTAAAATGGACTTATACTTCATATATCATACTACTTAATATAATAAAACTAGTTTCTACTAAACAGGGACTTCCTGTAGGCCAGTGGTAGGCGATAAAGGCCAGTCGCACTTCGGTTGTGGGTTTGATTCCCACAGCCTTGTCTGAAGCGATGGGCTGTCGCCCGTCCTGCAGGTTGTCCTTTTTCTAAAACTACATTACTATAACATCCCATCAATAATATCGAAAAAAAACTTATATCCTTAAACAATACTAACTTATATCCAATATAATCTATTCCAATCTTCAGGCTTATCCATAATACTACAGTCCACTCTCATAACATAGTGAAAACGATTACCAGAGATTTAACACCATCGTCGATCCCCATATATCATAAGATATGTTTTGTTGGTCACATTCAAAGTCCTTAATCATTTATTCTCTTGAATACCTTAGTGAAAACATGAATGTAGTTAAAAGTTAACACTTTCCACATACCAAAATCCTCAAAATTCTATATACTCAAACCATGATATCACTTAGTCCTTATATCAATCATGAGCTCATGAATACTGTTAAACATTTCATTTTCTCGTTTTTCCTTCATTATGTGCATATCATCTTATTTCCAAAAATATCTCAATTACTTTGAATACCACATTAGACCAATACATAAATATTCCAATACTTTATGATACAACATTATTTTGGAATCCCATTACATAAACACTTAATCATTCCACAACATCTTTATCATATTCAACATCGCCAATGGTGATCGCATGTGAATTTCCTTTATCCTTTGCCTTCAGTGGTTGCTCATGTTGATCATCACTAACCCTTGGATTAGGGCATTTATTAGCATAATGCCCCATTTCCTTGCACTTGAAGCATTGAAGTGTTGGTGGTGCGTTCTCTGCAGTGTTTGCTTTATTCACATCATTAGAAACCCTTTTTCCATTACTTCGACACTCAGCTGCTCGATGACCTTCTTTTCCACACTTAAAACATTTTCTAGTCCCTTTAAGACAATCTCCACCATGCTTCTTTCCACACTTTGTGCATAAGGAAACATTCATCTTCTTTTCACAATTATTTTGAGATTTCTCCTTGAACTCCATCTTTCGTTTCTTTTCAAAACCATGAGATGGATATGTAACACCAACTTCCATTTCTACCTTCATAGCACAACGCACAATTTCTTCATAGCTACTGAAGTCTCGTATAGCTAATTCCCTTCGAAGACTTGGTTTTAAGCCACTGAAAAATCGATCAACTTTACTTTCAGGTTGGATGATAATGCCAGATGCATACCTTGCAAGTCTTGTAAAATTTGCTTCGTATATACCAACAGATTCATCATCCTTCTGCTTCAGCTCAAGAAACTCCTTTTCCATCTTTGTTCGAAGAATACGAGGGAAGTACTTACTTAAAAACAAGTTCTTTAACTCGTCCCATTCCATGGACTCAATTTCATCTCTTTGCCTCGTATTCTTGATAAGATTCCACCATTGATCAGCTTCACCTTCCAAACGATATACTGCTAAGATGACTTTAACATGTTTAGAACATTGAAGAACTGAAAATATCTTTTCAGTGGTACTGATCCATTGTTCAGCAACAAGTGGATCGGAAGACCCACTAAAAGAAGGTGGACGTTGCCTCATGAAGGACTCAATAGAATATTGTTCCCTTCTCTGCTCATTTGGAAGTCCAGAATGATTCATAGCTTGTGTAAGTATAGCAATAAGATTTTGCACTCCATATCCCATAACATTTGTTTGTTCAGGAGGACAATCATTGCATTGTCCATTGCATTTATCAACACGGTTCCTTCGGGTTCCAGCCATCTTCTAAAACCCAAAAAGAATAGTGTGAGAGGCAAAAATCATGCTAGGGAAAACAACATAATAAAGGGGGAGTACCTTCAATATCTAACATCTTAGGTTTAATTCTATGATCGTTAGCGTAATTCTAGTACTATAACCTATACGTATACTTAACCTTAGGGACATCC
This sequence comes from Viscum album, assembly GCA_963277665.1. Taxonomy (NCBI): domain Eukaryota; kingdom Viridiplantae; phylum Streptophyta; class Magnoliopsida; order Santalales; family Viscaceae; genus Viscum; species Viscum album. Next base: position 200,237,474 of record OY728141.1, on the reverse strand, counting down.
CAAGACATACCTTAGAAATATCTCTAGGGATCTCACTAATGTTTTTACATCCTAGTTTCCAAAGGTTGACTAAACCTTTCCTCTGATACCAACTTTAGAGACCCGAAGCTTAACGTACATGAACATTACATTACTTTTGCGGAATACTTAGTACATAAAAAAACACACACACAAGGATCGTAATAGTTTAGTGTCTTTGGAAACTCGGAACGTAATCTTCTAATCGTGGTGAAAGATCTTCAATATCTTCCATAAAGATCTCCACTTTTTTTTACCTAAAACCTTTCTTTATATCCTGGGGAAAAGAAAACATAAAAGGGTGAGCTCGAATGCTCAGTAAGGGTAAACAAAAGAAAAATCAATCACATCATATTCATAAGAACATAACTTTTGGAAATCTTAACCTGCAAAAGAGATCATAATTTCATAACATGGGATAAATCATAGTAGTGAAATGAAATCCCAATAATAATAACTTAAAACATGAAACTTTGTGGAATTCACACATAATCATAGAGAATCATTTCTTGTTAGTCAAGACTCATTGCCAAGACTATCTTAGTGGACAAAGTCCCTTTCTGAACCGAGTCACCCTCGTTCCAGTCCTGTTTCACTGAACCGGTATAACCTACCATTCCAGCCATGTCTATCTCATGAGATATAAAATCTTTACCCAATGCATTGGAGGGAGATATAGGTCCCACCCATCTTATAATGAATCCTTTCTTATGTGTTCCACATAATCATAAACCATACATCATAGCGTAACCCATGTAATAAAAATGGAATTCTTAAACAACATGACATCATAAAACAATTCATAAAGGAATTCATAAAAATATAATTCCATCACAAAATAATAAAATCAATGTAATAATAGGGATAAAAACATAACCCTTTATTATCTTAGATGGAAAATAATTTTGATAAAACACTTGAACTCCATTCTTGAGGAAAATATCCTTTCTACTTCAAAAACATTTTTCCTTTCATAACATGTCATACGACTTTAAAATAAAAGAAGTTGATTAAAAATAAACTTGAAAACTTGTAAAGGAAGTTTCTTGGAAATAATGTTTTAAAAATCCATTCATGTCGTATAAGTTAAAAAAACATTCTTCTCGTACTTTTGTCAGAAAAGTCAAAAAAGTACCTCGTACGAAAAACGACAAAAGATTCCTTTCATATCCTTTACTAAAAATTCACCGAAGAGTAAAATTGGATTTAAAAAATTGTAGGTGGATGGAAATAATATTACATATTGAGTAAACATGGATGTGGATGATAAAATACACCCCAGTAAATGCCAAAGTATAAACAATCTCAGATAAAAATGAGATTGTGATATTTCCCTTACCTTAGGTCCGATTTGCTTCGTAAGTGTCCGAACCTCCTGTATAATGATTTAAATAATGTCATTGACTTATTACAGAATCATATTCTTTGTTATGATATCATATATGGTTCACTTATGACATTATATTACCCGTTCTTTTGTAAATTCCATGTTAAAGAGCGTTTTGGGTAAAATTGTTTCATTTGTCGTCCGTGTTTTGACTTGTAATTATCCATATGATTACTTAGATCATGATTACTTAATTCCAGAATATAAAACATGATTTATATATATATATATTCATAATATACATATATATAATAAATCAGTAAATGGAAAGAAATACACCGTTCATGGAGACGGTAGTCCGTACGTACGCATGAACGCTGTTTTCGTTTCCTTATTGAATTGAATGGAATTAAGTAGATGACATACATATAAATATAAATAAATACAGTATCATTATTATGTCATATATTTCATTATTACTTATTATATATACTTTATAATCATTCATGAATGGTTAATCATTGAGAATGAATCTCATCGCGTCGTGGAGACGGTAGTCCGTACGTACGCACGAGCGATGATATCGTTCTCATGGTCGTGGAATTGTGTTGAAGTGTTTGTATAATATTTAAGTATCAATATCACTTTATAATAATCATATATATTTACTCATTACACCATTATACCCATCCAATTAAGGTGGTGGCGGAAAATAGATTACACCACGGCGTGGAGACGGTATTCCGTACGTACGCACGCGCGGTGATTTCCTTTTTCCGTAGGATGGATAGAAGGTTAATCAGAGTTGTTTCATATTTATAATAACATATCAGTATATAAGAAATACTAATGTTATTACTTTATCATGAAACAACTAAATAATAAGAAGTTGAAGAAGAAAGAAGTTGAAAAGATCGGTAATGGATATTACCTCTTCTTTGGAACGCCTCTTTGAATCCTCCACTTAGGAAACTAAGATTGGTCTTTGAAGAAGACCAGGACCTCTAGGATTATTCTAGGGAAGTGGAGAAGGGATTTTGGCAGGGGTTGGTCGAGCTTGAGTGCTCAAATTGGTGTGAGGAGGAGGGGAAGGAGGTGCCCTTTTATAAGGGAGGAGAGGGGCACCTTAGGAATATCTCAAAATATTATTTTATATTAAAGTCAAAATCGGTTTATAATGGTTCCAAAGGGTCTTATTTTGAATCTAAAGTGGTTATGGGTCTAAATCCTATCAACCAATAGTATTTAGACAAGTTTAGGGTATTATTTTAACCTTATCAATTAGGTTTAACTCTAAGTTAAATAATTTAACTTTTACCGTGTCTTTTTGTTTTCTTTCACTATATGGTTAATACACTTACTATAACATGCCAAACGAACCCCAAATTGTTTATTATTAATATATATATCCTTATCTAAGTCATTTGGCCGAACCTTAGATTTTTAGGAATAAAATAACAATTAATAATATAATATTTGATTTAAAAACTATTTTGTGTCAATTTTGACACTATTTGATATATGATTTTTGTGAAAGTCATAACAAAATTATATGTTCGAACCAAGTTGATTAAATCAACACTAATATATCATAGTAAGCTATAAAATTAGTGGTATTCATAAAAAGTCTCAAATTACATTTATTTTGGTGTTTATAACATCAATTATGTCAATATTTCATTAATAAGATAATTACTGCATCATCATTATGTCATAAATAAATTAAATTATTTAATGTCTAAAAATTATAAATAAAATACCATTATGTAGGAAATATTTTCATATTTCTAATTAATATTTATAGTTGAATTTATCTTATGTATAACCCCATATTAAAAATGATTTACTTATTAAACTTTGATTTTAACTATTTTAACCCTTCTTTAAATAAATTAATAATAAATGTCCTAATCTAATCCAAGTGGGCCTAAATTATAATATTTTACACTTAAGGTTGTTTTTGGTCGAGATACACTTGTCCAATAGGATTAGGACATGTGTTAGGGTAATATTAATATCATTTTTACCCTTAATTACCCTATTTACTTTTAACCGTGGTAAATAAAAGTAAAAAGTTACTATTCACCAAAAATTATTTTCATCTCATTGAACCACATTTTACTTACTGACATCAACCGTGTCTCTCGGATTTTTGAAATTCCATTCACAGAAGCGGTAAAATTAAGATTTATGAAAAAATTAATTTTTTTAACTACCACTTAGTAGTTTCACTATTCATCAAAAATTGAAGTTTTTTAGAAAAATGCCAAAATTTCACCCTAAGCTATAATTGATATTCCGAATTCAAAAATGATTTCTATTTTACAAAATTCCCAACATATAAGTTGCATTAATTAATTTTATAATTAATTTCCGCTGTCACAACAAATAGCGTGTTTTTAAGAGATAATAACTATCAAAAGATTAACACTTGTTTATGTCTGGTGTAAATGTGAAATTAAATCCAATGACCAACATTGTATTGAATTGTAAAAATATATTCTAAATATACTTTAAAACCACTCAAATTAATAATTTATCACTATTAATTATTTTGATTAAAAAAGTTGTTTTTAATTAAAATTTAGTAATTTTCACTATTCATCAGAAAATAAAAGTTATCCGAAAAGTACCAAAATTTCACCCTAAGCTAATTTCTAAATTATGAATCCAAAAATGAATTCCATTTTGAAAAATAAAATTACAAAATTTCAAAAAGTGGTTATTACTATTCATAACGGCTAGTTTTAATAATATTTTAATAGTGTATTGTTGTTTAGTGAAACTCGTTATTGCGTACTACACACGCTATCGAGGAAGGTCGCGATTGCATGTAATGCAAGGCAAAACAAGGATGCGTGTTGTGCAAGCTCCTTTTGGTGTAGTGTACAACACATGACATTAGTGAAATTAAAAAGAATATTTTTCATAAAATCTCGGGGTGTTACATAGTGGAACCACCATCAAGGTATGAATGTTAATAACAAGGTACTTAGATATATATGTCTAGGATTTCACATCAAATTAGCTAATGACTAATGTTGAGGGTGTTTCTTTGATGGTGAGACCTATTGTTATAGTATCTTCCACCCTTTCTTGCACCTTGTTTAATATTAGGGATTACCATTCTTTTATTTTCAATATTTTGGTGTATTTTTTGGATTTAGAAGTTAAATATTCTTAGTATATTATGAGTATTAATACCCCACTAGTTAAAAATATATAAATAATCAAGATATGTCTCTCATATCCTATTGTGGTAGGATCGGTCTAGTATCATTGGAACTTATACACCCATAACATGAATATCTTTAATCTCATTATAGTCATGGAATGTATAACCTAATTCAAAGACCTAATTTATTTCTATCAAAGTTTATTCTTATTCACTTTCCCTGATGGAACCCAACACACTCCTGTGGGATAATGGGGCTATTATTTGAGTAGGGGAGGGATGAATTAGGTTAATGTTGTAACTATTACCTCTCAAATGGCATGTATAATTCTCAAATTAGATGAAATGTATAGATATATGGTGCTACCTCCTATAGTAGGATTCTTTTTTGATGTTTTTCAAGAAGAAATTTTTAGGATTCCTCCAAAATGTGTGATGGAGTTATTGATCAAGATAGTTCTTGGAACTGATTCAATTTCAATTCCACCATATCATATAGCATCGAATGAGTTGATAAAAATGAAAAGTTGTCTTGAGGATATATAATCCAAGGGTTTTATATGTACTAGTACTTCTTACTAGGGTTCCCCATTTCTCTTCACAAATAAGGTTTATGTAAGCCTCCATCATTATGTGGATTAGATAAATCTTAATTAGGTAACCATTAAAAATTGATACTCATTTTCTAGAATTGATTATTTGTTTGATAAATTGAAGGGTGATAAGTGGTTCTCAAAAATTGATTTTAGATCTAGGTATCATCAACTCTAAGTGATATTTAAGGATGTTCTAAAAATAAATTTTCAAAGTTTATATGGGAATTTTTAATATCTAGTTTTCCTTTTGTATTGATGAATGTGTCTATGGTTTTTATTTCCCTTATGAAAAATATCTTTTATCCATACTAATAATAATTCATTGTAGTTTTTGTGGATGATATTTTAGTGTACTTAAGGACCTAGAAAGAGTATAAAAAATCATTAGTTTTGGGAATGTTAAGGGAGCATATGATTTATAAGAATATTCAAAAATATTTATTCTAGATCTAAGAAGTTAAATTTTTTCTCTATTTGGTGTCACAATCTGTGATTGAGGTTGATCCTGAAAAAGTGGAAGTGTTGGTGTCTTGGGAAGTTTCTAAGAATTTATTTTTTAGGAACCAACCTCCCTGGTCCATGAACTTGGTCAACTGACCCCATGGGTCACTTTTAATACCTTGGTTTCCTTCCTAGAACACCATAGGCTATTACCCATTGGGATCACTTATCAAACTAATGATTATCCCCATAATCCAACACATGTTCTTTCAGTGTTCATTTATAACTAATGATTTTCCCCATACTCCAACACATGTTATTTTAGTGTGATTTTATCCTCACTCATACACACCCCAAAAAACATCCTAGAAGGTCTAATAAGTGCCTCTACACTTTTGGATGGGTATTGGATCTGATGCCATTTTTCAGGACCCAACCTCACCAGGCCATGAACCGGGTCAACTGGCCCCATGGGTATCATGTAATACCTTGGTTTCCTTACTAGAACTCCATAATATATTACCCATTGTGGTCACTTATCAAACTAATTATTGTCCCCATAATCCAATAAATATTTTTTTAGTGTGATTTTTTCCTCACTCACACACACCCTAGGAAAATTCTCAGATGGTCACCCATCCTGACACTACTCTATGAAAAGCATTCTTAACTATGTAGTTCTAATCAGGTGGGCTCCTAAAAATAAATTATTTCATTATTGACATGGTAAGTAACAGGTGTCCTTTAATTATTACTTTTCTATAGGTGTTACACTCCCCCTCTCTACCCCTTTAAATCATAATACCCTCATTGTTCAATCTAAACCTCAAACTCAGGAAGTATCTCTATGCTTTTGGATGGGTATTGGCTCTGATTCCATTTTTCATCACCTAAACTCCCTGGTCCATGAAATTAGTCAAATTAAGCCATAGTTCTCATTTAATACCTTGGTTTCCTTCTTATAACACCAAATGATATTACTTAATGGGGTTACTTTTCATACTAATGATCATCCCTATAGGACAATACATATTATTTATATGTGATTTTGTGACTAATTATTATCCCCACAAGCCAAAACATGTTATTTCAATGTGATTTTTTCCTCACTCACAAGCACCCCGAGAAACTTCATGGAAGGTCGCCCTTCCTAACATTACTCTAGGCCAAAATTTATTAATTATGGAGCTCTAATCAGTTAGGCCCTCAAAAATAAAGGTGCACCTTATTAAAATGGGTAGTAACATTTAGCCTTTAAGTATCACTTTTTTAGGGGTGTTACACTCCCCCCCCCTAAGGCATAACACCCTCATTGTGGACCTCAAACCTCAAACCCAGGCAATGCCTCTACACTTTTAGTTGTGTATTGGCTTTGATACCATTTTTCATGACCTGACCTCCCCAATCCATGAACCTAATCAACTAAATCCATGGGTATCATGTAATACCTTAGTTGAATTCCTAAAAATCCATAGTATATTACCCACTAGGGTCACTTATCATACTAATTACTATCCCCATATTCTAACACTTGTTCTTTCAGTGTGATTTTTTTCCTCACTAACACGCACCTTGGGAAACTTTCTTGGATTTCACCCATCCTGACACAACTCTATGAAAAGAATTCTTAACTATGTAGTTCTAATCAGGTAGGCTCCTAAAAATAAATGATTTCCTTATTGACATGTGAAGTAACATGTAGCCTTTAATTATTACTTTTCTATAGTTCTTACACTCCCCCTACCTGCCCCTTTAAATCATAATACCCTCATTGTTCAATCCAAACCTCAAACTTAGGAAGTATCTCTATGTGTTTGGATGGGTATTGGCTCTGATACCATTTTTCATGACCTAAACTCCCTGGTCCATGAAATTAGTCAAATTAACCCATGGTTATCATGTAATACCTTGGTTTCCTTCTTAGAACACCAAATGATATTACCTAATGGGGTTACTTATCATACTAATGATCATCCCTATAGGACAATACATATTATTTATATGTGATTTTGTGACTAATTATTATCCCCACAGGCCAAAACATGTTATTTCGATGTGATTTTTTCCTCACCCACAAGCACCTCGAGAAAATTCATGGAAGGTCACCCTTCCTAACATTACTCTAGGCCAAACTTTCTTAATTATGGAGCTCTAATCAGGTAGGCCCTCAAAAATAAAGTTGCACCTTATTGAAATGGGTAGTAACATTTAGCCTTTAAGTATCACTTTTTTAGGGGTGTTACACTCCCTCCCCCCCCCAAGGTATAACACCCTCATTGTGGACCTCAAACCTCAAACACAGGCAATGCCTCTACACTTTTAGCTATGTATTGGATCTGATACCATTTTTCATGACCTAACATCCCCAATCCATGAACCTAATCAACTAAATCCATGGGTCTCATGTAATAACTTAGTTTAATTCCTAAAAATCCATAGGATGTTACCCACTAGGGTCACTTATCATACTAATGATTATCCCCATATTCCAACACTTGTTCTTTCAGTGTGCTTTTTTTCCTCACTAACACGCACCCTGGGAAACTTTCTAGGATTTCACCCATCCTGACACAACTCTATGAAAATAATTCTTAACTATGTAGTTCTAATTAGGTAGGCTCCTAAAAATAAATGATTTCCTTATTGACATGGTAAGTAACATGTAGCATTTAATTATTACTTTTCTATAGGTGTTATACTCCCCCTCCATGGCCCTTTAAATCATAATACCCTCATTGTTCAATATAAACCTCAAACTCAGGAAGTATCTCTACGCGTCTAGATGGGTATTGGCTCTAATACCATTTTTCATGACCTAACCTCCCTGGTCCATGAAATTAGTCAAATTAACCCATGGTTCTCATGTAATACCTTGGTTTACTTCTTAGAACACCAAATGATATTACCCACTCGGGTTACTTATCATACTAATGATCATCCCTATAGGCCAATACATATTCTTTATATGTGATTTTGTGACTAATTATTATCCCCACATGCCAAAACATGTTCTTTCTATGTGATTTTTTCCTCACTCACAAGCACCCCGAGAAACTTCATGGAAGGTCACCCTTCCTGACATTACTCTAGGCCAAACTTTTTTAATTATGGATCTCTAATCAGGTAGGCCCTCAAAAATAAAGGTGCAGCTTATTGAAATGGGTAGTAACATTTTGCCTTTAAGTATCACTTTTTAGGGGTGTTACACTCTCCCCCCCCCCCAAGTCATAACACCCTCGTTGTGGACCTCAAACCCAGGCAATGCCTCTACACTTTCAGCTATGTATTGGCTCTGATACCATTTTTCATGACCTAATCTCCCCGGTCCATGAACCTAATCAACTAAATCCATGGGTCTCATGTAATACCTTAGTTTAATTCCTAAAAATACATAGGATATTACCCACTGGGGTCACTTATCATACTAATTACTATCCCCATATTCCTACACTTATTCTTTCAGTGTGCTTTTTTTTCTCACTAACACGCACCCTGGGAAACTTCTTAGGATTTCACCCATCCTGACACAACTCTGGGCCAAGCACACATAACTATGGAGTTTTAATTAGGTGGGATTTTGAAAATAATCTTTCAACTTGTTGACTTTGTTTCTAACATTTATTCTTTTAGGTCTCACTTTTTTAGGGGTGTTATAGTCTTCAAGGTTTATAATTTCTCAGGTCTTGATAGATAATTCCATCATTTAATATAGAACTTATCTCAAATAGTTGCTCCTATGGCCACACTAATGAATAAAGGGGTGAATTTTATTTGGTATGATTAGTGTGAGATGACTATCCATGATCTAAATAATAGGATCATGTCATTACCTATCATGATTCTATAAAATTTAGATAAAGGTTTTGAGGTATATTGCAATGATTCTTTTTTAGGTATAGGGTGTGTGTTAATGAAATATTGTTATGTGGTAGCCTATATTTCTATGAATATACAACCATTTGATAGGTATTACCACACCCATGACATGTGGTTTACTACTATTGCACATTCCTTAAAATACTGGAGGCATTATTTGTTCAATGAGTGGTTTGTGCTATAAACCAACCATAAGGAACTAAAATAAGGTTTTTCTTAGAGAGATATTAATTTGAGGTAGCATTAGTGGGTTGAGTATCTCTAATTATTTTATTTCAAGCTTCTTTATTATCTAGGAAAAGGAAATTTAGTGGCTTACACCCATAGTGGAAAGTATCAATCTTAAAAGGTGGAAGAATTCAAAAATTAATGGAGGATTATGTCTATGATAGATAACTTTGATATGGATGTCTTCAAAGATCAAGGTGTGATGTATATATACCCCATTTATCTATAATAAATAGTTTTTGAGAGAGTAAAGGATCTCAAATCTATGAACAAGATTGTATCATCGTTTGAGAGACACTCGATGGTGGGGAAATCCTATATGGATGGTCTCAAGACTCGGATTACTTTCTTTATGTTCATGGAAGGTTGTTATTTCCCACTAGAATATGAGAATAGGTCATGAAAGAGTATAATTATTCTCTTTGGGTAGTATAACCAATAATTTCCTAGATGTATTGGGATATGTGTAGGTAGTTCTAGTGTCTTGACATGAAACAAGAGATAATGGGATTCATATCTCGACATTTCATGTGTCAGTAGGTTAAATTATAACATAAAAAACCTGTAAGTAAATTTCATAAAATTCCTATTCCAATATGGAAATGAAATAAAATTTCCACATATTTCATAATAGTCTTAAACTGTTCCCCAAAGGGCAAGGATACACAATGGATTATTTTCAAATATATAACTAATACCACTCATTTTCTACCTATCTAATAAGAATCCTCAATTGACATTCTAAGAAGAATTTATGTTGTTTACTTCATGAAAGTCCTTGGGGTTATGAATATAATTGTGTTTGATCATGACCTAAGGTTTACCTATCATTTTTTGGAAAAGTTTACAAAAATATCACAAATTATAGGTGAATATAAGCACTGAATATCACCCTCATATGGATGGTCAGTCTAAAAGGACCATTCGTACTCTACAAGAAATGTTATAAGATTCCATCATTGATTTTGGTGGATATTGGGAGATTCATTTACAACTCATAGAGTTTTTATAAAATAAAATTTATCAAGTGTTCATTTAGATGGAACCGTTTGAGGAACTCTATAGAAGTATGTGTCACCCTCGATTATGGTAGAAAATGATTGAAGATTCATCATTGATGGGTCCTAGAATGGTTTGGGAGACAATGAAGTGAGTGAAATTGATTTAGAAATGGTTATTAATGGTTAAAAGTTTACAAAAATCCTATATTGATTAGAGGAAATGACCTTTGGAATTATAATATAGTGATAATTTGTTTCTCCAATTCATCCCTCAATTAGGTCATATATGAATGGATAGAAATGGAAAATTAATCCTCAATTTATTAGACCCTTTTATAATTTATAGTGTGTCGTGGATTTTGATTATATATTTTTTACCACCTTGATTTAATGAAAAACATAATGTTTCCAACATCTTGACACTAAGAAAGTATGTTCCTAACCCAACTCATGTGGTTTGGTTTGAAGTCATGGAGTTGGAGTCAGATATCACTTTTTTGGAATAGTCGATTGCTATTGTTCAATGAAGTGGGAATACCTTATGGGGAAATTTCATTCCTTTATTCCAAGTAAACTGGAAACACGGTTGACAATCTAATGATATATGGGAATGTGAATCCAAGATATAATATCAATGGACGAGTTTGTTCCCTTAAGAGGTGAGTTGAATCTTCTTGGGGATAAGGAGCCAATTGTGGAGGTTATAAGGACTTGTACTCTTACTAATCAGTTATCTCCATCAATCTTGTCCCCTTAATATTGTTTTCAATTTAATTCAAGGTTTTGGAGGTACTTGGTGTCATTGGGAGAGATTTGAAGGGAGAAAAAAGGGACCCATAGTGCAGGGCATTGCCAAGTAACCAATGGCATGAAATCGAATACTCGGTGGTAATATTAGTGTTACAACAACACTATGAGTCCCACTGGGTGCTCGATAGGATAAGGGTTTTTTTTAATAATGGAAAAATCCTATTTTCACCACTAATTTACCCCTTATATACCTTAATTAAGTTTTTATTCTTCATTTCAATGTTTTTATAAAAATGATAGATCCTCCCCAACCCCCCTTCATGCCTAAATTGAATCTTCATTCAGAATAATCACCTAATGTCAAAAGTAATCCACCTTCATCAAATAAAAGCTTGAGTGGTTGTTTTTATTCATTTTAATTATATTTTTATAGTAGTATAATATTTCTCATAACCTTACCTCACTTCCAGGGTTTATCTTTGAGTTATTCCTTGGATTGATCCTTCACTTGGTGGTGGTTAAATCCTATGGTCATCATCCTCAAGGTAAGACTAATTCCAAGAATTTCAAATTTTTTGTTACTGATTAAGTCAGTGAGATAAACCTTTTTTTATTTAGATTAATATTTCAGATCAAGTTGGTGGTAGCATAACTTTCCTTTTAGCCTTAAATCGCCACATCTACATAGGATTAAGTAGGTGACTTCTTTATTAGATCTCATGTTGTCACATTATTTTTATTTTTGGGGTATGGGGTAGACTATAGGATGGCTAGTTTGTGATCTTATTTAGAAAATTTTATAATAAAAATATTTTCCCTATTGAAATAAATTTAATTGGTTATCCCTTATTAATTTTCAAATATTTAAGCCTTTTAGTGTTTATATCTTATTCCCATGTTTTCTAGTGATGAGGAACTCATGATATAGATTTACTTGCATGTTTTTAATTACTTTATGACATTTTTAAAGGTTTCTTTATAAGTTTCTCATACTTTAGAATTGACCACTTGTTTAATTTTCTAATCCATGCCTAATGTTATATGTTTGGGATAACTATATTTTTGCATGATGTTTTATCATACCATGGTTACCAAACATATTTATTTTGACCCAATTAATTTATTATAATGGATAATTAATGATTAATGGATAGATTCTTGGTATGATAACCTTATGTTATGATACTTTTAATTGATATTGATAAGATCATTATGCTCAGGGACTTCTTTTGATATTATTACATGTCTATGACCTAGTGTTGCTCTATGTTGGATATATAGATATTGAGCCTTATTTTGTAAGTTCCATTATAATTCATTGAGATTTGTCTCTATATCATGGGAACTTGTATATATATATGAAACTTCCTCCCTAATATAAGATAACCCTTTTATAAAAGAGTTGTCACATATATGTATATAGTTAATAATGTGTGTGTGTGTGTTCCTTCCTCAAAGAAGATGAGTGGCCTCCCATGTGAGGGTGTTATATATGTCTATAAAATTTCTTCTTATGAGGATTGAGTGGCCCCAGGGTACCGATATGTATATATGTGTATATATGAATATGCTGCCTCTTATAGAGGATTAATTCTTATAGGAATATTTGAAAATCATATCCCATATGGTGGAAAAGTACCATACTATTATGATCTTGGATCGAAGAAGGTTTGGCTAATGTGTCTAAAAACATTAAATTATTATTAAAAATATAGTCTTTGTTTTTTTATTAGAACAAAATAGTTTATTTTTTATCATGGATTCTTACTTAATGGTACTACTTGGTAGACTACTATCATGTACTTGATACCTATCTTCCTGGTATTCCTGCATTGTGCACTTGACTTTATGACATATCGGTTGAGGTTAAGTGGTGACTTCCATAGGGTACGTTATAATTAAGCCTTAAACATGTTCTATTGGTGATGTGTGCAGGACCTATTTTACATGATATAGATAAAGGTAGGGCCGCTGGATTTGAGAGATAAACATCCTTGTGAATTTTTTTTCACATGTGGTTCATGGAGTCAAGGTACACCATTTTGGGTTTTTTAATGGATCTATAGAGTAAGATTAGTAAGTTTTTCATAGGTGTTATATGTAAGAGTATGCTCACTTGGAGCTTTCCTTATATACCCTTATGAGATGTTTAGATTATTCCTTATGTATAAAAAATGTTTTTGTCTAGTATCCATCCTTTTGTTTTTGGTTTATATGGATTATTTTCTCCCTGATATGATATGTATGTATACTCATATTATTATTTCACTATCTAATGACTAGGTTCTTGATTAGTAGGTATTCCACAAGATGGTACTCATATATGTGTTTCCTTATTCTAATGTCACCAAGGGTTATATCATATTTCAGGATAGAATCTATGTTATAATTTATTGTTGGTTCCAACTTATAAATATATAAAACCATCTACCATTAGTTTTTTATTTATCCCTTGGTGTTTACGCTAGCCTCTAGTAATCGGGAGGTGTGCTTGTGGTCTTTTGGAAATCTGGCTTGGATCCATTCGAGTAATCTGATTTAATTCATTACAACTTATCTTTATTCACTATTTTATGCATGTATATGATACAGTTGGTTTTTTATACTATGGTCTTAGAATAGATCTTTGATATAAGTTATGTTTTTTAGGCTTAAACATTGGTCACATTAATTTGTTATGTCACATATTTATGTTATGGTTCATACTATGTTCCATAGTTGTTATTACTTTAGGTGTGATTTTATGTTTATGTTTTCATACCTATATGGTCATTTTATGATCACTCCTTTATGATTTCAATTATGATCACTCATGTTGATATGATTCATATATAATATGTTTTTCCCTTTAATGGGCATCTGATCTCACCCTTTTCTTATGTTCCTCATTCCTCGGGGTAATTAAGGAGCATATTATGTATGATATGTCTAGAAGGGTATCATCTCTAGATAATATTATAGAATAAATGTATGGTATATGATGTAATAAGATGGATATATAGTTAAACTCTAAGGAATCAAAAGCTTTATGTTCTAAGAGTGTGATTTATTTGTAAGTTGCAATGTATAATCCTTTAAAAATGGTCTAAAATATATGTATGTTATGGATTATTTGGATCCATGTTACCGCTGATCTAGAAGAAAACCATTGGAACTTCAACATGCAAAACAAAGTCCATAACTCCTATAATTTTATGATCACATGAAATGATATTTCATAATTGTGAAGAAAAATTCACTATATCCACCGCACTGAATCATTCACTCTCACGCACTCACAACTCCCAGAACAAACACACAAACTAAAAAAGAAATAAAGTAGATCACAATAAGATATTTATGTGGTTCTAAAACTTGGGTTTGGTATGATATACATGGGTTATGGATGCACACACACTATAAAAAAACTTGCAATTAGCCACATTTGTTTTGTTGTGTTTTATTAAAAACATGACTATTTTTAAATTTAGTTATGTCTTCATAAAAACGAGGCTATTTTAGCTATTTTTTCATAAAAACATGACTAATTTAACTGTGTTTTTTAGCCATGTTTTAAAATGTTTCTAATTTACAATTTACCATGTTTTTAAAGCATGGATAAATTAAATAAATGATCATTATCATAATATATATATATATATAAATGTATATATTAATCTATATATGAATATATAATTTTATAAGTATATTTATATTAATATATATATGCATATTAATAATATTACACATTTAATTGTATTATATGATAATAAAAATAATTGATATTTATATAAGATTAACAAACACATACATACATATAAATATACAAACACAAAAGTTAAAATATAATTATAATTAATTAATAATAAATAAATATATGATTATTAATATATATATATAAGTATATTTAAATTAATTTATATATATGTGTGTAAATTTATATATTATTATATATATATATATATGTAATAGAAGATGTATTAATTTATAGATTTATAACATATATATAAATATATGATAGTATTTGATAACATTTATATCTATCTAAATTAGATAGAGGGGATTACAGACTCCAAACACACATACACTCAGGCAGTCTAGTGGGTTAAGCATCATCCCTCCCCACAATGATTAACAGACACCCAAAGGACCTATTTTATTATATATATTAATTTATAATTAAATATATAATAAAATATATACAAATTTATACTAACATATATAAATAATACTGTATAATAACTTATATATATTAATATATAATAACATATATGCTAATTTATATATAAATATATAACATATATTAAACAATATATTAATTTATATATTTAATTATATATATATTTAATTATATATGTATATATATTTATGAGTACACACACAAATATATTAACATAAATATATAAATTATGTGTGTGTGTGTGTGTTAATGTGTGTGTATGTATATAAATATATTAATTTATATGTATAGTTATATAAATTTATATAATATACATATATATATTAATATATTTATTTATTTATTTATTTATTTATTTTTATTTTTATATATAAATATATATTGATTATTATTCATTTGAAAAAATATTAATATATATAAATATAGATTAATGCCTATTTTATACAAATAACAAGCACAGATGCAGTGGTTCCTATGTTCGTTGGGGGCTCAAAGGTAGCAGGTTTGGATCTCATGATCTTCTACTTTTTTATATAGGAGGGAGGGAAAGGGTATTGGGTAGGGAGCAGTTGGGGGGTTTTCATCATGTGACACAGGGGTGTGGGAGAATTAGAGTGGTGTTATTTATGATATTATATTAACATTCTTGCATTTATGATTTTTTTAGTGGGATTCAACTGTTTTGGAAGGAATGGAATTAGAAGAAGGTAAGGTCCGATTAAAAAATCCTGATGATATGGAAATCATTTTCTAAAGGATTAAAATGGAAGACTATATATTTTATAAGGACCTTGAGGTTCCATTAAAAGGATTCAAAATAGATTCAATGGATAAAGCGGACTGGGAAAAGATTGCTAGGAAGTCACTTGGAGTGATTTGGATGTCGTTGGTGAATAATTGTGCCTATAAAATTTGGAGGTGAAAATTGAAATGGTGTTAAGGATCTTGAAAATATGTATAAGAATCCAAAAAAAAATAACAAAGTGTTCTTGATTCATATATTATTTGGTATAAGAATTTTTTAAGGAATACCAATGACTAATAATGTCAATGACTTCAACATTATTTAGAGTTGTCTCAAATTAGTTAAAGCGAAATTCATGAAATGTGTGTAGGATTTACTATAATTTTCATTGCTTTTGAAATCATGGGACATTATGGTGATTGTAAAAAGAAATTTTTATATAAGGATTCACTTAGTTTTTGAAGAAATTTTTGATCTTATTCTGAATAAATACATCAAGAAAAAGGTAAGTCCAAGAACCTTCTAGAACAATACTCAATACGAAAGGTAGAGGATGTTCCGCTAATTAGAAAGGTTATAGGAAATATAAATATGGATTAAGGTGGTTTGATCTTAATTAGATACATCCAGGACCATATGTTGTCATTTCAAGGAGAAGGGGTAGCTGAAAAAGGAGTAAAAGTGTTGTAGGGTAAATTTTAGAATGGGATATTCCATAAGTTTAAGTTCCACAAAAACCATAGCTGAGGGTGAGCTAATTTTACTACTAAGTGTTAATATTTCATTAGAATCATATATCATTGATTCTAAGTTTTCACTCTATTCTACATCAGACAAGGAAATCATGGTGAATTATGTGTTCGGAACTTTTATCAAGGTCCATCTAGTTGATAAAAAAAATCTTGAGATCATGGGGAAAAAACATTAAAGTATAAATGTAAAACATAAGCTTCTTGTATTTGAATAGAGTTAGGAATATACTAGGGTTATAAAAGAATATAATTTATATTGGTTGGTTGGATGAGTTAGGTTTCATAATTATCTTCACAAATGGAGTATGAAATATTACATGGGCTTCCATAGTTGTGCCTAGAGGTGTTAAAGATGGTATATTGTGTTTGATGGGTAGATCAGATAGAGAAATAATTACCAAAATGAAGAATCCCTAAAGTAAATTGTTGTGTCATTTCAATATTGGGAACTTAATTGAGAGTAATATGTGATTATTATTAGTCAAAGGGGTACTAAATCTTGATTACATGTACTTTAGAACTTGTGAGGGTTATAACCTGGGAAATTAGATAAATGTGTTTTTTATCACAAATGGAAGGACACTTAAGTCTCACAAGTTATATCTCATGCATATAGATGTTTGGGGGTATACATTAGTCTTTTCTCATAGTGGTTCATAATTTATTACATTCATCTATGATTAAAAAAGGAAATAATGGGTTTAATTCCTTAAGAAAAAAAATCAAGGTGTTTTAAATGTTTTTTGGATAGAGATACATGGTGGAGAAAGTGACCAGAAATAATCTTAAGTGCTTAAGGTCTAAAAATGTTTGAGAATAAAATAGTAGATAATTATATAGTTTCTCTTAGAGTAATGGAATCATGTTCAATAATACTATTCCCAAAACACTAGAATAGAATGGTGTAATGGAGTATATGAATCATTATCTGACTAAGATGTCTTAAAGAATGAGGTTGAATGTAGGTTTACCAAATCATTTTTGGGTAGAAACTATCAACTATGTTTCTTATCTCATGAATAAAAGTCAATCTACATCATTAGAGTAGCAGATTATAAAATATTTGTGGTCTGAAAAAACTATGTAAGTTTCCCACCTAAAAATCATCAGAAGTATCTCTTATATACTTTTTAATGACAAGGATATGGAAAAACTTGAATCAAAGTCCCAAGAATGTTACTTTATTGGGTATGGTGATGAAAACATTGGGTTTTAGATTTAGGACAATGTTAATCTAAATATCATTAGATCCTAAAATGTTCTCTTTAATTACAAGATCTAATAGAAATATGGGAACTTGGTGGAAGATGAAGTTGAGAGTAAATAACCAACTAACTATATACAAGTTGATCTAAATAAAAATTCTTGAAGTTATAAAATTATGAACATTTTAAGTATCATTAAATGTATAGAAGTTCCCAAAAGGATGTAAGAAGTATAAGAACGCTCAAGAAATACATAATCTCTAGGCGGAGTTCTGGTAGGTAATTTTTTAGAATATGTGGTTTTTTAAAAAGAGAAGATCCATGGGTTGAGTTATAGATGACTACTAGAATCAAATAATTTATTCAAAGGTTTGGAACTGATCTTTACTAATTGTTTCATATGGATGGAGAAGAGACTAAGAGCTAAGAATAATCAGTGAGTCTCAGTGATTTTGGAACATGGGAATTATCTATGAAAGATGAAAAGGATTAATCACATAAAAATGGAACCTAAGAGAAAATGAAATTACCACAAGGGAATAAAGAATTGTAGAAAAAATGGTTTTTGGGTTAAGGAAGAAGCAGTTGGTAGAATTTGATACAAGGATAGTTTATTTATGAAAGGGATTCAACACAAGGAAGGGATTTATTTCTCTAAAATATTTTCTCTTATTTTCAAGCATACAACCATCTGAATAGTGTCAGGTTTGGATTCTTCCAAAATTGTACATATATAAAATATATATGTGAATATGATATTCCTTCATGATGATTTAGAGGAATAAATCTATATGAAGTATCTGGAGGGTTTCTTATACCAAGAAAACAAGGGTTCAGTGTACAAGACGGATTAGAGACTTTATGGTTTAGAGAAATTACAAAGGTGGTGGAACCAGAAGTTTTCTTCCCTTACCACTAAGAAAGTATTTTTCTGGAACAATTCAAGACATTTTTTCTTCTAAAAGTTTTTCAAGGATAGGGGTTACATCATCCTTCTATTTTATATGGATTCATACAATAAACAGATTCGGTAGGTAAAGGATGATTTTTCTATAAGGTTTGATATTAAATATCTTAGTGAAGCCAAAAATATTATGGGGATACTGATTAATAGGGATATGAATTCCATATCATTAGTATGGTCTCATAGGAAGTATATTTGGGAGATTCTATAGAGGATTGGAATAAGAGGATGTAAGCCTGTGTCTTCCCCAATGGCCAGACACTTCAAGTTATCCAAAGAGAAAGCATAAAAAAGGTAATATGAAGCTAAGTATATAGAGAAATTTCTATTTTAATCAACGGATAGAAGCTTGATATATGTAATGGTTTCTATAATTTCATATATTGAGCATGTGGTGGGGGTTTTTAGCCATTTTAGGGTGAATTCAGGAAAGGAGAGCTGTGAAGCTGTGAAATAGATTCTTTGATATCTTAAATATTCAAAATATATAGCCTTCTATTTAAAAAATAATTACTTTTTGTAGGGATATGTTAATATAGACTTTAGATAGTATATGTATACACAAAAGTGTACCAAAGGTTTTTTGTTTACCTTTAAAGGGACAACTATAAGTATGGATATGATAATATCAAAAGTGATAAGGAGTTAGTGGAATGTTTACCTATGGGGGGACTTCCCCATGTAAGTTCTTGTAGCCAAAAAGATTTATTTTAGGTAATTTTAAGGAGTTTATTTGGTTTATCTAGGAAGGTTCAAGAACTTGGTTCCCTTGTAACTCAGATGTTCCTTAATGAAAATGCAGTGTGTTCCCCCATGGAGTGGGACTAAAGTTTGAACCACAATATTCATGTGTGTTGTAATTATTTTATTTTTTCATGTGTTTATTATTTATTTCATATTTTTTATGTAAGATCTTACTTAAGAACATGAAGTTACCATAATCATATTGGAGGGAAGATCAACATAGTGTGTAGGATACTCAGTCTTCCTAGTAATGGATGTTGAATTCACAAGGGTGTGTTGTGGAACTTCATACCCTTATTGATTTTCTATACAAAATTTAAGGTATATATGTAACTTTTGGTAGCAGGAAATTGGTGATTCTAATTTTCTAGTTCTGAACCCTAGATGTGGTATGGGATGCATGGGTTCTAGATTCCTGTAGTGGGGAAATTTTCCCTAGTAATGGTTGGGCCATATCGTTCATGAATACCTATGATTAGTTCATCCTTAGTGTCTCAAGGTAAAAAGTGGTCAATGAAATGAATCTGAAGGTCCTTATAAGACAATCCATCATTTCAAATCTCCTATAACTAAACATCCCACCAGTGATTGGCTAGATTATACCATATATAGGTAGATAGCTTCACCGTACTCTCAGATAGGGTGTCAATCTAATCAAAAATATACACAATTGACTCAATAAAATCATTTTCACCTTACAGTACACCCTCATCCAATAAGATTGGTGGGTGATGTATCTAGAATTCTTGTGTGAGGTCTCACACAAATGCCTTACCCTTAGGAATTTCAAACTCCATAGGCCAAACTTGGAGGATCATTGTCACGACCCGCCCTCGGGGTCCGTGCCGTGACTACCCCAAGCCCGCCTTCCATAGGCCAGGGGCTGGCGACTAGCACCAAGGCGTCAATCCCGGTAAAAAGGGAAGGCATTGCCTTTGTAAAGAAAACAAACACCACAGAGTAAGCAAGCGGAAAGTAACACTAACCAAAAACAGAGTACAACTAAAAGTGCGGAAGGTAAAAAGGGGCCGGAAATACAAGCCCAACTGTAAAGTACAACTCGAAAGGGAAAACAGCAACTGAAAAGTAAAGCTGTTACGCCGAGCTGTCCACTGGAAATCCCACCTGAAGGGTGGGTACAGATAGCTCCTCTGCTCCTCGGGTCCCGCCGTCTGCTCCAAGTATGTCCCGCCCAGTGGTCTGCCTCTGGGTACCGCCTCGTCGTATAGTCCACCTCCAGGTACCGTCCGGTCCTCGAACACTCGGCCTCTGCCAGTACTGGCCGTCGTCTGCAACCAACACAACGAGGTGCGGGCATAGCCCGTGCAGGGGTGAGTATAACGATACTCAGTAGGGACCCCGAGACCCTCAAGGTCTCACTAAAACCAACAAGGATAACCACAAGAAGATCACAACAGATAAACTCTACTTAGGTATATGCCCATACATATACCTAAGTTATCAAGTAACCCATCTCAATCATGAGGAAACACAAAGGTCAAAAGTCTCAGCTCAAACCAGGATTTTCATTATCGAAACCGTAACTGCTGAAGAGCTCCGTCTCTAGAGTGTACAGTGGTCCTGTCACGACTCCGAGGCCACCGCTCACTAACCTAAGACTGCTGAAGTACTCCTCCTGTCGAGTACTGCGGGTCTGCTGCCAACTACCAGGCGCTCCGTCCGCTGAGGGTCTGCTGCCAAATACCGGGCGCTACCCAGATAGCCTACTGAGGTACTCCTCCTGTCGAGTACCGCGGGTCTGCTGCCAACTACCAGGCGCTCCGTCCGCCGTGGGTCTGCCGCCAAATACCGGGCGCTCCGTCCACTGGGCTAGTCGACTCACTCCAAGTCGAGTCGGTCAAGCAGTCGTCAGGTCTCAGCCGGCTACACGGTCTCCGTACTCTGCACGCTCGTCTCCGGGAGGGTCCGCTCCACGAGCTACTGGTCGATACTCCAAGTATCACAAAGTCCCGCGAAGAAGTGTCTCAAAGGACCGTCTCGTCACAGGGGTCTCAACGCAACAGACGGCGCGTCGATCGGACGCCCGGTCTGTGAGTTATGAGCCTTTTCGTCCCAGGGGCCCGGTTGGTTTCGAGAGCGAAACCAATTCCGGCCATATCTCAACTGTACCCCGAACTCCCATAGGGTAAACTCAAAGGGACCGTTACTCAACGTAACCACCAACGCCGCTGACGGTCCGTCAAGCGGACGTCCTGTCTGAAAGATATTAGCTTTCCCGTTCCAGGGGCCCGGTAGGATTTCGGGTGCGATCCAACCCGGACTCTACTAACTGTATCCAAAACTCGGGCGAAGGATACCAAAAGTTCCGTATCGTAAACAGGAACTCAACGCAACAGACGGTGCGTCGATCGGACGCCCGGTCTGAGAGTTATTGACATTTTCGTCTCCGGGGCCCGGTTGGTTTTTAAGGCAAAACCAACCCGACCGTACTCCACCTGCGTCCAAACCTCGGGCAGAGTATGCCAAAAGATCCGTCTCACTAAAAGGAACACAACGCGACTGACGGTGCGTCAATCGGACGTTCGTAGCTCAAGATATGAGCGTTTCCGCTCCGAAGGCCCGGTTGGTTTCGTGAACGAACCAACCCGGCCGAACTCAAAGTAATCCGAAACCTTGAGTGCGATATACCGAAACGACCGTCTCGATCCAAGGATCGCGTTGCCGCAGACGGTTCGTCATTCGGAGGTTCGGGGCTCAAGTTATGGGCCAAAAACCAATTCTGGTTCGAAACGGGGGGTCCGGGTCCGGGCCGACCCGGCCCGACCCCCCCCCCCCCCCTGGGCGGCGCGGAGGCCGGCGGCGGCGGCCGGCGGCGGCGGGCGGCGGCGGCGCGGCGGCCGGCGGCGGCGCGGCGGCCTGGCGGCGCGGCGGC
This sequence comes from Viscum album, assembly GCA_963277665.1. NCBI lineage: Eukaryota > Viridiplantae > Streptophyta > Magnoliopsida > Santalales > Viscaceae > Viscum > Viscum album. The sequence continues at coordinate 200,214,600 of OY728141.1, read as the reverse complement.
GCGGCGAGCCGCGGCGGCTTGGCGCCGCACGAGGTGGGCACACGGGGGGCAATCAAGCCCCCGCTGTTTGGTTAGGCGGCGCGGCCTTGTGCCGCGCCATTTGCAGGAAACGGCCCCCGCATGTGGGGGCCGGCTGGAAACGAACCGGGGGGCTGCTGCCCCCCCCCCCCCCCTCCTTTAAAGAACCGCCCCCCCTCATTAAGAGGGGGGTTTTGTTGAACCGACCGGGGGATTTATTCCCCCGGTTTTATGTCATCCGGCCGGCCAGCTGGCCGGCCGGTTTTTACCAACGGGACCGGAAATTCCGGTCCCGCCTTCTACTTCCGACGCCGGCGGCCCGGCCGCCGGTCTTCTCTTCCGCCGCGGCCCGGAACCGGCCGCGGCGTTCGTCGTCCGGCGCGGTGCGACGGCACCGCGCCCCTTTGCCGTGCTTTGATAATCATTCAACGCGGCGCGACGGCATCGCGTTCTTGAAGATTCTTCCTTGACGTGGCGCGACGGCGCCGCGTAAATATTTGTACTATCATCCGCGTGGTGCGACGGCACCACGCCACTTGCTTCCACCCGCAAGAATAAACAAAACGATGGAGGGGGGGGGGGTTCGGCCGTGTTCGTGCGGTCCGGCCCCCCTCACGTTAAAATAATAACGCAACTTTAAAATAATCAAGTGTCTCACGTTAGACGTGCTAGATCCACGATCAAGAACGAAATAAATAAATATTGAAACAACAACCCCTACCTTGGTATAAGGTTCGAAGATTTGTCTACGTTCCGCGGAAGACGACGTCGCGGTGGTCGGGCGTCGTGGTCGTCGTTCGTCAAATTCGATGACGAAGAGGTGCGTCCGAAGAGGCACGTCGTTGGCGAAACCTTGTACGCCGACGAAGGTTGTCCGAGGAAGATGCGGTGTTCTCTCTCGTTGACACCGAAGACGAAGAAGAGTGGAGCGGCGTTCTTCGTCGGAACTTGAGCGTTCTACGTCAAGTCTTGAGGAAAGTCAAATAAAAAGGAAACAACGAACTCAAGAACCCCTACCTCGATAGTCGCACGTTGACGGAGTCGTGGAATATCGGTGTCGATTCCTTTGACGTCGGAGGAAGAGTCGTTGTCGATGGCGTTCGTCGCGGAAAAGATGATGCGGAAGAAGAACGTCACGTCGCGGATATGGCGTCGCAGAAAGACCGTGTTCTTCGACGAAGAAGTTCTTCGTTGAAGAACGGCGTTCTTCGTGTTCTTCGTCAAGGTTGAAGAAGAAAGAAAAGCTCTCAACCACTCCAAGATGGCTAAGAGTTCTCACCCAAAAAAATAAGACAAAGTCTTATTTTATTCACAAAAAGAATTTCAAAGGTTTGAAATTCAAAAAAAGAGATAACTCCACATTTATAACAAGTTGTCATGTTAATTAAAGAGGGGTTAAGGGAGTTTGAGGGAAGATGAGAGGTTTAGGTTTCGTGTGGGCCCCACCACACTTAATCCTCTCAAGGGAGGTTAAGTGGGTGTGGGTCCCACCCCCAACTCCCTTTGAGAGGAGTTAACCTACAAAAAGTAAAATAAAAAGAATTCACACTTTTTATTCAACTTTTTTATAAATCTCCCAAAAACTAACTTTCAACCCGAAACAAACGCAACTCCCGAAAAGGTCTCTTTAAGAGAATATCAGCGCTGCGAGTTCATCGGTGCCCTCGGATTTCAATTCCGAGCACCGTATCAAAAGTTAGAAATACCCGCTCGTTCGTTCACTGAACGTACCCGAGGCAAACTTCAGAAATTAATTCCGGGCACTCCGGGCCTCGGAATCAGGTGCCGTCTGAAACCGCGCTCTTGTAAAATTCTAAAGAAAATTAAGAAAAAATTTCCCTTGAATTTTACGGGTCTTTACATTACTCCCACCTCAGGGCTTTACGTCCCCGTAAAGATACATCAAAAACTAGGGGAACAAATGAGGGTACTGAGCACGCATCTGAGCCTCCCGCTCCCATGTGCTCTCCTGGAGATTCCCGTGCCGCCATCTGTTGCGCACAAGAGGAATCGATCGCCCATGTAGGACCCGCTCCTGTCGATCCTCTATCTCCACCGGGACCTCCGTAAAAGTCGCCCCATCGTCAACGTCAAGCTCCCCATGGTCAAAGATGTGCGTCGGGTTGTGCACGTATCTCCTCAGCTGAGACACGTGGAAGACGTCGTGCACCCGGTGAAACTGAGGTGGTAGAGCCAGGCGATAAGCCACCTCACCAACCTTACTGAGGACCTGGAAGGGTCCGATGAAGCGCGGAGATAACTTGTTGCCTCGGCCAAATCTCTGAATACCACGTCGAGGTGAGACCCGCAAGAAGACGTGGTCACCATCCTCGAACTCTAGTGGCCTCCGCCTCCTGTCATCGAATGACTTCTTCCGGCTCTGTGTTGTCCTCATCCGCTCCTGGATGACATGGACCTCCTCTGACATGGCCCGGACCATCTCTGGTCCCACAAGAGCTGCAAGATTTCTTCTTTGCCGATAAGAGAAACCTGGTCTCATCCCCTGGATGAACCACATTCTTTGCCTAAAACAGTCAATCCTAACATGGATGATACTAATCCATACCAAGGATGACGTCGTAAGGCCTCGACGCTACTACTAAGAGATCCAACCGTTACTCTCGCCTCCAAGGGTTGAGTCACACTGTCGGCATCAGTGTGTGGTAACTGGTCTTCTCCAGTAGATATCTCACAAGTGAGGGTCAAGTCAACAGTCAACTGGAACCTCTTAGTAACATCACAAAAGAGGACAGGAATGAAAACATCACAAAGGATGCGTCTTTTATTATTGCAGCTCATAATACAAGATGCTACACAAAAGCAACATCAACATGGAACTAGAAGTACAAAAGACGTATCAACTAGTTCATCCCCTGTCCACCTGCTCCCAGAGCTCCATGATCGTAAGCTTCAGCTGCCTGAAGCTGTGCTCTCGCATGTTCACCTACTCCCTGTGGTCGGAGTGGACCTCCTGGTGGTGGTGGTGGCAGAACCTCAAAGCGTCGCCCACCACCTGCTGCTCGGCCAGCTCCTCTGCCTCGTCCGCCTCCTCCCTACGGACCGCCACGGTCGAACCTCTGCCTCTGCCTAGGTGGTTCCTCAACCGTCTGCTGCTCCTCCGCATGGCGGGTCGGGCAGTCACGAGCCATGTGGCCTTGCCCGCCGCATGCAAAGCACTGTCTTCCACTCAAAAGACTGGCTCCGCGCTGTGTGCCCTGCACTGCTGAGCCAGTGCCCTGAGGTCGTCTGCCTGAAGGCCTGGTCTGTCTGGACCCCTGAGTCATCTGTCGGCTACCTGCTACCGAATACTCCGCTACGTGCCGCCCTGCGGTGGATCGCTGCGCTGGTGAAGACTCAGCAAGGAAGCTCTGAATCAGAAGGGCCCGCTCCAGTACTCCTGTCTGAGTCGGTAAGCTGAGGGAGATCAGCGATGCCCTGATCTCGTGTCTCAAACCCTGCTCGAAGGTCCGGGCCCGGAAGAATGGGTCCCGTACCATGTCGATCGAGTAGCGCGAGAGATCGGTAAATCTCGCCGAGTACTGAGCGACCGTCATGCTACCCTGCCGCAGCTGCAGAAGCTCCTGGATACGCACCGCACGAAGGGTGGCTGGGACGAACTCCGAGCGGAAGAGGCTCTCAAAGTCCGTCCAAAGTAGAGATGCCTCATCGTGCACCTGGAGCATCAAGCTCCACCATCGTCCTGCTGCTGCGTGTAGTAGGCTCGCAGCGAGGATCACCATGAGGTTTGCTGGTGTCCTCACTAGCCTAAACACTCGTACCACTGCCTCCAGCCAGTCCTCTGCAGCCTGGGGATCCGTCTCCCCGCGAAACCTGGGCGGTCGCTGGCGCTGAAACTCATGCAGTGCGCTGAGGCGACGTGCATCGTCAGCGGCTGCTGCTGGAAGCATCGGGGGCTCAGCGGGTAGAGCTACCGCCGGTGCCACTGCTGACAAAGGGCCCTGCACCGAGGCCTCGTCGCTCAGTGGGCTGTTGTCACGTTCGATTCTCGGAACCCTAGCTGGCTGCCGTCGTGGGGCCATCCTGAAAGAAACAACGTAACACGATCAAACGATTATACCTGGTGAGCTGACCTGGTTTGAGCTGTTTTAAGGGGAAAAACCTTTGAAAACACACACGCAATCAGTGTTTTCGTGCACAAAGTCGGAAATCAGTTGTCAGGGTCCTGGTGTATGGATACGTCGGCCGCCCGCACCAACACTGGACTCCCTGAACTGAAAACCACACTCGGTACCCTTAACACTATTGCTTCACAGAAAGAAAGATCAGAGTCTGCGGTAGAACCGACCACCTTTGATACCAATTTGTCACGACCCGCCCTCGGGGTCCGTGCCGTGACTACCCCAAGCCCGCCTTCCATAGGCCAGGGGCTGGCGACTAGCACCAAGGCGTAAATCCCGGTAAAAAGGGAAGGAATTGCCTTTGTAAAGAAAACAAACACCACAGAGTAAGCAAGCGGAAAGTAACACTAACCAAAAACAGAGTACAACTAAAAGTGCGGAAGGTAAAAAGGGGCCGGAAATACAAGCCCAACTGTAAAGTACAACTCGAAAGGGAAAACAGCAACTGAAAAGTAAAGCTGCTACGCCGAGCTGTCCACTGGAAATCCCACCTGAAGGGTGGGTACAGATAGCTCCTCTGCTCCTCGGGTCCCGCCGTCTGCTCCAAGTATGTCCCGCCCAGTGGTCTGCCTCTGGGTACCGCCTCGTCGTATAGTCCACCTCCAGGTACCGTCCGGTCCTCGAACACTCGGCCTCTGCCAGTACTGTCCGTCGTCTGCAACCAACACAACGAGGTGCGGGCATAGCCCGTGCAGGGGTGAGTATAACGATACTCAGTAGGGACCCCGAGACCCTCAAGGTCTCACTAAAACCAACAAGGATAACCACAAGAAGATCACAACAGATAAACTCTACTTAGGTATATGCCCATACATATACCTAAGTTATCAAGTAACCCATCTCAATCATGAGGAAACACAAAGGTCAAAAGTCTCAGCTCAAACCAGGATTTTCATTATCGAAACCGTAACTGCTGAAGAGCTCCGTCTCTAGAGTGTACAGTGGTCCTGTCACGACTCCGAGGCCGCCGCTCACTAACCTAAGACTGCTGAAGTACTCCTCCTGTCGAGTACTGCGGGTCTGCTTCCAACTACCAGGCGCTCCGTCCGCTGAGGGTCTGCTGCCAAATACAGGGCGCTACCCAGATAGCCTACTGAGGTACTCCTCCTGTCGAGTACCGCGGGTCTGCTGCCAACTACCAGGCGCTCCGTCCGCCGTGGGTCTGCCGCCAAATACCGGGCGCTCCGTCCACTGGGCTAGTCGACTCACTCCAAGTCGAGTCGGTCAAGCAGTCGTCAGGTCTCAGCCGGCTACACGGTCTCCGTACTCTGCACGCTCGTCTCCGGGAGGGTCCGCTCCACGAGCTACTGGTCGATACTCCAAGTATCACAAAGTCCCGCGAAGAAGTGTCTCAAAGGACCGTCTCGTCACAGGGGTCTCAACGCAACAGACGGCGCGTCGATCGGACGCCCGGTCTGTGAGTTATGAGCCTTTTCGTCCCAGGGGCCCGGTTGGTTTCGAGAGCGAAACCAATTCCGGCCGTATCTCAATTGTACCCCGAACTCCCATAGGGTAAACTCAAAGGGACCGTTACTCAACGTAACCACCAACGCCGCTGACGGTCCGTCAAGCGGACGTCCTGTCTGAAAGATATTAGCTTTCCCGTTCCAGGGGCCCGGTTGGATTTCGGGTGCGATCCAACCCGGCCTCTACTAACTGTATCCAAAACTCGGGCGAAGGATACCAAAAGTTCCGTATCGTAAACAGGAACTCAACGCAACAGACGGTGCGTCGATCGGACGCCCGGTCTGAGAGTTATTGGCATTTTCGTCTCCGGGGCCCGGTTGGTTTTTAAGGCAAAACCAACCCGACCGTACTCCACCTACGTCCAAACCTCGGGCGGAGTATGCCAAAAGATCCGTCTCACTAAAAGGAACACAACGCGACTGACGGTGCGTCAATCGGACGTTCGTAGCTCAAGATATGAGCGTTTCCGCTCCGAAGGCCCGGTTGGTTTCGTGAACGAACCAACCCGGCCGAACTCAAAGTAATCCGAAACCTTGAGTGCGATATACCGAAACGACCGTCTCGATCCAAGGATCGCGTTGCCGCAGACGGTTCGTCATTCGGAGGTCCGGGGCTCAAGTTATGGGCCAAAAACCAATTCTGGTTCGAAACGGGGGGTCCGGGTCCGGGCCGACCCGGCCCGACCCCCCCCCCCCTGGGCGGCGCGGCGGCGCGGCGAGCCGCGGCGGCTTGGCGGCTGGCGCCGCACGAGGTGGGCACGCGGGGGGCAATCAAGCCCCCGCTGTTTGGTTAGGCGGCGCGGCCTTGTGCCGCGCCATTTGCAGGAAACGGCCCCCGCATGTGGGGGCCGGCTGGAAACGAACCGGGGGGCTGCTGCCCCCCCCCCCCTCCTTTAAAGAACCGCCCCCCCTCATTAAGAGGGGGGTTTTGTTAAACCGGCCGGGGGATTTATTCCCCCGGTTTTATGTCATCCGGCCGGCCAGCTGGCCGGCCGGTTTTTACCAACGGGACCGGAAATTCCGGTCCCGCCTTCTACTTCCGACGCCGGCGGCCCGGCCGCCGGTCTCCTCGTCCCGCCGCGGCCCGGAACCGGCCGCGGCGTTCGTCGTCCGGCACGGTGCGACGGCACCGCGCCCCTTTGCCGTGCTTTGATAATCATTCAACGCGGCGCGACGGCGTCGCGTTCTTGAAGATTCTTCCTTGACGTGGCGCGACGGCGCCGCGTAAATATTTGTACTATCATCCGCGTGGTGCAACGGCACCACGCCACTTGCTTCCACCCGCAAGAATAAACAAAACGATGGAGGGGGGGTTCGGCCGTGTTCGTGCGGTCCGGCCCCCCTCACGTTAAAATAATAACGCAACTTTAAAATAATCAAGTGTCTCACGTTAGACGTGCTAGATCCACGATCAAGAACGAAATAAATAAATATTGAAACAACAACCCCTACCTTGGTATAAGGTTCGAAGATTTTTCTACGTTCCGCGGAAGACGACGTCGCGGTGGTCGGGCGTCGTGGTCGTCGTTCGTCAAATTCGATGACGAAGAGGTGCGTCCGAAGAGGCACGTCGTTGGCGAAACCTTGTACGCCGACGAAGGTTGTCCGAGGAAGATGCGGTGTTCTCTCTCGTTGACACCGAAGACGAAGAAGAGCGGAGCGGCGTTCTTCGTCGGAACTTGAGCGTTCTACGTCATGTCTTGAGGAAAGTCAAATAAAAAGGAAACAACGAACTCAAGAACCCCTACCTCGATAGTCGCACGTTGACGGAGTCGTGGAATATCGGTGTCAATTCCTTTGACGTCGGAGGAAGAGTCGTTGTCGATGGCGTTCGTCGCGGAAAAGATGATTCGGAAGAAGAACGTCACGTCGCGGATATGGCGTCGCGGAAAGACCGTGTTCTTCGGCGAAGAAGTTCTTCGTTGAAGAACGGCGTTCTTCGTGTTCTTCGTCAAGGTTGAAGAAGAAAGAAAAGCTCTCAACCACTCCAAGATGGCTAAGAGTTCTCACCCAACAAAATAAGACAAAGTCTTATTTTATTCACAAAAAGAATTTCAAAGGTTTGAAATTCAAAAAAAGAGATAACTCCACATTTATAACAAGTTGTCATGTTAATTAAAGAGGGGTTAAGGGAGTTTGAGGGAAGATGAGAGGTTTAGGTTTCGTGTGGGCCCCACCACACTTAATCCTCTCAAGGGAGGTTAAGTGGGTGTGGGTCCCACCCCCAACTCCCTTTGAGAGGAGTTAACCTACAAAAAGTAAAATAAAAAGAATTCACACTTTTTATTCAACTTTTTTATAAATCTCCCAAAAACTAACTTTCAACCCGAAACAAACGCAACTCCCGAAAAGGTCTCTTTAAGAGAATATCGGCACTGCGAGTTCATCGGTGCCCTCGGATTTCAATTCCGAGCACCGTATCAAAAGTTAGAAATACCCGCTCGTTCGTTCACCGAACGTACCCGAGCCAAACTTCAGAAATTAATTCCGGGCACTCCGGGCCTCGGAATCAGGTGCCGTCTGAAACCGCGCTCTTGTAAAATTATAAAGAAAATTAAGAAAAAATTTCCCTTGAATTTTACGGGTCTTTACAATCATACACCGCGATGGGTGCATCATTCTTTCCTATTCCCTCCTAACACTCAAGTAAGGGTTTTCATGGAGGCATATCACTAAAATTCCAAATCACATAACTCAGAATAATTATATCATAGTTCTTGATATCATAATAATAGAAAAAATAGTAACAGGAAGCATATTCCACTACTCCGACATCACACCCAACCCTTCCCCACATTGATTTTATCTCTCCATCACTGACTCGCACAAAAAAACTCATATAAGGGTTTTCATCCACCTTGGGTAACCCCCATGCCCAAACTACCCTCTCTTAGGGTTTAGTTCACAATACATGAATGATCATATCATCAGTAATTTAACGATAACTATAGAAGAAATCAATAATCAATTGTTCAATAAATAAATTCTCCATCAATAATTTATTCAAGAAAACAATATAAAATTTATTATTGAAATTTTAACTAACCAAACTTATTATTTAAAACACTTTTATCAACCACGTACATTCGTTCACATATCATGTGAACTAACATGTTGAATATTATGCATGTAATAAATCCCCCTTGACACCCCAAGATTACAGTAAACCCCTAAAAAGTAACTCATACCAACATGCTTCAATAAAATCACAAAATAGTAACACTTAAAACTATTAAGCACAATCCCAAAACCTTGGAAACTTAGACTTTCACCATATATATGTTAGCTAAGAACACTCATGGTGTATGTCTATTTTTTAACCAACTTATCACCTTATATCATTCCAAAAATATTCAAAAAATATAAGACAAGGTTCTCTAATGGAATTTTTAATGTACTCTACTTAGATGAGGCCCCCATTACTAAAACTAATCAAGAAAAATGGGTGGGATAAACCTAAATGGGCCAAGACCGCATGGGTCTTGGCTCATTTCAAATCTACTTATTTTGACTAGTTATTCATATGGGTCAAATTTTTCAATTTTGGCCCATTTTTTATACAGGATGATAAATCTCATAGTAAACCCATTATTCATGCGTGTATGTTTCTGTGTTCATTTTTTAACTTTTTAATTTGTTTCATTACATGTGTGTGAAGGAACTGTGAGATAATAAGATAACTCAGTGTATGTGAACCACATAAGAACTGATATCTCATAGAATTAATTCTAAATGATGTGCATCATTTTATTGAGTCTCCACGCGTGCTTAAGAATGATAGGATCATCTTCCCACATTTTTTCCTTGACTTCCTGATCCCACATGAGCCTAACGCACTTAATGTCATCAACTAGGAGTCACGTGAGTCACGATGATGAATGTTCCACACCTTTACCTCTTGATAATATTGTCCAACTATGCCTATTCATTGCCTAATTGATTCTCCACCTAGACCTAAGAAGATCATCCACCCAAGAAGCCACTTATTCCTAGGAATGTGCCTCCCCATGATATGAATTCTTGAGATCAGTATGTGTTATGTATCTATTATGCCTTATAGAATCATCCTAGGGTCACACTAATCAATCCACCATCAATAAATTTAGGTGGTGTGGATGGTTTTGAGAGTAGGGAGGGTCCATAGTGATGGATCGATGATACAACAAGTGTAAAGGGTAAGTGATGGAATTAAGGATGATAAAATTCCATAGATAAGGTTTTTAGGAATGAATCAAGGGGAATTTTAAGCTATATGTATGTTTAATAAATTTAAATATCACAGGCATTTAGGCTGGACCATGACCATGTAAGTAAGTATGTGCTAACATGAATTACTTTTGACATGCATGTTTTAGCCCATTTTAAAAATGAGTAAAAATATTAAGTCTCGGCACATGCCGTAACTGTGGGTTATCCCACAAAACTCATGGTCCCATGATCATTTTGGAATCCCTAGTCCAAACTATAGCACTACATACCTTTATCATGTCTCTCCATATTCCATATACTACTAACTAACAATGATAGTTTGATCAATGTCATAGACAAACTATACCCTTAATTGGATAGCTGTAAATAATAGTAAATAAAGGGAAACCATCATCAGGGTCAGCCCAGGAAAATTCATTACCCAAGATTGGTGATTAAAGTGTTTCCCTTTCATATATTTATATAATAATCATGAATAATATAAATTTAAAATAAATCAAATAGATATTACATGGGTGTATTTACAATTAAGAACAGGTGATGGTCTCTTTCAACATTGGAAATTTCCTAGATTAGAAACTTCATAGTCGTCTAGGAAATCGGGAACAAGTTAATGGTAGTTCTGCCAACCATGTTGATTCCCCTTAAATGGTAGTGTCATCCTCTATGAGTAGTGAAAATTATATTTTATATCACATCCTCCTTTAATTTCCTTCTCAATATATGGATCCCCTTCCATGGTGTCATTTGCAGTCATTAGCAATCCTCTTCAGTGATGAATTCCATGCATTGTGGCGATTCCCTTCAATGAAGATATATTTAGGAAAATTTCATTCCTAGGTATCCCCTATAATATTTCATGTTCCATCATCTATAATTAGGGTCTTAATCAAAAAATATATATAAAAATACATAAATAATGTGATCTAGGAGAAACCCATAAAGAATCACACAATGAGGAAGTGGTGGCAACGACAATGGACATGAAGTACATTATGGTCAAGGAAAGGATTATGAGTCAGGTGAAGGTGAGATAGGGGACAAACAGGGTGTAGGTGTGATACTCATAGATGAAATACGAGTATTAAAAATGTCTATGGTGGTGAGTTCGGGGTCATCGGGATCATGGGGAATATGGGTGGCATGTAAAGTTTGGGATGATGCAAGAAAAGAACAACGCAAAAGGAGTATCTATTTTCACCCATCTTTCTTGTTTCCCTAGATCGACAGATTTACCTAGGTCTAACCATAACCATCATACACATAAATAAAAAAATGGAATTTAAAATGATGGAATATCCATAAATAAATTATATCAGATGTTATAAAAAATATAAAGCTTTTTTAATATCATACAAGTTATACATCAAAAGAAGGATCATATGATTGGTCTATCATATACATGGTATAATACAATAATATAAAATAAAGGAGATACTTTTTAAATGTATCCTAATACTCACATGTGAAGGGTTTTGTTAGAGTTTAATAATGATTATTAGATGAAGAAAAAGTGATTCAAACCCTTTTATAAGGATCTACCATTAAAGATAATTGAAAATGCAATAAACTGAAATGAATAACATACTATAAAAAATACCATACATTGAAGATCATAAGATACCTTTGATCTTTGTCAGGTATTCTTGATAATTATCACTATAAGAGAAACCAAAAGACATCTTATCTCCATGAGTATCCAGAGGTTTTTCCTGAATCATCCATCATATGGATGGAATATTTTCTTTCTCTATGGCCCTATAGAGCCTCTAATAAAAAGGATAAGAATAAATAGAGCTTTGGATGATGAGATTTCTTTCCTAGAAACCTCACACCATTCCTATTGAATGGCAGTAATATATAAATACACAAGAATGCTTCTCAGGATACTACATTTACTCATGTGTTTATAATGCATGAGTAAATTTCTAATTTGGATAACTCTTGCATCCATCATATGGATGCAACTTCTCCCGTATGTTTCATATTATGAAATAGTTTCTTTAAATGATAGCTAATGTGGGAGAAAAGTAAATTATAACAATTTATCATGTTTACTGCAAGATGTATGGAATGATATAACATTCATGAAAATCATAATTTTTATGCAATATGATATTTCATATATATATCATATATATACAAAGCTTTAGGGAATATCTATTTAAACCTCCAAATTTCACAAAAGCCTAAAATACTTTTTGATATTTCACCTTATGTTTTATTGTATACAATAACTTTTGAAACCATATCCAGAACTACTTTTGGATATCTTCCAAAATTCTTTTGGAAAGATATCATTAACTTCACATTCTATCACATCATATATAATTCCATGTGAACACCCATCCAAAACTACTTTTTATATTAACACTAAAACCCTTTTAGAGTGTATCTCAAAGTCAAATGAAATATCCATTCATTAAACCACAAAGTGTGTCCCCACGAGTATTTATAGCATTAAAAAAATATGATTCATTGTATCTATAAATGTAAGCAAAGAGTGGCCTCTGAAATAGCATCATGCTACTCAATATATAAAGGTATCTGAAATTATATTAATAAAACAAATGTATCTTTGTACCTATATCCACCTATTTACATCATATGAAAATGTATATTCTTATATTTTTTTATTTTTTAAATGAATCTAATGACAATGAGACACAGAGTATTCCAATCCTCTATATCCTATTCCTACATTCCCGATTCTTAGATTATAGACTGACATGTTTGATGAATACATCACATGTCATTTATTTTCATGGATAAGCATGTCGCATGTATCTCATTCGAATAGATTATAACCTTTATGTACTTAATAGGTATGGCCACACACTCCACAATTTATCTCAATTAAGGGACCAGATGTCATAATCACTATACAAGAGGAAAAATCCTATCTTGTATAATCTCCATTGATGAAATGATCAGAAACATAACGAAACACCCCTCTATAAGTTGTGTTTTTTAGGCTTAAACATTGGTGTAATGTCCTGGTTTCAGAAGCCACCCAGAGGTGCCCCATACCCGGTTAGTCACATGGCCTCAAGCGCATTTCCCCAAACTCCAGAGGCTGCCGACTAGCAGCAAGGGCCTTGGGTGTGATAGTGGGGAAACTATGCCCTCATTGGTAGAGTACACAGCGGAAGAAAATAAACATGCAATAGCGGAAGCAGTAATAACCAACAATATAAACAGCGGAAGACTAAATCAAAAAACTGGAGCACATATATATATGTATGAAATGATGCATGATAAATAACTAAGAAATTATCCAAACAAGTCACAATTCTAGAAAACACTACAGTACCAAAACAAGTACAAAAGAAAAGTAAACAGCTCCTCAGCATGGCAAGCAAAAGCTTGGTCCCATGCTCCCCTGCTCCAAGCAATCAAGTTCCAGAAGTCAAAGGGTGCTTTCCCTTGTCTATACCTACAACAACATAGTCTGCTTGGGCCCAAAATCATAACCCAAACAGGGTGTGAGATAAAATCCCAGTAGGCATTCACCCGAAGATCTGTGCCTAACAGTCAGTGAGTATATGGAAGGTAAAAGTACAATAAGAAGTAAACAGCAACAGCAAGAAGTAGGCAGTAAACAGTAAGCAGTAAATAGGATGATACATAGTAGCAATCAATCCGCAACAAAAAAAAAGCAGTGAAACAACCAGCTAAGAAGCCAGAAACCCTCTGGGAATTACTCGCAGCCATCCCCTCTGGTCCTATCCAAGAAGTACCACAACCCTCTAGGCAGTGAACTCAGCCTTAACCCCTCTGGCTTGGTCATACAAATTTATGAGACTCTCTGAGGAATCTCACTCGGTCAATTCCCCTTATATTCTAGGGTAGTCAGGGACTCTCTTGAGGAATATCACGTGGTATAACCCTCTTATCCCCAAGGTCTAGAGACTCTATGAGGAATTTGTCACGGTCAATTCCTCCTATAGCCTCAGGTATACCACAGACTCTCTGAGGAAGCTCACTCGGTCAATTCCTCCTCTAGCCTAGGAAGGTTCTTAAAGAGATTCAAACAAGGTAAGAATCTCTAAGGAAGCTCACTTAGTCTACCCTCCTGTAGTCTATAAAATCCAAGACTCTCTAGGAGCTCTCTTGGTCCATCCCCTCTGTAGTCTGTAATATATAAGACTCTCTGGGAAGCTCACTCGGTCTATCCCTTATAGTCTATAGCACCAGGTTCTCTCAGCCCCGTGCTAGTCAGTGCATAATAATGATATAAGGATAAAGTACACCTATAGAGCTACTTGGATAACCAAAGTACACCTATAGAGATACTTAGCTAAATAGTCTACAAGGCAACAAGTATGCCATGAATTTCACTTCATCCTATAACTGCAAGGCATGAAAACAGGTGTAGCAGCCAAAGGAAAACGAAACCCGAAGGTCGTAAACAAAACAAAGCAAGATCAATTACATCCAAGCACAACAAATTATCCTCTTACAAGGTCAATTTACCTCTACAAAAGAATACAAGCAAGTCAGGAAAACAACGGGGGGGAAAGGTAAACACGCAATACCCCGTTCATGGGTATTGGTGGAATTTGCACATAAAACTCTGAGACTTTAAATGGTAAGGCACAAACCAACTACCTTGATCCTAGGAGATTGATATACTTGAACCACGACGAATAATTCCCCCTATAAGGTCATAGATCTGAGAAAACGCACAAAACATTCAACCTTAGATAACTTGTGAAAGAGGAAGAATTGGAAAACAAGGCTCAAGCAGAAAGAAGAACTCACCGCTGCGCTTCCAACACAATCGATCGTGCTTGAATCGGAGAACAGACGTAGAGGAAGGAGCTCGGTGAAGATCCGGCCGTATGGGTTGCTCTCGGACAAACCAGACCTAGAAGAAGGTGATTATGGTGATTAGGTGTGACCCCGTTCCTTTTAGTGAAAAAAAAGTACACTGTGTGTATTTTTAAAGTACACGGCGTGTAGTGGGTTTTCTATACTCCGCCAAAATAGGCCTCCACGGCACCCCTACACACCGTGTGTGTGGCCAGGGCACGGCCAGCACACGACTTCGAGCCAGAGAAGAGTACATGGCATGTACTCAAAAAGTACACAGCGTGTACTTAGAAATTTTCCAGAAACCCCATTTTTCTTAAAAACTCCAGAAAAAGGAAAAGCGTACCTGAAACGAAGATCCAGGTTCTTACAAACTTCCCCCCTTAAAGAAATTCGTCCCTGAATTTCCTTAGGTGGGCGTAGAAGAAGGATCCTCAAACAGCTCCGGCCACTCCGATCGAACCTCGGCCTCCCTCTCCCAAGTCTCGTCTTGTACTCACCCGTGCTACCATAGCACTCGTACCAGAGGAACAGACCGGCCTCGGAGAACCTTCGCACTGTGATCAACAATCCGGATAGGATTCTCTTCAAACGACGCATCCTCTTCAAGCTCAACCTCCTCGGGCTGAAAGACATGATACGGGTCTGAAAAGTAACGTCAGAGCTGAGAGACGTGGAAGACTTCGTGCATGGCCTGGTAACTTTGAGGTAGCTACAACTGATAGGCAACCGGCCCAACTCTTTCCAAAACCTCAAATGGCATGACGTACCGTGGTGAAAGCTTACCCTATCTCTGAATCCTCTTGTGTCCCAACCTCGGTGCGACACATAGGAAAACCTGATCCCCGGCCTCGAACTCCAAAGGTCATCTCCACTGATCAGCATAAGACTTCTGTCAAGACTGTGTTGTATCCATCTTCTTCCGAATCAGCTTTATCTTCTCAGAGGTCTCCTGAACAAGACGAGGTCCCAGCAAAGCTGCCTCTCCTACCTCCAGCCATCATAAGGGTGATCGGCATGGCCTACCATACAGATCCTCGTATGGTTCCATCTGAATGGTCACATGAAAACTGTTGTTATAGGCAAACTCAACAAGAGGAATATGCTTCTCCCAAGAACCTCCGAAGTCTAGAATGCAAGCTCGGAGCATATCCTCAAGCACCTGGATTGTGCGCTCGGACTGGCCATCAGTCTGGGAATGGTATGCCATACTCAGAAGTACCTGGGTACCCAAAGCCTTTTGAAGTCCCTGCCAGAACCGAAAGGTAAAGCGTGCATCCCTATCTGAAACATTGGAGTGTGGAACTCCATGTAGACGTACAATCTCTCGGATGTACAGTCATCCCAGATCATCAACACTGAAGGTATCCTTGATTGGAAACAAGTGTGCAACCTTCGTAAGCCTGTCGACGATGACCCAAACAGCATCACTTCCCCGAGGTGACCTCGGTAACCCGGTCACTAAGTCCATCACGACATCATTACACTTCCACTCCAGAATGGGTAACTACTGTAAAATCCCTGTTGGTTACTGATGATCTTCTTTCACCTGCTGACAAGTAGAACACTTCATGAAAAAACCAGAAACATCCTTCTTCATACCTGGCCACCAGTACTGGCGATGAAGATCCTGATACATCTTGGTGACGCCAGGATGAACTGCCCAAACTGAGGAATGGAAATCCCGCATCAGCTCCTCGCGTATGTCTGCTGGCACCCATACGCATCCCTATAAATGAAAGATCTCATCCTCACCCACTGTCCATCCAGGAAGAGGGTCCCCTCATGACACATTCTCCCACAGGACCAAGGCCTCTGAGTCTGATAGCTGCCTCATTCGTACCCGATCAAGAAGTTTAGAGGTAACAGCCACAGATGAAAGAAAGGTCTATCCCTTCCTGTCATTCACCTCCAAATGCATCTCAGAGAATAGAGCCATAAGCTACCACTCACTACTGGCCTCCTGAACTTCCTGAATATTAGTTCATCTGCTCAACGCATCTGCTACTGCATTGCCCTTTCCCGGCGTATAGGCGATCTCGAAGTCAAAGGACTAAAGATACTCGACCCACCTACATTGTCTCAGATTCAGATCATGATGAGTGAAGATATACTTGAGACTCTTGTGGTCGGTAAAAACCACAAAGTGCTCTCCCAGAAGATAGTGTCTCCAACAGTGTAAGGAATGAACAACTGCTGCCAACTCTATATCATGCGTAGGGTAATTCCTCTCATGTGGCCTCAACTGATGAGACCCATACGCAACAACTCCATCTCCTTGCATGACCACAACTCCCAGCTCGATACCTAAAGCATCACAGTAAACAGTGTAGCCCTTTCCCGGCTCTGGCAAGACTAGTATCAGTGCTGACGTTAACCTCCCTTTTAGCTCCTGAAAGGCTGAATCACAAGAATCTGACCATAAGAACTTTTCCCCCTTATTGGTCAGACCTTTCAACGGTGCTGCTAGGGGTGAGAAGTCCCGAATGAAGCGTCTGTAGTATCTGGCCAGCCCTAGGAAACTCTGCACCTCAAAGATGTTCTTCGGATGCTCCCAGGAAACTACAGCTCTCGCTTTATTTGGGTCCACTGACACTCCTATCTCCGAGATAACATGACCCAGGAAGTGAATATGATCCATCCAAAAGTGGCACTTCGAGAGTTTAGCATAAAGCCGATGCTCTCTCAGTGTACTCAGAACGATCTCAAGATGTGTGGCATGGTCATGTTGAGTGTGAGAGTACACCAAGATATCGTCCACAAAGACCACAAAAAGAGTCTAATTACGGATGGAACACTCGGTTCATCAGTTCCATGAAGACTGCAGGCACGTTCGTAAGTCCGAATGGCATGACTGTATACTCGTAAAGACCATACCTCCTCCTAAAAGCTGTCAAAGGTATATCTAATGGTCTAATGCGCAACTGATGATAACTGGACCTCAAGTTGATCTTCGAGAACACCCAGGATCCTCAAAGCTGATCAAAGAGGTCATCGATCCTTGGAAAGGGATATCGTTTCTTGATCGTCAACTGGTTAAGCTTCCGATAATCCACACAAAGTCGAAGGGTACCGTCTGCCTTCTTCGCAAACAGGACTGGAGAACCCCAAGGGGAGGTACTAGGTCGGATGAAACTCTTTGCCTATAACTCCTCCAACTGCTTCTTGAGCTCCAGCAACTCAGGTGTAGTCATCCTATAAGGAGGAATGGACACCGGTGCCGCTCCTGGAATGAGCTCAATCGATAAGTCTACATCACACTCCAGAGGTAAACCTGAAAAGTCCTCTGGAAAGACATCCCTGAAATGATCCACCACTGGAGGAAAGTCTAACTGTGAAGTCCCCTGGTCATCCAGATAAAGACTAGAAATTTGGGTCGTTACTTCCCCTAGCCCATGATGCTCTGGTCCAGCTCTACCCGCCTGGACATCCCACTCGCCTCTATGAAGGAAGGATCCACCCTCTGGTGATACGAAACTCACCCTATGGCGATAGCAATCGACGACTGCCTGGAAAGGAACTAACCAGTCCATCCCGAGAATGACATCATATCCCGTCATCTCTAGGACATAGAGGTCCCATAAGAAATGAAACCCCGCAACCTCGAGAGGGAACTCTCTGCACTAACGTACGCTAGATGTCCTCGTTCCCAAAGGCATGTCAAGAGTCAACAAGTCGGCAGAAGAAAAGATACAGAGCCCAAGGCTCTCCACGATAGCAACAGAGATAAAGCTATGGGAACCACTAGTATCGAAAAGGGATGAAGATAAAACTGAGGCTACTAATATCGTACCTCGAACTGTAGAAGGGTTGGGATCCTGCTCCTGATAGGTCTGCTCCACGGCAAAAGACTTGCCTGCACCGCGGCCCTGCGCCCCTGGCTGACCGCTCTGAGCTAATCCACTCTGATGTCACTGATGACCTGGTGAATGACCACCACGGCCACGACCTTCACCTCGGCTTGAACAGCCGAAAGAACTCCAGTTCCCTGACTGGTGGGAAACTGGTGAAGCATCTCCATAATGCGGGGTCATAGAGGAACCCCTACCACCAGTTAAAGTTGAGAATATGTGACAGAAACCCTGAAGATGGCCCATCTTGCCACAAGACCGGCACTCCATTGGATCCCTCTGGCACCGAGGCCTAGTATACCCACTCCTACCGCACTGGTAGCATACAACCTATCTGCCAGAAGACACATCCCGCGAACCTCAATCTCCTCGAGAAGACTCTCTACGATGCTTCCTACTGTCTTTAGGAGGAACACCAGCTCTGGATGACGAACCGCCCTGGATCACTGCTCTATAATCCCTCAGATTTCACTCAGTGATCAGCGCCTAGTTGACGATGGAGGATATCAAAGTCAGCTGGGAGATATTCACCTGGGAACAGATCTCCTGCTTGAGACCTTCCTCGAACTTCCTAGAAAGGAACAACTCACCACCTGCTGGGATCGGTGTGAAATGATGTAGCTCATTGAAATGAGATGAGTACTCCATAACAGAGAGAGTACCCTGCTGCAGACTCATAAACTCCTGGGCTCGATCGGCCCTTAGGGTCTCCAGATAGAAGTAGTCATAGAAGGTGCGTCGAAACTCATCCCAAGACATATCCTACTGACGCCCGGACAGTGATATCACCTCCCACCACCTCTTGGAGGTGTCCCAAAGCATATAAGTAGCCAGCTTTACCCTTTTCTCCGGAGGGATATCTAGGTGCTCAAAGATGGTCAGTGTGGCCTCTATCCACGACTCTACAGCCTGAGGTCCTCCATCCCCTGAAAAAGTAGGAGTATGCTGCTGCTGGAAAACTCGCGTCAACTCAGCCATTGACGGGGCAGGAGGCGGCGCCCCCTAGAAGATCTGTATCATCCTCAAGAAGTCCTCCCTGAACTTCGCATCGGTGCCTGCGACTGGTATGAGAGCCGGTGCCAAGGCTGACTCGACTGGAGGATGGGCAAGAAGTCCCTGATCAGCCATATCTGGCGTCTGATCACTGCCTGACGACAGAAGTACAACCGGAGGACGTCTCGGAGGAATAGCTCCAAAAGATCAAAAGTACACCTTAGATCAGAAAAACAAGGACAGAGAACACAAGAGTACAAAACAGGAATAGGGGAAGAAAAACACACAAGTTTACAAAACATGACTACACGGTGTGTATAAAAACTACATGGTGTGTCCTCTTAATCCACTGACATGGGCGTGTACCCTAGCCCTACAGGTCGTGTAACACCCCAAACTACACGGCGTATTGTCCACACACACTACGTGTACTTGTTCTCTAAACCTCTGCTTGAGTCTCTTTACACGGCTAACTCACACGGTTCAAACTAACCTCAGACTACACGGCGTGTTCCCAAGGGACACGGCGTGTACTAGAAACTGACTCGGTGGCCCGTGTTATTAGTTACACGGTCATCTACACAGTTTTCCCTTACACGGTGTGTTCCGAACAAACATGGCATGTATGGGAGAAGGTGAAATCGTCCCATGTTGTTCGTGACACGGCCGGGTACCTGGGAAGACTACACGGCGTATTCCAAAAGCAACACGGCGTGTCTTATAGAAGGTCACGCCAGCCCATGTTGTTCGTGACATGGCTGGGAACCTGGGTAGAACTACACGGCGTGTTCTGTTACAACACGGCGTGTTCTACTCGATCTTCCCCGACCCGTGTTGTTAGTGACATGGCCAGGTACAAGGATCTACACTACACGGCGTGTTCCTGAAGTTATTTTCATAACACTGTGTTCCTACACACACAGTCAGTAACACGGCCTAAAAACTACATGGCGTGTAACCAGAAAGTACACGCCGTGTATTCTGGGTTTTTCTGGGCAGTAGCTCAGAAACTGTACAGAAACCCAGAAACATTGAAAACAAGGCAAAGAGGTGCCAAATTCTGATCCGTGAGGGCCCATACTCCCCACGAATCAAATCTTGGAATCCCCTAAAGTCATGTACAATAGAAAACAGGATCATGATCCACCAATTTCTGATTCAACAGGGCCCATATCACCTCAAGAATCAAAATTTGGCGTTCATTTAAACAAAGTACAATACAAACAATTCTCTAACAAGCAGCAGAGATTCTATCAAGCATCTATCACAACAGAATGCATAATCTACACAACGTCTATCACAACAGCATGCAATCGCTAATGCACCCTAAATGGCATGGAAAGAATGAATGGCATGTGATTTCTACAAGTTCCTATATGATGCATGAGATGGAATACCCTCATCTCATCGATTTGTGACAGAAATAGAACCGTAATATCAAAACAATAATAGTACAAAGCATGTGAATCACTCTAGGTGGAATCGTATCAACCGTAAAATCTCAAAACCAACAAAACTGCAATAAACGAGGTAGTATGGATTTTCCCTGTACATGGGTTAGCTACTCCCAAGAACAGCTTATTACCAAGTACCAAATCTATCCTATCCCTGGCTAAGTCTCCAAACAGTAATGCAATAGAAAAGAATTCCTCTGATACCACTTTGTAACGTCCCGGTTCCAGAAGCCACCCAGAGGCGCCCCGTACCCGGTTGGTCCCATGGCCTCAAGCGCATTTCCCAAAACACCAAAGGCTACCGACTAGCAGCGAGGGACTTGGGTGTAATAGTGGGGAAACTATGCCCTCATTGGCAGAGTACACATCAGAAGAAAATAACCATGCAATAGCGGAATCAGTAATAACCAACAATATAAACAGTGGAAGACTAAATCAAAAAACTGGAACACATGTGTATATGTATGAAATAATGCATGATACATTACTAGGAAAGAAGCCAAACAAGTCACAATGCTGGAAAACACTACAATACCAAAACAAGTACAAAAGAAAAGTAAACATCTCCTCAGCATCACAATCCAAAGCTTGGTCCCATGCTCCCTTGCTCCAAGCAATCAAGTTCTCGAAGTCAAAGGGTGCTTTCCCTTGTATATACCTACAATAACATAGTCTGCTTGGGCCCAAAAGCATGACCCAAACAGGGTGTGAGATAAAATCTCAGTAGGCATTCACCCGAAGATCTGTTCCTAACAGTCAATGAGTATATGGAAGGTAAAAGTACAATAAGCATTAAATAGCAACAGCAAGTAGTAGGTAGTAAACAGTAAGTAGTAAACAGGATGATAAATAGCAGCAATCAATCCACAACAAAACAATAGTAGTGAAACAACCATATAAGAAGTCGGAAACCCTCTGGGAATTACTCGTAGTCATCCCCTCTGGTTCTATCCAAGAAGTACCACAACCCTCTGGGCAGTGCACTCAGCCTTAACCCCTCTGGCTTGGTCATACTAATTTATGAGACTCTCTGGGGAAGCTCACTCGGTCAATTCCCCTTATAGTCTAGGGTAGTCAGGGAATCTCTTGAGGAAGATCACGCGGTATAACCCTCTTAGCCCCAAGGTCTAGAGACTCTCTAAGGAAGCTATCTCGGTCAATTCCTCCTATAGCCTCAGGTATAACACAGAATCTCTGAGGAAGGTCACTCGGTCAATTCCTCCTCTAGCCTGGGAAGGTTCTTAAAGAGATTCAAACAAGGTAAGAATATCTGAGGAAGCTCACTCGGTCTACCCTCCTATAGTCTATAAAATCCAAGACTCTCTGGGAGCTCTCTCGGTCCATCCCCTCTATAGTCTGTAATATCTAAGACTCTCTGGGAAGCTCACTCGGTCTATCCCTTATAGTCTATAGCACCAGGTTCTCTCAGCCCCATGCCAGTCAGTGCATAATAATGCTATAAGGCTAAAGTAAACCTATAGAGCTACTTGGCTAACCAAAGTACACCTATAGAGATACTTAGTTAAATAGTCTACAAGGAAACAATCATGCCATGAATTTCACTTCATCCTATAACTGCAAGGCATGAAAATAGGTGTAGAAGCCAAAGGAAAATGAAACCCGAAGGTCATAAACAGAACAAATAAAGGTCAATTACATCCAAGCACAACAAATTATCCTCTAACAAGGTCAATTTACCTCTACAAAAGCATACAAGCAAGGAAGGAAAATAACAGGGGGAAAAAGGTAAACACGCAATACCCCGTTCATGGGTATTGGTGGAATTTGCACATAAAACTCAGAGACTTTGAACGGTAAGGCACAAACCACCTACCTCGATCCTAGGAGATAGATATACTTGAACCACGATGGCTAATTCCCCCTAGAACGTCGTAGATCTGAGAAAATGCACAAAACGTTCAACCTTATATAACTTGTGAAAGAGGAATAATTGGAAAACATGGCTCAAGCAGAAAGAAGAACTCACCGCTGCGCTTCCAACACAATAGACCGTGCTTGAATCGGAGAACGGATGGAGAGGTGGGAGCTCGGTGAAGATCCGGTCGTATGGGTCGGTCTCGGATGAACCAAACCTAGAATAAGGTGATTATGGCGATTAGGTGTGACCTCGGTCCGTTTAGTGAAAAAAAAGTACACGGTGTGTATTTTTAAAGTACACGACGTGTAGTGCGTTTTCCATACTCCGCCAAAATCGGCCTCCACATCACCCCTATACACCGTGTGTGTGGCCCGGGCACGGCCAGCACACGACTTCGAGCCGGAGAAGAGTACACTGCGTGTACTCATAAAGTACAGGGCATGTACTTCGAAATTTTCCAGAAACCCCATTTTTCTTAAAAACTCCAGAAAAAGGAAAGGCGTACCTGAAATGAAGATTCGGGTTCTTAAAATTGGTCACATTCATTTGTTATGTCACATCTTTATGTTATGGTTCATGCTATGTTCCACAGTTGTTATTACTTTACGTGTGATTTTATGTTTACTTTTCATACCTATATGGTCATTTTATGATCACTCCTTTATGATTTTCATTATGATCACTCATGTTGATATGATTCATATATAATATGTTTTTCCCTTTAATGGGCATCTGAGCTCACCCTTTTCTTATGTTCCTCATTCCTCGGGATAATTAAGGAGCATATTATGTATGATATGTCTAGAAGGGTATCATCTCTAGATAATATTATAGAATAAATTTATGGTATATGATGTAATAAGATGGATATATAGTTCAACTCTGAGGACTCAAAAAGATTTATGTTCTAAGAGTGTGATTTATTAGTAAGTTATAATGTATAATCTTTTAAAAATGGTCTAAAATATATGTATGTTATGGATTATTTGGATCCATGTTACCACTGATCTAGAAGAAAACCATTGGAACTTCAACATGCAAAACAAAGTCCATAACTTCTATAATTAGATGATCACATGAAATGATATTTCATAATTGTGAAGAAAAATTCACTATATCCACCACACTGAATCATTCACTCTCACGCACTCACAACTCCCAGAACAAACACACAAACAAAAAAAGAAATAAAGTAGATCACAATAAGATATTTATGTGGTTCTAAAACTTGGGTTTGGTATGATATACATGGGTTCTGGATGCACACACACTATAAAAAACTTGTAATTAGCCACATTTTTTTAGTTCTATTTTATTAAAAACATGACTATTTTTAAATTTAGTCATGTATTCATAAAAACAAGGCTATTTTAGTTGTTTTTCATAAAAACATGACTAATTTAGCTGTGTTTTTTAGCCATGTTTTAAAATGTCTCTAATTTACAATTTACCATGTTTTTAAAACATGGATAAATTAAATAAATGATCATTATCATAACATATATATATATATAAATGTATATATTAATCTATATATGAATATATAATTTTATAAGTATATTTATATTAATATATATATATACATATTAATAATATTACACATTTAGTTGTATTATATGATAATAAAAATAATTGATATTTATATAAGATTAACAAACACATACATACATATAAATATACAAACATAAAAGTTAAAATATAATTATAATTAATTAATAATAAATAAATATATGATTATTAATATATATATATATAAGTATATTTATATTAATTTATATATATGTGTGTAAATTTATATATTATTATATATATATATAATAGCAGATGTATTAATTTATAGATTTATAACATATATATAAATATATGATAGTATTTGATAACATATATATCTATCTAAATTGGATAGAGGGGATTACAGACTGCAAACACACATACACTCAGGCAGTCTAGTGGGTCAAGCATCATCCCTCCCCATAATGATTAACAGACACCCAAAGGACCTATTTTAATATATATATTAATTTTTAATTAAATATATAATAAAATATATACTAATTTATACTAACATATATAAATAATACTATATAATAACTTATATATATTAATATATAATATCATATATTCTAATTTATATATAAATATATAACATATATTAAATAATATATTAATTTATATATTTAATTATATATATATTTAATTACATATGTATATATATTTATGAGTACACACACAAATATATTAACATAAATATATAAATTATATACGTGTGTGTGTTAATGTGTGTGTATATATATAAATATATTAATTTATATGTATAGTTATATAAATTTATATAATATACATATATATATATATATATTAATATATATATTTTTATTTACTTATTTTTATTTTTATATATAAATATATATTGATTATTATTCATTTGAAAAAATATTAATATATATAAATATAGATTAATGCCTATTTTATACAAATAACAAGCACAGATGCAGTGGTTCTTGTGTTCGTTGGGGACTCAAAGGTAGCAGGTTTGGATCTCATGATATTCTACTTTTTTATATGGGAGGGAGGGCAAGGGTATTGGGCAGGGAGCAGTTGGGGGGTTTTCATCATGTGACACAGGGGTGTGGGATAATTATAGTGGTGTTATTTATGATATTCTAGTAACATTCTTACATTTATGATTTTTTTAGTGGGATTCAACTGTTTTGGAAGGAATGGAATTAGAAGAAGGTAAGGTCCGATTAGAAAATTCTGATGATATGGAAATTAGTTTCTAAAGGATGAAAATGGAAGATTATATATTTTAGAAGGACCTTGAGGTTCCATTAAAAGGATTCAAAATAGATACAATGGATAAAGCAGAATGGGAAAAGATTAGTAGGAAGTCACTTGGAGTGATTTGGATGTCGTTGGTGAATAATTGTGCCTACAACATTTGGAGGTGAAAATTGCAATGGTGTTGAGGATCTTGAAAATATGTATAATAATCCAAAAGAATAACAAAGTGTTCTTGTTGTATATATTATTTGGTATAAGAATTTTGTAAGGAATACCAATGACTAATAATGTCAATGACTTCAACATTATTTAGAGTTGTCTCAAATTAGTTAAAGTGAAATTCATGAAATGTGTGTAGGATTTATTATAATTTTCATTGCTTTTGAAATCATGGGACATTATGGTGATTGTAAAAATAAATTGTTATATAAGGATTCACTTAGTTTTTGAAGAAATTTTTGATCTTATTCTGAATAAATAGATCAAGAAAAAGGTAGTTCCAAGAACCTTCTAGAACAATACTCAATACGAAAGGTAGAGGATTTTCCACTAATTATAAAGGTTATAGGAAATATAAATATGGATTAAGGTGGGTTGATCTTAATTGGATACATCCTAGACCATATGTTGTCATTTCAAGGAGAAGGGGTATCTGAAAAATGAGTAAAAGTGTTGTAGGGTAAATTTTAGAATGGGATATTCCATAAGTTTAAGTTCCACAAAAACCATAGCTAAGGGTGAGATAATTTTACTGCTAAGTGTTAATATTTCATTATAATCATATATCATTGATTCTAAGTTTTCACTCTATTCTACATCAGACAAGGAAATCAGGGTGAATTATGTGTTCAGAACTTTTATCAAGGTCCATCTAGTTGATAATAAAAATCTTGAGATCATGGGGAAAAAACATTAAAGTCTAAATGTAAAACATAAGCTTCTTGGAGTTGTAGAGAGTTCAGAACATACTAGGGTTATAAAAGAATATAATTTATATTGTTTGGTTGGATGAGTTAGGTTTCATAATTATCTTCACAAATGGAGTATGAAATATTACATGGGATTCCATAGTTGTGTCTAGAGGTGTTAAAGATGGTAAATTATGTCTGATGGGTAGATCAGATAGATAAATAATTACCAAAATGAAAAATCCCTAAAGTAAATAGTTGTGTCATTTCTATATTGGGAACTTAAGTGAGAGTAATATGTGATTATTATTAGTTGAAGGGGTAATAAATCTTGATTACATGTACTTTAAAACTTGTGAGGGTTGTAACCTGGGAAATTAGATAAATGTTTTTTTATCACAAATGGAAGGACACTTAAGTCTCACAAGTTAGAGCTCATTCATATAGATGTTTGGGGGTCTCTATTAGTCTTTTCTCATAGTGGTTCGTAATTTATTACATTCATCGATGATTAAAAAAGGAAATAATGGGTTTAATTCCTTAAGAAAAAAAATCAAGGTGTTTTAAATGTTTTTTGGATAGAGATACATGGTGGAGAAAGTGACCATAAATAATCTTAAGTGCCTAAGGTCTGACAATGGTTGATAATAAAATAGTAGATAATTAAATAGTTTCTCTTAGAGGAATGGAATCATGTTCAATAATACTATTCCCAAAACACTAAAATAGAATGGTGTAATGGAGTATATGAATCATTATCTGACTAAGATGTCTTAAAGAATGAGGTTGAATGTAGGTTTTCCAAAGCATTTTTGGGTAGAAAATATCAACTATGTTTCTTATCTCATGAATAAAAATCCATCTACGTCATTAGAGTAGCAGATTATAAAATATTTGTGGTCTGAAAAACCTATGTAAGTTTCCCACCTAAAATTCATCAGAAGTATCTCTTATATCCTTTTTAATGACAAGGATATGGAAAAACTTGAAGCAAAGTCCCAAGAATGTTACTTTATTGGTTATGGTGATGAAAACATTGGGTTTTAGATTTAGGACAATGTTAATATAAATATCATTAGATCCTAAAATGTTCTCTTCAATTACAAGATCTAATAGAAAGATGGGAACTTGGTGGAAGATGAAGTTGAGAGTAAATAATCAACTAACCATATACAAGTTGATCTAAATGAAAATTCTTGATGTTATAAAATTATGAACATTTTAAGTATCATTAAATGTATAGAAGTTCCCAAAAGGATGTAAGAAGTATAAGAACACTCAAGAAATACAGAATCTCTAGGCAGAGTTCTGGCAGGTAATTTTTTGGAATATGTGGTTTTTTAAAAAGAGAAGATCCATGGGTTGAGTTATAGATGACTACTAGAATCAAATAATTGATTCAATGGTTTGGAACTGATATTTACTAATTGTTTAATATGGATGGAGAAGATACTAAGATCTAAGAAGAATCAGTGAGTCTTAGTGATTTTGGAACATGGGAATTATCTATGAAAGATGAAAAGGATTCATCACATGAAAATGGAACCTAAGAGAAAATGAAATTACCACAAGGGAATAAAGAATTGTAGAAAAAATGGGTTTTGGGTTAAGGAAGAAGCAGTGGGTAGAATTTAATACAAGGATAGGTTATTTATGAAAGGGATTCAACACATGGAAGGGATATACTTCTCTAAAATATTTTCTCTTATTTTCAAGCATACAACCATCTGAATAGTGTTAGGTTTGGTTTCTTCCAAAACTGTACATATAGAAAATATATATGTGAATATGATATTCCTTCATGATGATTTAGAGGAATAAATCTATATGAAGTATCTGGAGGGTTTCTTATACAAAGAAAACAAGGGTTCAGTGTATAAGACGGATTAGAGACTTTATGGTTTAGAGCAATTACCAAGGTGGTGGAACCATAAGTTTTATTCCTTTATCACTAAGAAAGGATTTTTCTGGAACAATTCAAGCCATTTTTTCTTCTAAAAGTTGTTCAAGGATAGGGGTTACATCATCCTTCTATTGTATATGGATTCATACAATAAACAGATTCGGTAGGTAAAGGATGATTTTTCTATAAGGTTTGATATTAAATATCTTAGTAATTCCAAAAATATTATGGGGATGCTGATTAAAAGGGATATGAAGGCCAGATCATTAGTATAGATCATTAGTATTATCTCATAGGAAGTATATTTGGGAGATTCTATAGAGGTTTGGAATAAAAGGATGTAAGCCTGTGTCTACCCCAATGGCCAGACACTTCAAGTTATCCAAAGAGAAAGCATAAAAAAAGTAATATGAAGCTAAGTATATAGAGAAATTTCTATTTTCATCAACGGATAGAAGCTTGATATATGTAATGGTTTCTATAAATTCATATATTGAACATGTGGTGGGAGTTTTTATCCAGTTTAGGGTGAATTCAGGAAAGGAGAGCTGGGAAGCTATGAAATAGATTCTTTGATATCTTAAATATTCAAAAGATATAGTCTTCTATTTAAAAAATAATTATTTTTTGTAGGGATATGTTAATATAGACTTTAGATAGTATATGTATACACAAAAGTGTACCAAAGGTTTTTTGTTTACCTTTAAAGGGACAACTATAAGTATGGATATGATAAGATCAAAAGTGATACGATCTGGAAGGAGTTAGTGGAATGTTTACCTATGGGGGGACTTCCCCATGTAAGTTCTTGTAGCCAAAAAGATTCATTATAGGTAATTTTAAGGAGCTTATTTGGTTTATCTAGGAAGGTTCTATAACTTGGTTCCTTTGTAACTCTGATGTTCCTTAATGAAAATGCAGTGTGTTCCCCCATGGAGTGGGACTAAATTTTGAACCACAATATTCATGTGTGTTGTAATTATTTTATTTTTTCATGTGTTTATTATTTATTTCATATTGTTTATGTAAGATATTACTTAAGAACATGAATTTACCATAATCATAGTGGAGGGAAGATCAACATAGTGTGTAGGCTACTCGGTCTTCCTAGTAATGGATGTCGAATTCACAAGGGTGTGTTGTGGAACTTCATACCCTTATAGATTTTCTATACAAAATTTAAGGTATATATGTAACTTTTGGTAGCAGGAAATTGGTGATTCTGATTTTCTAGTTCTGAACCCTAGATGTGGTATGGGATGCATGGGTTCTAGATTCCTATAGTGGGGAAATTTTCCCTAGTAATGGTTGGGTCATATCATTACCGAGAAGGACCCAACCATGCCACTTACACAGCTGCACCGAGAAACAAAGTGTCTTTCGTCACCATTAATCAGCCGAGAATAGCGTCGTCGTTGGGAAACCAAACCAGTAGGCATCGAAAAACCTTTGTCGTCAACATGAAAGAAAGTTCATACCAACATGAGCTCAACCGATCACCAAACCAACAAAAACAGAAAAAATGGAATAGAAAATATCGGGGATGAAGCACCTGAGAAAAATCACTTAAGCAGCAGAAAACCAAGAAGAAACAGCAATGCCATCAGAACCCTGAAGGAAGGACCGAAGCCTACTCAGGTCGCACCTCCTGGTACACCATTGAATGCTAAACCAGCACATCCCAAAACCTCATAGTAAACTACCATCACCACACCGACCAGAGGAGCGGTAGAACATGAGGCAAGAGCAGAGATTGAAGCAGGAAATGGTTACCACAACGATCCACGAACATCGCCAAGACAAAAATTCCTCCCTTCGAATCGGACACCAAGAAAAACGGAACCACCTGCAATGCCTTTAAGAATGAAGAACAACGAAAAAAAGAAAACCACCAAAACCCGAATCCACCATCTTCTGAACAAAACCGAGCACAGTCGTGCCATCGCAGGTCGAGCCTCCTCACCATCCCAATCCGGCATAAGAACCCCTGCGCTGGACCATAGATGGAGTCTAGCGCAAAGGGAAGGACGAAAAGAGCAGAGATAGTGAATGATGGTTGAGGCTACGAAGATAAATGTCCAACAAAACCAGAAGAAAGACAAAACTAGAGTGGGAGAAAGGGGGGAAATAGCAGAGCAAGGAGCGCTAGTGGGGGCAAGCAGAGAAGGAGAGGGGAGATGATGCTGGAGAGCCACACAATGGCCTCCCCCTCTCCGAACCGCCGCCGAAGTGGAACCCTAGTGTGAGAGAGAAAAGGGGAGACGCCGCTTAGAGACTGCCCAGAATTCTCCAAGAAGACAATATAACATGTGAACTAACATGTTGAATATTATGCATGTAATAATTCCCCTTTTCCACCCCAATCTTACAGTAAACCCCTAAAAAGTAACTCATACCAACATGCTTCAATAAAATCACAAAATAGTAACACTTAAAACAATTAATCACAATCCCAAAACCTTGAAAACTAAGACTTTCACCATATAGATGTTAACTAAGAACACTCATGGTGTATGTCTATTTTTTGACCAAATTATCATCTTCTATCATTCCCAAAATATGTAAAACATATAATACAAGGTTA
Organism: Viscum album; assembly: GCA_963277665.1. NCBI lineage: Eukaryota > Viridiplantae > Streptophyta > Magnoliopsida > Santalales > Viscaceae > Viscum > Viscum album. The sequence continues at coordinate 200,183,597 of OY728141.1, read as the reverse complement.
TATAATGGAACTTTTAATGTACTCTACTTAGATCATGCCCACATTACTAAAACTAAGCTTGAAAAATGGGTGGGATGAACCTAAATGGGTCAAGACCGCATGGGGCTAGGCTCATTTCAAATCTACTTGTTTTGACTCGTTATTCATATGGGTCAAATTATTCAATTTTGGCCCATTTTTTATACAGGATGAGAAATCTCATAGTAAACCCATTATTCATGTGTGTGTGTTTATGTGTGCATTTTTTAACTTTTTAATTTGTTTCATTACATGTGTGTGAAGGAACTGTGAGATAATAAGATAACTCAATGCATGTGAACCACATAAGAACTGATATCTTATAGAATTAATTCCAAATGATGTGCAGCATTTTATTGAGTCTCCACATGTGATTAATAATGATAGGATCATCTTCCCACATTTTTTTCCTTGACTTCCTGAGCCCACATGAGCCTAATGCACTTAAAGTCATCAACTAGGAGTCGCATGATTCAAGATGATGAATGTTACTCACCTTTCCCTCTTGATAATATTGTCCAACTATGCCTGTTAATTACCTGATTGAATCTCCACCTAGACCTAAGAAGATCATCCACCCAAGAAGCCACTTATTCCTAGGCATGTGCCTCCCCATGATATGAATTATTGAGATTAGTATGTGTTATGTATCTATTATGCCTAATAGAATCATCCTGGGGTCACACTAATCAATCCACTATCAATAAATTTAGGTGGTGGGGAAGGGTTTGAGAGGAGGGAGGGTCCATAGTGATGGATTGATGATACAAAAAGTGTAAAGGGTAAGTGATGGAATTAAGGATGATAAAATTCCATAGAGAAGGTTTTTAGGAATGAATCAAGCGGACTTTTAAGCTAGATGTATGTTTTATAAATTTAAATATAACGGGAATTTAGGCTTTCCCATGACCATGTAAGTAAGTATGTGCTGACATGAATTACTTTTGACATGCTTATTTTATTCCATTTTAAAAATGAGTAAAAATATTAAGGCTTGGCCCATGCTGTAACTGTGGGTTATCCCACAAAACTTTTGGTCCCATGATCATTTTGGAATCCCTAGTCCAAACTATAGCACTACATACCTTTATCATGTCTCCCTATATTCCATATACTACTAACTAACAATGATAGTTTGATCAATGTCATAGAAAAACTATACCCTTAATTGAATAGATATAAATAATAGTAAATAAAGGGAAACCATCATCAGGGTCGGCCCAGGAAAATTCATTACCCAAGATAGGTCATGAAAGTGTTTCCCTTTCATATATTTATATAATAAGCATGAATAATATAAATTTAAAATAAATCAAATAGATATTACATGGGTGTATTTACAATTAAGAAAAGGTGATGGTCTCTTTCAACATTGGCAATTTCCTAGATTAGAAACTTCATAGTCGTCTAGGAAATCGAGAACAAGTTAATGGCAGTTCTTCCAACCATGTTGATTCCCCTTAAATGGTAGTTTCATCCTCTATGAGCAGTGAAAATTATAGTTGATATCACATCCTCCTTTAATTTCCTTCTCAATATATGGATCCCCTTCCATGGTGGCATCTGCAGTCATTATAAATCCCCTTCAGTGATGAATTCCACGCATTGTGGCGATTCCCTTCAATGAAGATATCTTTAGGAAAATTTCATTCCTAGGTATCCCCTCTAATATTTCACGTTCCATCATCTATAATTAGGGTCTTAATAAAAAAACTATATAAAAATACATAAATAATGTGATCTAAGAGAAACCCATAAAGAATCACACAATGAGGAAGTGGTGGCAACGACAATGGACGTGAAGTACATTATGGTCAAGGAAAGGATGATGAGTGAGGTGAAGGTGAGACAGGGGCCAAACAAGGTGCAGGTCTGATACTCATAGATGCAATACCAGTATTAAAATGTTTATGGTGGTGAGTTCGGGATCATCCGGATCATGGGGAATATGGGTGGCACGTAAAGGTTGGGATGAAGCAAGAAAAGAACAACGCAAAAGGAGTAGCTATTTTCACTCATCCTGCTTGTTTCCCTAGCTCGACAGATTTACCTAGTTCTAACCATAACCATCATACACATAAATAAAAAAATAGAATTTACAATGATGCAATATCCATAAATAAATTATATCACATGCCATAAAAAATATAAAGCTTGTTTAACATCATACAAGTTATACATCAAGAGAAGGATCATATGATTGGTCTATCATATACGTGGTATAATCCAATAATATAAAATAAAGGAGATACTTTTGAAATTGATCATAATACTCACATGTGAAGGGTTTTGTTAGAGTATAATAATGATTATTAGATGAAGAAAAAGTGATTTAAATCCTTTTATAAGGATCTACCATTAAAGATAAGTGAAAATGAAATAAACTGAAATGAAGAACATACTGTAAAAAATACCATACATTGAAGATCATATGATACCTTTGATATTTGTCAGGTATTCTTGATAAGTATCACTATAAGAGAAACCAAAAGACATCTTATCTCCATGAGTATCCACAGGTTGTGCCTGAATCGTCCATCATATGGATGGGATATATCCTTTCTCTATGGCCTTATAGAGCCTCTAATAAAAAGGATAAGAATAAATAGAGTTTTGGGTGATGGGATTTTTTTCCTAGAAACCTCACACCATTCCTATTGAATGGAAGTAATATATAAATCCACAATAATTCTTCTCAGGATACTACATTTACTCTTGTGTTTATAATGCATGAGTAAATTTCTACTTTGGCTAACTCTTTCATCCATCATATGGATGCAACTTCTCTCGTATGTTTCGTATTAGGAAATAGTTTCTTTAAATGATAGCTAATGTGGGAGAAAAATAAATTATAACAATTTATCATGTTTGCTGCAAGATGCATGGAATGATAGGGAATATCTCTTTAAACCTCCCACTTTCACAAAAGCCTAAAATACTTTTTGATATTTCACCTTATATTTTATTGTATACAATAACTTTTGAAACCATATCCAGAACTACTTTTGGATATCTTCCAAAATTATTTTGGAAAGATATCATTAACTTCACATTGTATCACATCATATATAATTCCATGTGAACACCCATCCAATACTCCTTTTTAGATTAACACTAAAACCCTTTTAGAGTGTCTCTCTAAGTCAAATGAAATATCCATTCATTCAACCACAAAGTGTGTCCCCACGAGTCTTTATAGCATTAAAAAAATATGATCTGTTGTATCTATAAATGTAAGCAAAGAGTGGCCTCTAGAACAGCATCATGTTACTCAATCTATAAAGGTCTCTGGAATTATCTTGATAAAACAAATGAATCTTTATACCTATGTCCACCTATTTACATCATATGAAAATGTATATTATTATATTTTTTATTTGTTCAATGCATCGAATGAAAATGAGACACAGAGTATTCCAATCCTCTATATCCTATTCATACATTCCCAATTCTTAGATTATAGACTGACATGGTTAATGAATACATCACATGTCATTTATTTTCATGGATAATCACATCGCATGTATCTCATTCGAATAGATTATAACATTTATGTACTTAATAGGTGTGGCCACACACTCCACAATTTATCTCAATTAATGGACTAGATTTCATAATCACTATACAAGAGGAAAAATCCTATCTTGTATGATATCCAATTGATGAAATGATCAGAAACATACCAAAACACCCCTACATTATCTAATTCAACTTGTAGAATTTCATAATTAGGGTATCAAAGCCCGAAGGTTCTCATGCTAGGTATCTCACTAACCATAAGTAATGAGGACTCAAATATGATCCATGCACCCCAAGTATACCAAATACATTTGTATAGAATCCCAAGTGGTATACTTAGTGGGCCATCCCACATACACAAAGAATCATATTCTTTGTTTTGTTCCTTGTGAGAATATTATATATCTCTATTCAATAATCCTACTCATGTTAACTTTAAAACTTCATCAAAATATATCATACTCTATGATGAACATCGGATAGGGATAACTCAAAGTCATACTTTGAGAGGTTAATTATCATTACACTTCATGAAATGTATATCTATAAATGCATTTATATAGCCAATGTGAAATAATGACAAAGTGGAGATTTGTTTTTATATGATACATTTTATATACTTAAAAATATTTTAATAATATTTAACCAAACCAACATAATCACATATCTATAATATCATACATGAAAGGTTGTTATATCAACCTTATAAATGCTACACTTTAAAGTTACTTGTTAACTCATTATATCATATGCAATTCTTATCACATCTCTATGTGACAATCTGATAAAACTCTCCCACTAACTCTTTAGTGAGAAATTTCTATGAAGTAAGACAGTTTGAATAATGGTGAGATTTGGGAATCATATTCCTAATTTTATAACTATTTGAACATATTCAAACTCCTTAACGTCATAAAATCAAATTTTATGATGTTAACTTTTATTGTCTACTTAGAACACTTTCTATGTTCATCATCATCATCCTTGGAACCCTATCCATCAAAAAATTTCCTTGAATTAATGTAACTAATTACATTATTGTTTACTAGTATATCTTAAACCCTTTTAGGATAAAGTGACATTTAATTTTATCATAAATAATGTAACTCTTTAAATTTATTTTTACCATCAGACCCTAAACTCTTTTAAGAAGACAATATTAATTCACTTTATAATTTGATAGGTACAAACCTATAGTGATATCCACTTATTCATAATAAATAAATGTAACTCTTTACATTTTTCTTTATCATTGCATATCCTAAACTCTTTAGGATATTAAGTAAATAATACTCTAACATTATACTTGTATAATTATTTATAAAATTATGATATTAAATTTATAAGTGGTAACTAAATGAAACACTTTATATTTTTATTTAACATAAAATATCCTAAACATTTTAGGATATTGAGTGGAAATCACTTTAACTTAAGATTTTTGTTATGCTTTATTTGTTAATTTTTAACTTCTCTAAGTTCAAACATACTCCCACTATCTAATTACCCAAGCTTGATGTACATGGAAATTACATTTCTTTTGCGGAATACTTGATACATGACTCAAATATATGCCCAAATACCATATTAGTTTAGTGTCTTTGGAAACTTAGAACCTAATCTTCTATCTTAGTGAAATATCTTCAACATCTCCAATAAAGATCTTCCCCTTTTTTTCCTACCTAAAACCTTTCTTTATATCTTAGGGAAAAGAAAACATAAAAAAGGGTGAGATCAAATGATCAGTAAGGGTAAACATGGAGAAAAAACCATAAACATAAGAATGTAAAAACATGAACATAAAGTTTAAATATCAAAATCTTGAGTCATGAAATAAATCTTGGTATTATGTAAGGCATAGATCATAAAGAAACATTAACCATGATAAAATAGCATTGGCATAAAACATGGAATTTTAGAAGAAGAAAAAAATGACATATTATGATTTCCATATTTTCCAATGCATTGCTTCCAAGACCATCATAGTGGACAAGGTCCATTAATGAATCAGGTTTACATGTCATTCCAGCCATGTATTACTGAACCATATTTACCTGTCATTCCAACCCTGTATTACTGAACCAGATTTACTTGTTATTCTAGTCATGTATATCTTATGAGATATAAATCTTTAACCAAATAATTGGAGGGATATATAGGTCCCACCCATATCATAATTAAATCATTCTTACATGTTTCACAAAAACATAAATCATTCATCATAGCATAACCCAAGAAATAAAATGGGTTTCTTAAACATTATTCCATCATAACATAATCCATATAAAATTTCATTCAATCATTAACACAATAAAATCATAGTAATAATATGGATAAAAACATAACCATATGTCATCTTAGATAAAAAATAATTTCTTTTTCAAAAACATTTTCTTTTTCAAAAACATTTTCTTTTTCAAAAACGTTTTATTTTCTCAAAATGTTGAGAAAATTGTAAAAGAAAAGAATTTAATTAAAAATAAACTTGAAATAGTGTAGAGGAAGCTTAATGGAAATAAGACGTCATTAAACTGTAAAAAATCCATTCATGTTGTATAAGTTAAAAAAATTATCCTCATACTTTTTTCAGAAAAGTCAAAAAGTACCTCGTATGGTAAACAAAAGAAATATTCCTTCCATACTATGTAGTAAAAGTAAAAAATGGATAAAAATGACTTTAAACATACATATAATAATATTAAACATTTTATAAAAACATTTTTAAAAACATGGACATGGATGATAAATATATCCCCAATAAATACTTATGTATATTAATCTCTAATAAAAATGAGATTGTAAAATTATCACTTACCTTAGGTTTGATTTCTTCCGTATGTGTATGAAAATCTTATAAAGAGGGTTTAAAAATATTGTTAACTTTTAATATAACCATAATAATATTTATGATATCATATATGATTCACTTATGACTGTATATTACCTGTTCATTTATCAATTCCATGTTAAAGCAACGTTTTGGGTAATAATCGTTTTATTTATCATACATGTTTTGACTTGTTATTCTTGATATTAATACTTAGATTGTGATTTAATTACTTATAGAATGTAAAACATGATTTATATATCATATATATTCAGTATATAAATATATATAATAGATAGATAAATGAAATGTAATACACCATTCATGGAGACAGTAGGTCGTACGTACACATGAACGTTGTTTCTATTTTCTTATTAAATTGAATGGAAGAAAGTAAATGAAATATATATAAATAAATCCAGTAGAATTATTATATCATATATTTCACTATTATTTATTATATATACTTTATAATCATTCTTTAATGGTTAACCTGGGGAATGAATCTCGTCGCGTTGTGGAGACGGTAAGTCATACGTACGCACGAGCGATAATATCATTCCCTTGATGGTTAAATAGTATGGAATTGGATGGTATATTAATTTTACAGAATAATTATTATGTTATATTAATTATTTAAATCCATTATACTCATCAATATACCCATCCAAATTAAGTATTGTTGAATAACAATTACACCATGGCGTGGAGATGGTAAGACGTGTGTACGCACGCACGGTGATATTATTATTCATAGGATGGATGAAAGGAGGTATAATGGTGTCCAATAATTATAATAACATCTCAACATGTATAAGATTCTATATTTATTACTTTATTATGGAAACAACATAAGAATAGGAAGTAGAAGAATAAAATAATTTTGAAAGAGGTGATAAAATAGTTACCTCTTTTTTGAGTATCTTCTTTTGATTTGCACAAAAGGTCTACCTAGGATGGATTTATATCCAAAGTGTGGACTATAGAAGGAATGGAGGGATTTTGGGAGCTTATTTGAGTAGATTTTGGATGATAAAAATGGATTTAAAGGTGTGAGTAAGTGGGTAGAGGTGATAGCCTTTTATAAGAGGGAGGAGGGGCACTTTAGGAAAGTCTTGAAATATTAATTTATTTTCAATTTATTTTCAATTTATAATGGTCCCAAACTCATTTATTTAGAATATAATATGATTATGGGTCTAAATCCTTTCAACCAATAAAATTTAGACATGTTTTTATTTTATTTTAAACCTTGTCATTTTGATTTTTCCTTATTTAATATATTTAATTTTATTTGTGCTAATAATATTCTAAATATTAAATGGTTATAAATATTTAATTATGTGTTTTCAATTGTCCGTAATTGGACATTTTATAAAATTTTAGACAATATAATTTTCAATTTTTAATTTTTAAATTATTTTGTGATTTTTAATAATTTAATAATATGTTATTTTTATAAAATATCAATAGTGTCAATTTTGACACTATTCATTTATTTGAATTTAAATAAAATAAAAACAGAAGATAAATTTGAACAAAAATATTTAATACACTCCTATTATTTCATATTCACATATAAAAATTTTGAATCACATTAATTAGTTAATATGATATTTATTTTAATATTTTTAAAACCATTTATTTGATATTTTTATCAATAAAATAATGTGTACATCACTATTGTGTCATAATTAATGGTAAACATTTAGTCTCTAAAAATTCTAAATAAATTCACATGATATATATAATTTCATTATATTTCTATATAATATTTATTTTTTAAGTTTCAGTAATTTTATCACAATATTAAAATTATTATACTTATAAGATGTAAGAGAGTGACATATTGTTATTTTCTTTTGTTTTAATTATAATTACATCACTTTCATGAACAAAAATCCATTAAATGGATCAATTCTTACCCTTAGGTTATATTGGTAGAATTTAATTCATCTAATAAGATTTTGGCAGGTGTTAGTATTATTTCATTTTCTTTATCATATTGTTTGTTACCCTAATTTACCTGATTTACCTTTAACAGTGGTAAATAAAAATTACCGTAGTTACTATTCATAATATCCAAAAAAATAAAAGTAAACTATTAACATAATTTGAACCCACTGATTCCAAATATGGAATCCATTTTTCAAAATTCAAAACACATAAGTTTCATTAATTAATTTAAAATTAATTATCATTGTTAAAACCAGAAAGCGGGTTTTTAAGAAGTAAAAACTATCAAAATATTGACATGTGTTTATGTCCAATTTAAATGTGAAATTACTTCAAATGACCAAAATTGTATTAAAAGATAATAATATAATACAATTACACTTTAAAATCAATTAAAAATATAATATAACTATATAAATAAATTAGATGAAAAGGAAGCTTTGAATTAAAATTCAGTATTTTTCAATATTCATTAAAATATGAATTTTATCAAAAAATACCAAAAATTAAACCAAAGTAAATTTTTATGTCACTCTTCCAAATAATATGTTTATTTTTTCAAATAAAATAAATAAATTTTTTAAAAACTAGATTTAAATTTGGTGCGCCATCAAAAGATGGCAAAACTGCATTTTTTTAATAATATTTATTTTATCCAAAAAAATATAATTTGTTATTATATCATGTCTATAAAATACATAATATTAATTTTAATATTATATAAAATTCAAAATATGGTTAATATTATTCATAAAGGCTAGTTTATATCCCATTAAATAATAATACTTTAATAATATATCGTTGTTTAGCGAAACTCGACATTGCGTATAATGCAAGCTATCGAGGAAGGTCACTCTTGCGTGTAATGCAAGCTGAGTGAGTGTTGCGTGTAGTGCAATATTCTTTTGGTGTTACTTATAACATAATCCTAATATATCTCTTTTATACATTGAACAAAATCTATACTCAATGTTGTGTGAAATGAATTCTAGCAAAAAAACTTGAAATTGTGTATATAAAAATCCAAGAATAATGTTGTGTATACTGCAAGCTAATACAGTGTTGTGTATAGCACAAGCAAATCTTGGTGTAACGTACAAAAAATACATCAAATAAGTTAAAAAGAATCTATCTTATAAAATCTCGCGGTGTTACATTCTACCCCCCTTGAAATGAATTTTTCCTTCAAAATTCATCAAGGTTATAAAAGGTTTACTACTTGAAAGTTTCTTTCATAGAAACTCACATCGTAAAAAGGAATACTAAAACTTCATTTTAAAAATGAAAGTTATAAACAAAATGGTTACCCAAATTAACTCATCACTAGGTTTCCACATAGGAGAACATAGTTGGGAAGTGAAAAAATGGATATGGAAGAAAAATCTAACCATCAAGTTCTGATTGATAGTGATAGAGAACAAGGTTTGAAGAAATTTAAAAACCATAAATCCATAAATTTGTGATGATTTAAGGGACCATCTAATTCATTGAATAAGAAGGTACTATGATAACATTTTTGGTTTTCAATATTCTTTTCCTAAAGTTGAATAATTTTGTATAATAAGAAATATGTACATGATTTTGATACAATCTCACTATTTTTCGTACCTTGAACAATTTCCACTTCATATCTTATTTAAATAAATGAAGTTGAATTTTTCATTCTTGAAGTGTTAGAAGATCATACGATAGAATGATAGGTCATTCCATCTATCTCAACAACACATTAGCATATGTAGTCAAATATGCATAAGTCCACATATAGTGAGATAATACATTGATCTAATAGACTTAAATTGGAATATAACTTAGAATATACATAAATGGTTAACATTATAATCCTTTAAAAAATTAAAAATCAAAAACTTTAGAAATATGTGAACTAAATCATCTTAACATTTATCTCACATATCTCATAAGGAATTTATTAGTTATCACATTCTAAATATGTGAGTACCTTAATCATGTATTCTCTTTACCATATATCCTTATTGAAAACATGCATGTTTCCTTATTCCAAAACATAGTGGATTATTCCTTAAGTCCCAAAAAGTTGTATACTTCATCCATTATATCATAACTCTCTTGTTGATAAATCCATAATTAGTTCCCAAGAAACAAGCATAATCCAATTAACTTATTCAAATCCAACATATCTTTATCCAAACATCATTATCTTAACATAAGGGACATATTAAGGGTTATATTTCCCTTAATCATGTGTTATTTAAGTATATCACCTTACCCTTAAATCACTTTTTGGATCCTTATAACTATTCAACATATCATTTCCAATCCTTAATGAAAAATTTATACTTAAAACACTTATATATTTCATTATTTATATAACATAATCTTTGAATTATGAAACATATACACCTCAATAATCAAACTTTATTCTTAAAATATTACTCAGGATCCATCATCTTCATCTTTCCTAAAATATAAATCATGTCTTAAGGTTTCTCAATCTCAATATTCTTAGGTTTAATGTAATCAATACTGGAAGAACATCACATACCTTTCACATGTCATTTATAATCTATTTATCCTCAGTAGTATGATAGACACTTGTACCGTCTTCATGATTCTCTTAATGATGTTTCCATATAGGAAATTGATCTTCATAATTCCCATACTTTTCAAATCTGAAACATTCAATGGTTAACTATGTTCTATGTAGTTCTGGATATTTACTAAGACTTGAAAGAAAACTGTGAGAAATACATATCAGAGATTAGAAACATATAAGTAAGGTAAATTACTTATAATATTTCAATCTATGATATCTTCTATTTAACCCTAGGTTAGTCATTATTATCACAAAAACTCTAGGATTGTAACATATAATTGAATTATCCTTAGTAAATCCCCAAAACTATCCTTAGAAATATCTATAGGGGTCTCGCTAAATTTTTCACATCCTAGTTTCCAAAGGTTGACTAAACCTTTTCTCTGATACCAACTCTAATGAAACAAGCTTGATATTCATGGATATTACATTTATTTTGTGGAATATTTAATAAATGACTCAAATATATGCCCAAATATCATATTATTTTACTGCCTTTGGAAACTTGGAAGATAATATTCTATTTTGGTTAAAGATTTTCAACATCTCCCAAAAGATATTCCCCTTTTGTTTTCCTACCTAAAACCTTTCTTTATATCCTGGGGAAAAGAAAACATAAAAAAAAGGTGAGCTCAAATGCTCAGTAAGGGTAAACATGGAGAACAAAGCATAAATATAATAATGTAAAAACATGAACATAAAGTTTAAATATCAAAATCTTGAGTCATGAAATAAATCTTGGCATTACATAAGGCATAGATCATAAAGGAACATTACCCATGATAAAATAGCATTGGCATAAAACATGGAATTTTGGAAAACAAATAATCACATATTATGATTTTCAAATTATCCAAGAAATTGCTTCCAAGACCATCATAGTGAACAAGGTTCATTACTGATCTGGGTTTACATGTTGTTCCAGTCATGTATTACTGAACCAGATTTACTTGTAATTTCAGCCATGTATTACTGAACTGGATTTACTTTCCATTCCAATCATGTCTATCTCATGAGATATAAATCCTTACCTAATTAATTGTACAGAGATATAGGTCACATCCATCACATAATGAAATCATTCTTATATGTTCCACAAAAACATAAATCATTCATCATAGCATAACCCAAGAAAAAAAAGGGTTTCTTAAACATCATTCCATCATAACATAATCCATATAAAATTTCATTCCATAATTAACACAATAAAATAATAGTAATAATAGGGATATAAACATAACTCTATTTCATCTTAGATATAAAATAATTTTAATAAAACACGCAAACTTAATTCTTGAGGAAAATATTCTTTCTTTTTCAAAAATGTTTTGTTTTCTCAAAATGTCGTTAATTTTTAAAATAAAAGAATTTAATTAAAAATAAACTTGAAATAGTGTAGAGTAAAATTCATGGAAATAAGGTGTCATCAAACCTTAAAAAATCCATTCATGTCGTATAAGTTAAAAAAACATTCTCCTCGTACTTTTGTCGGAAAAGTCAAAAAGTACCTTGTATGGTAAACAAAAGAAAGATTCCTTCCATACCATGTAGAAAAAATCAAAATGGGTAAAAATGAATTTAAACATACATATAGTAATAGTTTTTATTAAAAAAAATTAGAAAACATGGATATAGATGATAAATATATCCCCATTAAATACTTACATATAACAATCTCAGATAAAAAAGAGATTGCAAAATTATCTCTTACCTTAGGTTCGATTTCTTTCTTATGTGCCCAAAACTCCTGTATAGTGGGTTTAAACATATTATTAACTTGTAATATAACCATAATAATATTTATGACATCATATATGATTCACTTATGACTTTATATTACCTGTTTATTTATCAATTCCATGTTAAATCAATGTTTTGGGTAATAATCGTTTTATTTATCGTAAATGTTTTGACTTGTTATTCCTGATATTATTACTTAGATAGTGGTTTACTTACTTCCATAATATAAAACATGATTTAAATATCATATATATTCAGTATATAAATATATATAATAGATAGATAAATTAAATGTAATACACCATTCATGGAGACGGTAGACCGTACGTATGCATGAACGTTGTTTCTGTTTCCTTATTGAATTGAATGGAAGTAAGTAAATGACATATATATATATATAGTAGAATTATTCTGTCATATATTTCATTCTTATTTATTATATATACTTTATAATCATTCTTGAATGGTTAACGTGAGTAATGAGTCTCATCGCGTCGTGGAGACGATAAGCCATACGTACGTACGAGCGACAATATCATTCCCTTGATGGTTAAATAGTATGGAATTGAATGTTATATGAATTTTAAATTATAATTATTATGTTATATTCATTATTTACATCCATTATACTCATCAATATACCCATACAAATTAAGTATTGTTCAATAACAATTACACCACGATGTGGAGATGGTAAGTTGTACGTACACACGTATGGTGATATTATTATTCATAGGATGGATAAAAGGAGGTATAAGGTTGTTCCATAATTATAATAACATATTATAATGTAGAAGATACTTTATTTATTAATTTATTATGGAAACAACATAAGAAGATGAAGTATAATAAGAAAAGAATTTTGAAAGAGGTGATAAAATAATTACCACTTTTTCGAGTATCTCCTTTTGGTTTTCACAAAAGGTCTACCTAGGATGGCTTTCTGCCCAAATTGTGGCCTCTATGAGGAAGGAAGGTATTTTTGGATATTATTTGAGCAGATTTTTTATGAACCAAAGGGATTAAAAGGTTTTATTAAGTGGGTAGAGATGGTGGCCTTTTATAAGAGGGAGGAGGGATACTTTAGGAAAGTCTTGAAATATTAATTTATTATAAATTTATTTTCTATTTATAATGGTCCCAAACTCATTTATTTAGAATATAATATTATTATGGGTCTAAATACTCTCAAACCATAAAATTTAGACAAGCTTTTATTTTGTTTTAAACCTTATCATTTTGATTTATCCTTATTTAATCTATTTAATTTTATTTGTGGTAATGATATTCTAAATATAAAATGGTTATAAATATTTTATTATGAGTTTTCAATTGTCCATAATTGGATAATTTATGAAATTTTAAACCACATAATTTTCAATTTGTAATTTTTAAATATTTTTGTGATTTTTAAATAATTTAATAATATGTTATTTTTATAAAATATCAATAGTGTCAATTTTGATACTATTCATTTATTTGAATTTAAATAAAATCCACAGAGAAGATAAATTCGAAAACAAATATTTCATACACTTATAACATGTCATAGTAACCAATAAAATTCATGGATTACATTAATTAGTTCATATGATATTTATTTTAATATTTTTATAATCATTTATTTGATATTTCTATCAATAAAATAATTTCTACATCACTATAGTGTCAAAATTAATGGTAATTATTTTGTATCTAAAAATTATAAATAAATTAAAATAATTTATATAATTTTATTATATTTTTGGATACTATTTATTTTATAAGTTTTATGATGTTTATCACTATATTGAAACTATTATACTTATAAGATATAACAGAGTGACATATTGTCACTTTCTTTTGTTTTAATTATAATTACATCACTTTCATGGAAAAAAGTCCATTAAATGGATCAATTCCAACCCTTAGGTGATATTGGTATACTTTAATTCATACAATAGGATTTTATAAGGTTTTGGGATTATTTTATTATCTTTATCATATTGTTTCTTACCATAATTTACCCGATTTACCTTTAACTGTGGTAAATAAAAATTACCGTAGTTACTATTCATAATATCTAAAAACATAAAATCATCCAATTAAAATAATTTGGACCCACTGATTACAAATATATAATTCATTTTTCAAAATTCAAAACACATAAGATGTATTAATTAATTTAAAATTAATTCTTGTTGTTAAAACCAGAAAGCAGGTTTTTAAGAAGTAAAAACTATTAAAAGATTGGCATGTGTTTATGTCCAATTTAAATGTGAAATTACTTCCAATGACCAAAATTGTATTAAATGATAAAAATATAATCCAATTAAACTTTAAAACCAATTAAAAATATAATCAAACTATATAAATAAATTATATGAAAAGGCAGTTTTGAATTAAAATGCAGTATTTTTCACTAATCATTAAAATATGAATTTTATCAGAAAAATATCAAAAATTAAACCAAAGTAAATTTTGATGTCCCGCTTCCAAATAAGACATTTATTTCGTCAAATAGAATATATAAAAGTGTCAAAACTAGATTTAAAATTGGTACGCCATCAAAATATAGAAAAACTTGATTTTTTTGAATAATATTTCTTTTAACCGAAAAATTGAATTTGTTTCTATATCATGTATAGAAAATACATAATAATAATTTTAATGTTATATAAAATTAAAAATTTGATTAATACTATTCATAACGGCTAGTTTATATCCCATTAAATAATAATACTTTAATAATATATCGTTGTATAGTGAAACTCGGTATTGCGTACAATGCAAGCTATCGAGGAAGGTCGCTCTTGCGTGTAATGCATGCCAAGTCAGTGTTGTGTGTAGTGAAATCTTCCTTTGGTGTTACGTATAACATAATCCTAACATAGTTCTTTTTATACATTGAACAAAATCTATACTCAGTGTTGCGTGAAATGAATTCTATCAAAAGAACTTGAAATTGTGTATATCACAAGCCAAGAATAGTATTGGGTATACTACAAGATAATATTGTGTTGCATATAACGCAAGATAATCTTAGTGTAACGTACAACACAAAACATCAAAGAAGTTAAAAATAATCTATCTCATAAAATCTTGGGGTGTTACACACTATATTTTTAGAAACTATATTATTTTCAAAATATCTTTCAAAGAAACAACACAAACCTTTTATATTAGGAAATAACATTTATTTACTTTAAGTAAGGATAATAATAAAATAAACTATTATTTATATATCATATATGATATTCTATGTGTTTGGAACATTTATTTTTGAAAATAATACTTTTTCAAATTATACCACCACTGGGAGGTAGGAACACATTCCCTTATATTTTAACAAGCATCTAGGTAAACACTTTATCCTGGATAAATACTTTTATCTGTTTCTTCTTCTCAAAACACATCATAGAAATTGATGAATCGCAAACCTTGTGTATACACTTAATCATCTCATACTTTATTGAAACAATTCTTTTTTATCAAAAAAAACTTATCTTATCATATAATATAAGTGAGGTGAATATATACATCTTTTACATAGATTTATCCAAGCTTGATAAAAAAACTTTATATTCAAATCCTTGATGTGTTACCTATTTACTTTATCACATTAATATAAACTACAACCTTCATCAATTATTCCATTGATTTTAAACTCCATTATATTTGTAATGCTTTGTAAAATATACATTCGATATCACATACCTATCAAAATAAAATAATTAATTTCAATAACATCCATACCTAACTTAGAAATTAAATAGAGTTTCTTAAACCCTTTTAGGTATTCATAATAATCCCATCATAAGGAATCATTTCTACAAATTCTTGAAAACCCTAGGTTTCAATGACCATAACCAGATTCTATAAGAAATATTTTTGAACACTTTTAACTAAATTTTATTCTTCTTTCTTGAAATTTTACCCACTTTTGTTGTCAATAAAGTACTTTAGAACCTAAAAACCATATGTCTAGTTCAGTCATCCTAAACTCTTTGAGAATATGGAGTAGACTTTTCTTAAATCACCAACCTTTATTAAGAAATTTTCTTAAGTTACATGTCTTATGAGTGTCTTACATTAAGTTTACCCTTCCAAGGATTAATCTCAAAAGTTTATTTTGATAATGATGATACTAATCATCTATAATAAAAAACTTTTATCGTACGAGTATCATATTTTATAACTTTTTAATAAGAACTTTTGTTAAATGGTCTCCCACTAAAATGATGAACACTTTTCAATATATATCACAATTAAATATGTCTGAGGATCATAAAGGTTTATTTTATAAGGATACTAGATACATAATCAACTTATTTACTAAAAGATATTAAACATCTCCCATAAAGTTCTTGATATTAGTACCTTTCTGAACAAATCATACCTAAAACCTTCCATAAAAGTAAAACATAAGAAAGGGTTACCTCAGATTCTTAGTAAGTGTAAACATGAGAGATATTAATAATTAGATAGTATAATATGATCATACGTGTATGATAACATAACCAAGTGCATTTTATCAATATAAAAGATTCATACCCATAAAATATTAAATCAAAAATTCCAAAATCAAGTCATACATAGAAGCATGATTAATGAAGTTTTCAAATAAGTAATAATAATTCAAGAGTAATAATATATTTATGTTGCATCATAAGTATAGGGAGTAATAATATTGTGAACATAGTTATTCACAATCATGTCCGTGCATAATCATGTGAGCATTGCTAAAAAATCATACCCACACATCAAAATGTGAACATAGATATTCGCAATAATGTCTATGCTTATTCTTGTGATCATATCTAGTATCAATCATACTAACACAAAAAAATGTGAACATATCTATTCTCAATCATGCCTACACTTATCATCATTGTCTCATGATATATATATATATATATCAAATTACCCAATAAATTAAATGGTTTTAATAGAACAACCTATCACATAATGAAAAGCATAAATATATGTGCCATGGGATCATAAAAACATTTAACAATTCATCATGGCATAACAAATGCAATGGAAATGGGTTTCATCAAGACTTCATCATAACTCAATTAAACCATGGGAAATAAATAGGTTTCATAGAATCATCCTTAAAAATCCATCATCATAATCCATCCATAGAATAAAAGTGTATGTTATCATAAGATCATATCCTCAATAAAGAATAAAAATCCTTAAATATGTTGAAATAGATGAGAAATACCTTAATAATAATGTTTGAACATTTATTTGAAAATAGGGGAAATACTCTTTTATTTTAGTATCTTTAAAAACTAAAAAATACCTATTGATAAAAATGATTTCTCTGAAAATAAACATATAAAATTGTAAAGTAATAATCAAATAAATTAATGATGATGTTGACGAGAAAAGTTTTATGTGAAATAAATGTTTAAATAAATATTCTTTTCACACATATTTTAAAAATTCATAAATAAACAGCTCGGATTACATTATAAAAATTACTTTTTAAGCCTTTACAAGTTAAAAATGAATTTAAATAATCATTGGATCATTTAAAATAATATTATTTAAAACATTTTAAATAACATGTACATAGAAGAAAAATTTTATTAAATAAATAGGAAATAAGTTCTGTTTTTCTTAAAAGTATTTTCTCGGTCATTTTTAGTACCAAAGAGAGGAAAATAGTACTTTTATTTGAAAATTTTCCATGCCTTTTTTGATTTTACGGATTTAATCCATACACCATGTTCATTTTTTAAACATATAAAAAATATTAATCATGAAATAATTATTATATTTATTAATTATATAAATTTTTACAACCATTCATATAAATTATTGGTGAAAATCATTTTGGAGAGATGGTAGTCTGTACGTACGTACAAGTGATGTTTCCACTTTTCGATGGATAAAAAAATAAAATTAAATAAAAATTCACCTTTAAATAATAATAATTATTTTGTAAATATTATATATATTCATTAAATATATCCTTATTACTATACATGTAAAGTGGAAATGAGAAATGAATCACATTGCTCGGTGGAGGTGTAGTCCACACATACGTGTGAGCGACATTATCATTTTCCAAGGAATGGAAAGGTAAGAAGTTAGATAATATTGTATAATTAAATAATAATATTTATGTCATAAATATTATATGTAAATATTAAATCCATAATGATAACCAATAATGAAATATGGTGATGGAAAATTAATCATATTGTTACGTGGAGGCGGTAGTCTGCATGTATGCACAAGCGATACTTTCATTTCCCGTTTGATGGAAAATAAGTGGAAAATGGTTGTCCCTTAATCATAATAAAATATAAGTATATTTATGATGATATATTAATTATTTCAGTATGGATATAATATATTTATAGGAATTATAATATGAAATAAACTTTGAAAGATTCGGGTAAGATGATTACCTCTTCTTTGAGAGACCTCTTTGGATTACACCTTAAGACATCTTAGGATGGTATTAGGAGAATATAAAAAAGGTATAGGATGAAGAAAATTTATCTATAAAGGTATTATATTATAGATTTTTTGATATATAATTCTCAAAATTTGTGAATAAAGGATAATAGTAGGTTCCCCTTTATAAGTGAGGGAAAGGATACAGTTGAAATTACTTAAAATATTTAAATATAATATAAATCATAATCATTTAATATGGAACCAAAGCACCCAAAATTTATATAAAAGATGTGATATGGTTTAAAAATACTTGAATAATCACATTTAGATAAGTTTTTAAATCATTTTAAGCCTTATCTCCCAATTAAACACCCTTTAAACCCAATTTAACCTTAACAGTGATAACTTAACTTTTTGTCATGGTAACTTCATTATAAGAAAAAAAGGGAATTTAAAGAAATCTGGATTATATTTTATCATATTAAAAAAATATAGGTGTTAGAAATTACATTTAATATAAGTACAAAAAATAGAATAAAAATAGTTTTTAGGAAAATACTTGATTTAAATGTAAAATCATTTCACCTTAAAATCAAGTATGAAGTTGATTTACATGAATTTTTTTGGTTATATAATAAAAAAGGAAGATTTTTAAACTTTATTATCAATCCAAAACTAAATGTAACCTTACAACCATACCATTAAAATAAAATACCCAAAAATAGTTGTTATTTGAATAAAATATAATTTATATTTATAAAAGTCAAGCATGGGTTCCAAAATTCAAAATAATGTTTTAAAATACAAAATTTAACTCCTTAAACATATATTTTGTTAAAAACATGCATTAAATAGTATAAAATCAAGTGTTAGATATATTTTAAATCCTTACCCTATAGTTTCAATTTAGTTTTACCTATTTTACCCTTACCGCTGTGCAAATTTTTAAGATGGTTATTATTCATAATAACCAAAAATAAAAGGTATATATTTACCAAATTTTAACCTCATAATTCCAAATATGGAATCCATTTTTCAAGATTCAATTTTTATAAGGGTATGAAATCAATTTTAATACAAATTTGTAAAATGCAATGAAAAATTATTTTTAGATAAATATGTTTTTAATCCCAAAAATGAACTTCTACCAAAATCAAGTTTAATGATAATTCTTATATAATTAATTATATTATTTATAATTAAAGGAGTCTTATTTTACTTTAATATAAAATTCAAAGAATAATGGGAATTTTAAATTACTTGATTTAATGAAAATAAATGATATTTTTAAAAAATTGATATTTTTAACTATTCGTTTAAAAATAAATCTTTTTAAGAAAACCCCCAAAAAGTTACCCTAAGCTAATATTGAAATGTTGATTTCAAAAATTGTATTAATTTAAACATATAAAATTTCTAAAAAAATTATATAAATTAATTATAATGTCCATGTATAAAATGAAATAAAAACTATTTTTGAAGAAAACATATTTTTGAAGCATAAAATGACTTTACTACAAATTGAGTACTAATTTATTATGAATTAATCAAAAAATCATTATATAAAAAATTTATATATTCTTTTATATTCTTTTTATTCATATTAATATATACAATTGAATGTCTACGTTATAATGACCACATTTAAATAATAATATTTTTATAGTATAACACATTTCTCTTAAAGCTCGATGTTGTGTGTTAACCAAGCTATCAAGCTTGTCATTTTTTAAAACTAAATTTTTTGGGTGCTGTAATTTTATAATCCATTTTTTGTTATGTAACCATTTTATATAATACATATATCATATACTTTGCATTATTTAAACCATGATCATATCAATCATCAAAACTCTTTTGATTTGGTTTTTAAAATACCTCAAATAAAACCCTTTAATTTGAAAAATTCAAATTAATTAATTATTGATAATTCATAATTTAAACATAAAAATATTTATATTTTGGCCTTATTTATGGAATTTATAAACAATTTATAAATAATTATTATGATTTATAAATAAACACTTTTATTTCTAGATCATAATATATGCTATATAATTTGATTAAAAGGTATTTTAGATATTAACATTTAATATTTAAGGAATATTTAATATTTTGGAAAAAAATTTAAAAAAATTATTTAATTAATCATAAACCATTTATAATTAATTTAATTATTTATTTATAAATTTCTTATAAATTAAATATTCCAAAAATACCTTTTAACATGATATATAAACATTTTATAAACCATAAAAACCATTTAAATCATTAAAAGTTTTAAAAATAATTTGTAAAACTATTTTCTTACCCTTACACAAGAAACCCTTTATACATAAAAGTAACCTTGTTTACCTTTACATGAATCACGTTTTTTCTTTTTTTGTAAATGTAAACCCGAGTGACCTTTACGCAGACCCTTCTATATAAAGTTAACTCTATATAACCTTTAGATAGATCTTATCTATATAAAGTTAAGTTAGTAAATACCTTTACATAACTCAGCTATAACTTTTTTTGTAAAGGTAGATTAGGTGACACTTACATAGAACTCTTCCATGTAAGGGTAACATTAAAATTCCTTATGCTGCATAAATTTACACATAAAATATCTTTACATAATTACTTATTTACTTTTATGTGAGAATCTATGTAAGGGTAATTATGAGGTGACCTTTATATAAACTATTTAGAAACTACACAACCTTATGCATGTTTTAAAATATTGCATAAACTTTATGTAGCAACATTTACATAACTTTCTATGATGTGAGACTTTAAAACCTATCACTAAATTTATGTAAAATATTTATGTATAAGTAAGAACTAAACTAATTTTATGTAAACTCTTCATGTAAAGGTAAGTATATTATTAAAATATACCATTCATGTTAGGATAATTCATAAGGACCTTTTCATAGAACCCTCATGTAAGGTTCATGTTTGGGTTATGTTTACATGACTTGTAATCATAGATAACCCTTTCATAAACCAATATACATAAGGGTAAAAGAAAATGATCCTTACATAGGAAACTCTATCTAAGGATAATCTAGGATGAATCTTACATATAATTTTTCTATGTAAGGGTGTTCTTATTAATCCTAAAATTTTAGAAAATGTAAAATGGTGATCTATTTTTCATTTTCTTCATTTCCAATGTAACATCCCGGATCCAGGTGCCACACAACGGGTGCCCTGAACCTGGTTGGTCACATGACCTCAAGCGCATTTCCCTAAATGCCAGAGGTTTCCAACTAGCAGTGAGGGCCAAGGTCTGATAGTGGGGAAACTATGCCCTCATTTGTCAAAGTGTAGCGCAGCGAAAAAAAAATATAAACATACCCAAAAGCGGAAGCAGTAACAATATAAAACTAAAATGGAAAATGAAACTACAGTAAAAGATAATAAAAATTCATATATATAATGATGTAACATGCCTCTAGTATAAGAAATCAGCCAAAATAGGATACACTGCAATCTAATGTAATACAGCACAAGGTATAAAGTACAACAAAACAATTGAAAGTAGTGCAACAGGAACTCAGCAGCATCGCAAGACTAAGCTCGGTATCATGCTCTCATACTCCTCTACAACAATCAAGTACCTATATAGGGACTCTTTCCCTTATCAACACCTGCAGAAATATAATCTGTTTGGGCCCAAGACATGACCCAAACAAGGTGTGAGAAATAAATCCCAGTAGGAAACCACTAAAGGCCTGTGCCCAACTGTCAGTGAAAATGTGCAATAGTAGTGTGTAGTAATGAAATGCAGTAAACTAGGAAGTACTCAAAAGTAAACATTCCTACCAGTTATATTTCCATTTTAATTATTGTTTAACAATTAAATATAATTGAATTATAAGTTTCCGAGACTCAGCCTCAGCCTCAGCCGACATTCTCCTATACAATGCCGTAGAAAAAACCACAACAATATATCTAATAAGTAAAAGGTAAAACAATAATAAGACTATGCTTTAGCTTGGCAGGTATAACATAAGAAATCACCAGAGTGAATATTCAAGTAAACAGTGTCCTCATACATGCAAATCCTTACCCTCAGGTAATCATAATCGAAACCCTCAAGTGATTTCCCTCAGGCATAATGAATATTTCCCTCAGGCATAAGAGATATCTCCCTCAGGCATAGAAGCTACTTCCCTCAGGAATAAGAAACTTTTCCCTCAGGCTAAACAAAACCTTTCCCTTAGGCTAAACAAAACACTGCCCTTAGGCATAAGAAACATTGCCCTCAGGCTAATCAAAATGTTGCCCTCAAGATACACAGAAGAAAATAAAGTAATTGGGCCGATCCCAACACATAAGCAAGTAGTTTATATAAATTTCCTCTCAAGAAAACTCAAAGCATTCTATAATCATGGCATACTCACGGGTATCCTAGAAAAATGGCTAAACAAGGGAAACACATCCATGGGGTGGCCCTGGATCAAGCCAACGATCCCAAACAGCAGTTTATACATATTCATTAAATCACCTATTCAATTCTAGGTATTTAATCAGTCAAGGCCTCAGCCATATGAAACCCCAAACATGGGCACGTTGCACAATAGTACACAAAAACAACTTGACAGTTGGAAATAAACACTAGACCACCTACCTCGATCTCCTCTGATCGATATATGTGAACGACGTCTCCCAAATCAACCGAGAACGACGTAGATCTGGGAAGAATGATAACCCATTAAAACCCAAATAACTTCCCCTCAGGAAAGAATTAGAAGGAAACACTCAAGGAGGGGGAAGGGCTTACCCGCGCGGTCCAAACGTGATCGACGGAGGAAGAATCTGAGTTCTGGCATGCAATCAAGAGCTCTTTCAGTCTTCGGCCTCCCCTCCTGGTGCTCTAAACGAACTCACTATCTCCTCTGCTGAATGAGGAAGCTACTACCCATTTATAACAAAAAAACATAACTGCACGGCGTGTACTCTCAAGTACATGGAGTGTAATTTTCATTTTTTAATTGTTCCTCTAATGGCCACTTTCCACCGCCTCATAGTTCATCAGCCAACTTGGTTACATGGTGTGTATTTCTAGATACATAGTGTGTACTACCATTCTGCTGGCGTCTACTCCCACCACCTTACTATTCACCTGTAGACTGATTACATGACGTGTATTACTAAGTACACGGCATGTAGTTAGTTTTTACACCCTTCATCGCTGACTGTCCTACACACCCTGTGTACTCACCCCACACGGCCAAAGTACACGGCATGTGGAAAAGTACATGGTGTGTACCCACAAATTTTGGGATTTTTTCCCATTTTCCTTATTTTCTCAAAAAAACTTAAGGAAAAAGGAAAAGAAGAAACTCGTACCTCAAGAATAAGAATCGGGTTCTTACATCCAACACAAGATTTCATAAATCTAAATCATAGGATCACTCTGATACCACTAAAGGGTTTTTTCAGAGACTATTAATGGTTATCAGATAGAGAGAAAATAATTCAAACTCTTTTATGAGGATCTCCCATAAAAGATAAATGAAAACGTGATAAACAGAAATAAAGAACCTATTTTAAAACATATCGTACATTTAAGATCATCTATAACCTTTTATCTTTGTCTAATATTCTTGATAAATTTCACTGTAAGAGTATCAAAAATACATCTTATCCTCATGAGTATCTATGGGTTGTACCTAAATCATACATTGTATGAATGGGATCTATCCTTCCTCTATGGCATGTTAGTGCCTATAATATAAAGGAGAATAATAAAGATATTTTTTAGTGATGGTAGTTTCAACCTAGAAACCTCACAAAACTATCATTGAATAGAATTAATATGTATTTCCATGAGCACATTTATTAGGATACAGTATTTACTCATGCATTTTTAACACATTAGTTAATTTATATTTTTTCCAACTATTTCATCCATCATATAGATGCAACTTCTCCTATATGTTTTATCTTATAAAACTGTTTCCTTAAATGATAGCTTATATGGAAGAAAAATAAATGATAACAATTTATCATTTTTACTACAAATGAGGTGAATGTATAGAGTGAGAAAAATAATCAGTATAACACTACTAAAAATATCCTAATATAATAAAATATATATTTTTTATGTGTGTAATATTAGATGTAATAAATAATAAATAATAAATATAATACATGTCATGTTATCAAATGCTAGATAATCTACCTCAGTAAGAAACCTTACCCGATCATAAACCAACCCAAGTTTTACCTAAACTCGGCCCAAAATTAAGATCATGGAAATACTTGAAGGGAATTCACGATCCCCAGAGGTTCGAAACTAGTGCCAGAGTATCAAAGTATACAAATTGGGAATGATTTCTCCCAATAATTAATAATAAACACACAATAGAATTCTATTGGGATTTTTTTATAGTGCATCCTTACATTGAATGATAATATAAAAACTAAATAAGCAGTTATGAAATATACACAAACCAAAAAAAGGAATAATAGAGAGATAACTAAACAACCAACTCATGATGAATATACAGAATTGAAACCAAATTAATTGATACAAAGGAAGGATGATGTGGCCGATATAACTAATATATAGAAATAAAACTAAAATACCAAATGATAATATTTACATGACCTCAAGTTCACCATCCAATGTCCAAACAACCCCCTTCATTAGTGATCTAAAACTAAGCCTAAACCTACAAAATCCACTTGATCTACAGAAACTGAGTGGTGTAATTAGGGTGTGAGAATAAATAACCCAATATAATTTCACTAGGGATTCCATGCATTTCCTTTAACTAAACAGACCATGAACACTAGTTTGAAATACACTAATTAAAAATAAGGTTTTTATTATTTTATAAAAACAAATCACAACCACTTTTCAAATCCACTTTTGAACTCAATATATCCTTTAAAAACCCTTTTTAATTGTATTTAAAGTAATCCATTTAAAACATTCCTTTAGATATTTTATTTAAAAATCACCTTTAAGAACCATATAATAGAAAATACATAAATAATAAAATAAAGGTCAACTAGATAAACCAAAAATCATAATAAATTACAGAATGTAAACAACAGAATGAGATGGGAACAACAACCAAGATAAAACCATGAAAATGATAATCAATGGTTTAAGAATAAAAGTATCATTGAGTGATAATATAGATGAAAAATAAATAAAATATAAAAATATGTATTAATAAAAAAATATAAATAAATTGGAACATGAGATACCAAAACATTGTATATAGTGGTAGGTAAAGAATGAATAAACGTGGAAAATTCCTAGACATCTCATGAGATTATCATAGACATGCTCATTTAGAAACATATATCGGCTTATTGATGCATTCCTAGAATAAAACCTCTCAGTTGATCTAACCTAACATCACTGGTGTCACACCCCCAAATTTAAGACATATCCCGCACAAAGGGGATCTAGTGATTCACATCATGACTATATAGTAACTACATCTTGATCTCCAACTAAGATTCCTAGGATCCCTATAATGATAGTGGAAAGAGGTGGGGAAAATTTATCGCATAATCACATTCCCTTAATCCACCTTATAACACCCCAAATGCAATCCCCCTTTCAACATACACATTAATATAAATATTAATAGTCTCACGTAAATAAGTATAATCTTACACATAATTCTGAAAATATGGGGATTAGCGTGAGGGTACAACTCATCTATGAAAACCATTTATGGAAAGTGAGAAATAAACCTTAAACATTGAGCTGAAAATACCATTTTGATAACTCATTTAAAAAAACTATTCAAAAGAAAAGTTAATTATAAACACCTTTTTAAGGTATAAAATAGTCCTTTAAAATTTCATTTAGAAATAACCCTTAAATCTCCCTTAGAACCAATTTGAGAATAAAAAATAATTTTTCAAAAACAATTTTTAAAATAATAGAAACCAGCTTTAATTTTAAAACATCCTTAACATAATATTGACAGAAAAAATATCATAAAATAACATAGGAAAAATCAAAAACATAGATCACTGTTGACATCAAAAAGTTCATTCCATTCACTTTTCCATGAAACTGATGATATTATCTTCATTTAGACACCAAATGTCAAGTTTGAGTAGAAATGTGTATTTATATCAGAAGAAGAATAAGAATGTGTTTCACCTACCATAATAATTCTCACACACCAAGGGATGGAGATTCCTAAGAAAAGTTTCCCAATCTGATGAAATGGTGGTGATAACCTCCCTTTGAGAGTAGGTCTTGGATTTTGGAAATTACAGATAAAAAGGTTTCGACGTATCAAAATGAACGTTTTAGTTCATTAAGATAAATTTTTAGTGTGTACAAAAAATCGAGGAGTTTATTTCTCTTAATATCTTCGATTTGACTAGATACAGATCCCAAATGGACATATGGATCAAAATTTATGGATATCAAAATTTGGGAAAATTTTATAAAGGAATTCGAAGTTCCCGTGAAATACATTGGTGTAAGTCCCCTAATGGAATTCATTCACGTAGTCCCATTCATGCTAGCCCATTTTCTCTAGTCCATTTTCATAGACCCTTTGCCTAGGTCCTCCAACTGGTCTATAAATAGACCCCTTTGCCTCCAATTTTCAAAGGAATAACAAACTCCTAGATAAAAAAGCAAGGTGAGATATCTGGTCACATAGCTCCTTTTCCCAAGTATTCCATCCCTACTTGGGTGAGCTATTATGGCCCACACTCACTAGGGCCAGGCACCCAACCCAGCACATGGGTGACCCATACTTGGGAAACCCACACCTGGGTGATCCAAACTTGAGTGACCCATACCTAAGTGACCCATACCCTGGTGATCCATACCCAGGTGACCCATACATGGTAGAAACACCTGGGTGAGGCACACCCGGGAGACCCATACCTCAGTGACCCACACCCAAGAAATCCATACCTGAGTGACACATATTTGGTAAAACTAACTAGGTGAGCTCGTTGGTCTATACAACAAGGGATGAACCCTTGTACCCCTACTTAGGATTAGTTTTGGGCTACAATCCCAATCCTATGGCCTAGTCCCTTTGCTACCAACATTTTACCCCATGAAAAATTGAGAGTTTCTCCGCAAACTTTTAGGTCTAGGTTGAGGGATTTTTGGGTTGCAACATATACGACCCCACTTATCCTTATAAAATTATCATGAATTGAGATGATCCTCATGGTTCCAAAAATATGGTAATCATTATAGGTGTAATCCCCAACCAAATATCTAAATCACCATGATTTGAGATCCTCCTCATGGTTCCAAAAATGATAGGAAGAACAAAAGAATCCCTGAAGCTCTGCTCTCCCTTGTCCTTCACCTAGCCCCTAGAAACCATCCATGTATCTCTACAAACCCTAATAGAAGAGATAATTAAGGGGAATAGAGTGATTAAATATCATCTAGTTCCTTAAAAACAAGATACTTACATGAGGAACCACTTCCCCCTAGTCTAAAAGTATTACCGTGAAGGTCTCCTCTCAAAATCAGGATCTACACGAGACCCTTCCAGAGAAACCTGGGGAAACCCTTAGAGCCTATATAAAGGCCTCATCCAAGTGGTTTTTCCTTGGTTGTTTGTTGTTAATAATTCATCTCCATCTCACGTAGGTCCACCTTGTGTAAAACACTTTTGGCCTTACCAGATTTACCTTGTGTGAGGCCCCTCCATCTTTCCCAGGACTACCCTGCACGAGACCTCTTTAGTTCACCAAACCCTCACCTATGATGGCCACCTTTGGGACCCATTTTCATGCCAACAATGGTAGGGAACCTCTTTTCTTAGGACTCTGGTATGAGGGAGACCAAATCAAAACCTTCAATAAGGCCACCATACTTTCATGATCATGGAGAAAGACACACCAGTGTGTCTCCCATTCGATTTTCCATTCCATCATTAAGAGTTTTCCCACACTTGTCTCACATGATGGGTATTTCCCTCATGGAGTTTAAAATTGTACATCCCCACATTAATTAGGACCCCATCCTTGGTGGTAGTGCCAGGGACCTTCTGGTTTTAAAAAGTGAGGGAATCCACTTGCCTTTCCCTTTAATTAGGGCTAGTTCCTTATCCTTCTCTCATCTTCAATGAAATTGATAATAGGGAGTATCTCTTGGAGTAAGTACCTAGTCTTTATTGTAGTTTGTACCTACATGGGTGCATAAGTCCTAACTCTAATTATGAAAACAATAGAGGATACAGGCACCAGATCCCTTTCTCTCTCTCATATCCCTGACCTCATCTACCAGCAGATAAAATAGATTGTTTGGTTTTTCAGATATTATAATTCCTATTGTTTCTCACACCAATCATGACTCATATGGTCTTAGAGGTTAGTGATGATCATGACATCTGCATGATCAAATGAATGTCTCAGTAGAAGATCATTTTTCATATTTTCCCCTCTCATTCCCTAAGGTCCCCCATAGGAGTGGGTTCTAAAAGCCACGTATCCATCTCAAAGGGATATATTCCATGTGATACTCCTAAGGGGTCCCATAGGTGTGGGTTCTCAAATCCATTCATACATATCAAAGATCCATATTCCTTATGAGAAAAACCTTCAAAGGTACACCTATTCGGTGTAAGCCCTGACCACTCTGAACTATTTGGCCTTCCATTCCCATCCAAACGGGATACATAAGAAGCCTCCATGAGGTTCAAACCTAGCACCCGAAAATCAAACATAATCTTATTTGGTCCATATCCCCATTATATTCACATCCAACCTAGGAGAAAACATCCCTCTAGGTCACTTGATCCACTTCATCTTAAGTCCCACACCATCCATTGACCAGGAACCTTTCACCTAGATATCCTCACCCCATGACATTAAACTGCAGTGTTTGGTACTCATCATATGACCCTAAAAGGTTTTATGTATCATATTAATTGGAAATTAACTACATGGGTTATGATTACTTTCACCAGGATATGTAGGAATCTTGTCTCATGGGAATGATCTCAACATCAAAATAATTGTCGTCTTCTTGGATAACAATAAAATCCAGAGTGCCCCTCTGTGTGGCTTAAACTAGCATCATAATAACAAATGACCTATGAATATCTAATCTAAATACAAAAGTGTATTGTCAATAGAGAACCTAGGATATATACAGATGTCTCTGTTGATGAAGAACCTCATATACATATAGATGATTCTAAATACAATACATGATAATAGTTTATTGTTAACTCAAGGGCGACGTCTGTTATGTCTGAGATTTAATAAAGGATTCACAAACATGTCTTAAATCTATAAAAGAGCCCTGGAGTAGGAAATAATTCCCCTAAAATGTGTGATGATTTCGACCTCCCATCCTCTTTACCAATGTGAGTCCCTAAGAATTGTTGAATCCATTTCCCAATGACCACCTACCTTTGGAAATAAGGTTCATGAAATATCTCAAATAGGGTAATCGTTGTGTGTTTATATTTACAAGAATAAAACCTATTGGAGACCACTAAAAATGGTGAACTCAATGTGCAAGATTATGCTACATTCAACCCCCACAATCAACCATCGGGTGCATGTGGTTTATTTTCATCAAAAAAATCATAGAGAAATAATTAATAATAGCTTAATAATTTAACATATCAAAACCCATAAGTATTAAATTCCAAGTCAAAAAATACCGCAATCCTTAAATTCTATCCACAAGAAATCAATTAAAATACTAAGACATATTTAAACCTCTCATTTATTTGATAAAATACTTTTTGAAAATTTATTAAACCCAGGGAATGCATATTCTTCTGATACAAATTTATTAGAGTGGAAATACATGGAAAACCCCTTCAAAAATGAACCATGATTTCATAAAAGTTTAAAAAATATTTAATAATATAATAAGGATCATAAAACATACATAATACATTAAGTAAACAGTTATATAAAAACTCAATCATGCATGGTTTTCCTTGAAAAAGAGAGTGCATGGAAACACCTACCTCAAATGGAGTGAGGATGATATGAAACTATCAAATATGGGGAGGATAAAGATATGAAGTACATCAAAAACACCCTAAAAACAAAAATCACAAAGAAAATAATTAACCCTTAACTTAGGGTTTGGATAAAAGGATTTCAAAGCAAGTGAATAAGAATAAATATGAAGAGAATATGAAGGTTAGAAAATAAAAAGAGGCAAGAGGCAATAAAAAATCTTATGAGATCATAATTGAAGGAGGTTTAAATTTTGGAGGAGGAATGATTGAGGTTCCATGATCTACCCTTAATAATATTCGAATAAATAGGGATAGAAGAATCCCAAAGGGGTTTGAATTTGGAAGAGGTAATTTGGGAATTTCACAATTTTTAAAGGACTAGGAAGGTTATATGGTTTACCAAATCATGCACTAATAATGTAAGGATCACTAGGAAAGCTGGGTGTTCTCACATGGTTTGAATGCATGGTTTCAAAACTATGAACTAACCATGTAAACAACTTTTCTAAAAATATTTTACCCTTTAATAGGGCCATCACATGGTTTTAAATAATCATGCAATAAGAACTTTTCTTAAATCTCATAAAATTTTCAAAAGGAAAAATTATGAAAATAAATAAAAAGATTAAAAACCAATAAATAAACAATTTAATAAGGAAATAAAAGGTCATGTTGTGGTAATTTTCTCCACCATAACACTTTATCTCCATGGTTAGTCACCGAGCTCAAAAGTAATTCACAACTAGGAAAATCAAAACAAGGAGGAACCACCTAATCTAAAAACACCAAACTAAATTGGAACTTAACAAAACCATCACACACAGATCTATTTCTAGTATAAAACTCACCCTTAACCTCTTCAATTAAAAGATAATGAAATGGGTCCCATGTGGTCTCCCTATAAATTAAGGAATATACTAACATGGTGGATCAAAAAAGTGATGGAAACTCATGTTTCCAACTAAAATACTCAAGTAGAGAAATCCAATAGAATGTGCATCCATAATTTCACAAAAATAAACATTTAAAATCTAAATGATATAAAGGTATGATTTTCATAAAAATAAAATCCATATATTAGAACTAGTAATTCAAAGGTAAAGGAGAGGAAAGATGGAGAGGAAAACCAAAAAAGACTTCTTGTTCCACCATTGAGATGCAAAGGAAGGCATGGAATTTATCTTTTATTGGTGGTTCAATTTTTATAATTTTTATAGATTTATCAACCAGCCATATCAATGAAATTTCCTTATAACCTTTTGATAGGAGGTATTATAAATCCCAAACTGTACACACTGGAAACATAAAATACACACTTCTTCACTAAAGTAATGATGATATAATAAGAAGATTCTTCAGGGTCATTTTAATTTCCTAACTTGGGTTCACCCTACTTTTTTTTCTCATAAAATGTTGAACCTTAATTGATTATGAAAGAAACAAGGTCACCACCCCTACTGGGTGGGCCTCTAGAGAACAACTCCACCATGATGGTCTTCTTGACCATGTCGTCAAGTGAATCTAAATTAAATAGAGGCATTCTATAACTGAGTTTTGGATAATGGACCTTAAAAAAGAAGAACTTTAAATGAGTTTTTGAATATAAATTTGGTAGATAAGGGAATAAACTGATTAAGATGGGTGACATACTCATTCACCATCTAATCACTCTACTGGAGGTTCGTAATCTCTTTTTTCATCTTTAATTGTACCTTATTAGGAAAATTCCACCCAATTAATGTGGCATTAAATAATTCCCAAGACATAATACTCCACTATTAAGGTGGAATGATGATCTACCACAATCCTAACTCAATATATTGAAAAATTATAAAACTATTTTCACTCATGAGCCATATGAAGTTTTCAGTGAATTGATTACTCCTTTAATTTTGTCTAAACACCCTTTTTGAAAAAGAACCATTTTGTTTAAAATTTAAAAATTTCACCTTAAAACTATTTTAAAAATCATATCATTTCACTTGAAAATCAATTTTAAATCATATATTTATAGTTTAATTCATATCACAATTCAAAACATCCAAAAAAATTAAATATATTTAGAAAAATTCTTTAAAAGAAAGTTTTTTCTCCCTTTAAATCAAGTTTTTTCATTACAAAACATTAACAAAATCCAACCAAATATCACCAAAACAACATAAAACTCCTTTTTGGTTCATTTGAAATAAAAATAACACATAATCAAAAGAAATATTATATAAAATTTTTTTAAGAACATTATTTTAATGGGGTTCATGGTTTTTCATGATTTGGTCACATGATTTAGTAGAATGTGTGCCAACTATAAAAACTGGCACTAGAATCCAATAGAACCATGCATATGGTTTATGCATGGTTTTCTAGAACATGTGAGATAACTGTGTAACTTTAGTTTCACTCTCATTTTTACCCCCAAAACATGTAAGAT
The DNA here is from genome assembly GCA_963277665.1 of Viscum album. Classification (NCBI taxonomy): domain Eukaryota; kingdom Viridiplantae; phylum Streptophyta; class Magnoliopsida; order Santalales; family Viscaceae; genus Viscum; species Viscum album. The sequence continues at coordinate 200,150,196 of OY728141.1, read as the reverse complement.
CCATAAATAGCTCATAAAACTTTAACATAACTTAAAACACCATTAATTAAAGTTAAAAAATGATATAAATAAATGATTAAAGCTTGAAATCCATGACTTAAAACCTGATATCCCATAGTAACTCAGGTTTTCATCATGATAGGTGATGATCAAGAACCTACTCATGAACTACCTCCTGAATTTTGATGATCCTATCTCCCATCTACCAAACTACCCAAATAGAAAGGGTTCTCTGGTACCATTTTGTCATGAAACAACTTGGGATTCTCCTAAACCAAGAACTTGAGCTATCTTGTGGCAAGGGCCAAAGGGAATTCTCAATCCCCACAGGCTGGAAACTATTGTTAGGGCATCAAAGTATGCACACTAGTACCAATTTTTTCCAATAATTAATAATCAACATGTAGTGTAATTCTACCAAGATTCCAGCACGGTGCATCATTTTATTGGAAGACCATACAAAAATAAAATAATCAATTACAAAATATACACAAACCAAATAAGGTACAATACACTGATAACTAAAGAACAAACTCGTGATAAATATACAAAACTAAAACTAGATTCAATGATATAAAGGAAGGTTTAGATTACTGATACAATTACTATACATAAATAAAAATTAAAATATCTAGTGATATTCTCCATGTGACCTCAAGGTCACTATCCAATATCCAAAAAACTGGCTCCATGAGTGATCTAAAAATGAAAATATACCTATAAAATTTTCTCAGTATACAAACATTGAGTGGTGTAAGTAGGGTGTGAGAATAAACATCCTAGTAGGATTTTACCAAGTAGTATATGAATTGTCTTTAACTAAATAGGCCATAAACACTAGTTTGAAGTACTATAGTTAAAAATAAGGTTTTTATTATTTTAGGAAATTGAATCACAAACACTTTTCAAATCCTCTTTTGAACCCAACGCATCCTTTAAGAAAACATTTTAATCTCACTTTAAGTAATCCATTTAAAACATACCATTATAAATTTCCTTTGAAAAATACATTCAGGAAACATATAAGATAAAATATGCAAAAAAATAAAGGAACATAAACTTGATAAACTAATAAGTGTAGTAAATTATAGAATGTAAACAATGGAATGATATGGGAATAAAAACCAAGATAAAACTAGGAAAGCAGTAATCAATGGCATAAGAATATAAGTGAATTTGAGCTATACTATAGAATAAAAACCAAGAAAATATAAAAATGTGGATTAATAACAAATATAAATAAATAAGAACATGAGAAACTAAAATATTGTATCCATTTGTGGGTAAAGAATGTGTAATCATGGGAAATTCCTAAATATCTTATGAGACAATCCTAGAGATGCTCAGGTGGAACCATATATTGGCCTATTAATGCATTCCAATTCTATAACCACTCAGATTCTCTAACCTATCAACATTAGTGGTACACCCATAGGGTCAATTCATATCCCATACAAGGGGTATCTCATCAATATTATCATGACTAGATAGTAACTACCTCTGAATCTCTAACTAAGACATTTAGGATCCCCATGAAGATAGTGATAGGAGGTATGGAAACATTTATCACATAATCACTTCCCCTCATACCATCCCATAACACCCCCTAATGAAATACCCCTTTGAACATACACATTAATATCAAGATCAATAGCCTCATGTAAATAAGTACCATCTTATACAAAATTCAAAAAATATCAAGATTGGCATGAGGGTATAACTTGTCTTTGAAAAAAAATTATAGAATGTAAAGGAGAAATTATCTAAATACTTATGTGTATATGATATATGTGTGTGTGTGTGTGTGTGTGTGTGTGTGTGTGATCTATATTGTATTGCATGCAAATTATGATTTACATAATGGGTGCATCATTCCTTGTAATCTATGATTGTAAAGGTTGGGAATTAAAGCAATCACCCACCTAAGTTATCATTTAATAAACCATTTCATAAGTTGAAACATATAGGGGTTGAATTCATGTATTTGATATATAAATTGTACATGGAATTTAATCATTCATTATAATGAATGAGTAAATTCATTAACACCAAGGGGTGTCTTCATGACTTTATAAATCCATTAATATGTAATGGTAGTGGGTGTGTGTTTATGCTTGTTTGAGACTCTCAAACACCCGATTCTCTCTTCTTCTTCTTCCTTTGCATAAAGAGATGCTAGAAAATAATAGAGGGTGAGGAGTATTGATCTTATACTAATCAATATAGGAATAAATCTTAGATACCTATGGAGGTGGGAGTCCTTTATATTCCACTCCTATGATCTTTATCAACCACATCGGACAAAGATCAATATTTTGTAGAGGCTTATTCAATGAAATGTATGCATGTTTTATAGGTTATTAATTTCCATATTTTTATATAATTTTCACTTATTCTTTAATAGAGATCTTGGGTGATTGATTTTAATCACTTTCACTGCATCTAATGAACATTATCATACCCTAATAAATCAATTTAGTGGTATTAGAGAAATTCCATGTTTTAATATTTTTTAAAATGTGTTGAGAAATAAAGAACATGAAAAAATAGTGTATCGCGTTTTTTCATTACCATGTTGAATCCTATATAGCACTACATCATAGAGGTTCTCTCATCAATTGAAAAGGACCACCATTTTTTGACTATGTCATAATGGAGGTCATTTTAGACTCATTATGCATTAAGAGTTAACACATGTGAAATGGGAAGCCATGGTCAAGTCATGGTAAAGGTTGTCATGACCCCCTCTATATTGGTGCCCCTTCTAGGATGATAGTGAAGTGAAGGAGTGAACCCCGAGTCCATACTTCAGTGGGCCCTAGGTTAGAAACTAGCATTAAGGGTATAAAATACTCGAATGAGAGAAATTACCCTCAATATAATAAAAAATTGATAGATAAGATAAAAAACCATCCAAAAACTACATCATATAATATAAAAGAAACCAAAAGAACATAAAAGTGATATCTCATATGAATTAATATAAAATAGATATAAACATACTAAAAATAAATCAATGTCAAAAGAAAATATTAAGGCAATGGTCGCAACAACCCAAGATTTGAGCTAGTATTGTCCAACTCAATCACCAAAGCCCTCCTGAAAACCTGAAAAACAGTTTATATATACATAGGGTGAGCATAACATGTATACTCAGTACGATCATACCCAAGGTCTCTCATGAAAGTATGAGAAGAGTATACTAATGCCAAGGTAAAAATGGTAGAACTAACCAGCACCTGCACGGGTAAACTAATCCCTCATCCTCACTAAGTCTCACTCACCAAATAGTTCATCCATGTATAATAGTATAATAATCAGAAGAATATAATCATAAGAACCCCAAAACTGCTTCCCCGCTTATTTTTTCTCTCTCCAAATAAGAAGACATCATTTTCTATCATCCCTTCTATATCCACTAATAACAACATCGATTGTATATCATGTATTTCAGCACCAAATGAATATCACATCTCGTGGAACTAACCTTATCTTGCTTCACATAACCAGGGAAGTAGGTTATTGTGAATGAGTAGGATATCAACCTTGTGTCCTCTTACCATTCATGACCCCCAACACATATCTCATCATCCACAATCAGTATCACCATAATCTGCTGTTAAAGGGAGAGTGAGAAAGAGGGGGTTTTCAACCATCTATATCCCCCTCCTGGATGTTAAGGAAATTCCCTAGGGTCTCTGAGTGTCGTTCAAGTTATCAAACTTGGGTGGGTGCATAGAAAAGTCACAAAATAACCCAGATATATAGTAGTATCACACAATCACATGCCTATGGGTTTACAAAATCAACACTATCACAACCACTATCGAGACACTTCTAATATCATGCCACCAAGTTTTGCCTCTAATACGAAACAACCAACCCAAAAGCATCACATAAGGTCCACAACTCAGGTTCCAATTTTTTATTTTTAATTCAAGTATTATCCACCTAGATTTATTCATTTAGTTAGTAGTTTAAATTCACGATAATGAATTCTTTAGTCAAAATTATATATATATATCAATATTATTTTATTATTATTGAACCGCTATCAAGAAACTACCATATCAAGTTGTTTTATCACAACCAATGCCACCAAGTCACAAATAACTAAGGCCACCAAGCCACACACAACCAAGGCCTCTAAGACACACACATCAAGGCTGCCAATTCACACACATCAATACCATCAATATGCACACATCAATTAGATAGGCATATTCAACTTAATATTTTCATTTAATGGATTTAAAGATTATTCTCAAATCAAACCATAACTATAAGTAATAATAGTGTAATAAGAATATAACATGAAAAAATATTATTAACATCAAGAAAAATAATAATTGTATGCACACCATGACATTCCCTTTTAATTTCAATAGATTTATTTATTATCTTTATTATACTAATTCATACCACTCACCCAAAAAAAATAAAAACCATGATAATTCCATAGATGCACATAAAAGGGAGGGAGATAAAATTCACTACCTCATAGGAAGATTTATGATTCACTATGAAATACAAAGAAATATAGGATGAACCATGGGGCCATAACTACGCAAGGGATCCTCAAGTAAAACTAAAAGGCAATGATTTTACATCAAAATTGCAGACTAATAAACCCCAAACTCTAAATAACACATATACTATGAAATATTTGAAGAAACAAAGAATAAATCATATAGAAAGAGAAAAATAACTCACCTATAATCACTGATATCAAATCTTCAAAAGCCAAGAGTGAACACCAAGGATCAGAGTTTGTTAGGGTTCACAAAATCATCTAGGAATCACCTAAAGTATAAGATAAATGAAGGTAGAATGAGGGAGGTTAGAGGGAGGTTTAAAATTATATATAGCCTAGAAATCCCCCCATTTATGGAATGAATGGTTGGTTCATACCATGAACCTCACATGGTTCGTATCCTCTGAAAAATAATTCACTAGGTCCAAAAATCTTGGGAAGGATTTAACATCATGAATATATCCTTTCACACTATGAAACCTTTGAATACATAACCACTAAAAACTCTACCATAAAAATTCACATTGTGAAAAATAATTCACGTCGGGAATTACTCATGGAAAAAAATCCAGAAACTAATTCTCCCAAGTTTCTAATCCACCCTTTAAAATATTATTCACGCTATAAATTGATGATTCATGATAGGAATCACCACCTGAAGTTGCAGATTCAACTCCAGGATCTCTCTTACTTTCCTCAATCCCATCTCAAGGAACCTAAGACACAAAACTCACAAAGTAATGGGCTAGAAGGGTTTGGTCTATAAAAATATGGATCATGTTTTGGAAAAAAAACTCTTATCCCATGAGTTTACCTTGTATTGTGGCTTGCTCTACGTTTTAGTACTTCCCATGGTTCAACAAAACATATAGAATGTTGTGGTTGATCCTGTTAACTTTATGCAAGGCACCCCTACTACCTAAGGGTAAAGAGTTTTATTTGAAAACATTATTTTATAATTGAATTTAATTATTTATAAATTATTTATACATAATAGGTATTTTGAGGATATTTATTAATTGATAAAATGTTTATTGATTAATTAATTATAAAATATTTTATAATTATTTAATAAAAGTCCATGAAGTATTTTTTATTAAATATTACTCAAATATTAAGAGTTCATATTTAAAATATCTTTTAAAAAAAATTATGGAATGTCTTGTGTAAGAATACAAGTTTTATTATGATGTATAGATCCTTTTTCTTTTTGCTTAAATGCTTTTCTAAGGACTAATGTGAATACCCAATTTGATCGTGGGTGTTTTGAATCTGTCTAGGGCTTGTTCGAATCCCGGAACCAATTTTTTTGGAGAGATTAGGCAGGTCACACGGTTAGTAGTAATTGTACGACCCAAGACACGTAGTTAGATTAAACCATGAACAGCTAAATAGTGGGATGGAGGAGCCCTCATGGTTATAAAAACCATGCATTTTGAGGTGTATTCCCAAGTTGGAGCTCGATAGTTTTTGACAGTCGGCAGAGACATGGTTTGCACACGGTTAGTCAAACTGTGTGTGAAAATCATGCAAGGTACCCCATCCTATAGTAGTGGGTGCATGATTGGACCAACCATGTGGTCAAACTGTACAACCTAGTATTGTGGGTGAATTTACGAAATTTACCCTAATTAATCCTTTATTTAAAAACCTAATTTTTACTCTTCTTCTTCATTGGATAGCAACCTTTTGAGAGCTTCTCTTTGAGAAAAAAGGTATACTTTGATCCCTCTCCTCCATCCAATATTGAAATTGAGAACCTTAGGTCTCATTGGATCCAAATTAGTGAGTAATATATTCCTTTTTAGTGATTCTTAATTTTTCTTGGCATCAGTTGCACTATTTAGGAGTGAGATAATATGCCCTAATTTTAGTTTCTTCGTTTTTTCTTGGATTTTCTTCTGATATAAGTCGAATAAAAAGCTAATACTGGACGATCACTCTACTACAGACCTATTTTAGGTAGTCTATGATTTTCCCTTGAGGTTTGGCGCTTTATTAAGATAGTTTTCATTATGTTTCCCATCGGAATTTCCAACATGGCCCTGAAATTGAATTGAATAATTGAATTAAATGAAATGGAATTTATTAGGGATTCCCATTAGTTCCTTTGAGCTAGTTGGAGGTTTTTGACCCAACCAAGGCCACCCATGGGTGTTACATTTTCCCTTACCACTTTTTAAGCCACCTAAGGTGTGTGTTTTAGATCCTTCCTATTTAGGGGAAGCCTGATTATAATTAAATTGAATTGAATTGCTTGATTATGAGATGTATTGCCTCCCTTTCCGTGTTTTGACATGTTATTCCTTGTTTGATTGATTAAATAGATTATATAAAAAAATTATATGAGTGGGTATACTCATGGAATTGAATAATTGTGAATTTTTGAATGGAATGAGATGTAAATTGAAATAGTAGTGGATGCCATGGTTAGAAAACCTTGGATATTGATTCCATTTAGATTCCATGGTCACTTCACCAATAGATCTTATTTTGTGGTAGAATATTCCTTGAAACAGTATGATCCTTGGATATTGATTCCATAGTATTCCAAGGGAATTTATACCCCTTGGATCTGGCTTGTTGGAATCACATTGGACATGATCTATTGAGATGATCCTTGGACTCCACCAGAGTCGTTACCTAGTTTCCATCGAGTTTATCCTGGAACTCGATGAGGATGACTTGGTCCACTATACCTTGGATCCGGCCCTAAGGGTTCTAAAACTTTTTTTATATGGAATGGTCATGGGAATTGTGATATTCTTGATTATACAGCTTGTTCGTGGTTGTTCTGATGCTTTTTGTTATATAAAAAGATCATGGTTGACATGGTATATCTGGATGTACGGTGAGGTTGTGGTAGTTATTTCTATATTGTTTGTAGTTTCCTTGTTATAGGATCTTGACCCATGTTTTTTAGGGATCATGGTATAACTATAAAATATCACAGTTTTTGTAGCATATACACCATAGGAACTTTTCTTTCATTTATTTTTTACTTGTATTGAATTACATGTTGTTTTAGCTTGTTATATTTCATAGCCAGGACTTGTTATAGCCCTTTGTTGGGTTACCTACTGATATTGTATCTCACACCCTGTTTGGGCCATTTTTAGGTACCTGGACGTACTTTATGGATGTAGGTAGGTACCAGGGAAAGTGACCACAATTCGATGCATGATTTTGTGCCATTCTTAGGAGCAAGGGAGCATGGGACCGATCTGAGGCTCATGATGCTCTTCAGAGATAATACTTTTTGTTCTTTTTGATATTTTGATACATGTATTATATTGTACTAATTTCTACCTATTTTGGTTATTTTTTAGAGACATTACATGTATCTCCATCATCTGTATATGATACTACTTCATAAATTGTTTATATATTCCTATCTTGTTTACTTATCATTTTTTTGATTATTATATTGCTTCTATTATTGACTGTTATACTATTATGCTATGTTACACTCTTGTAATGAGGGAATAGTCTCCCCATGGACACACCTAAGGAACTCATTTCTAGTTTGAAACCTTTGGCATTCGAGGAGATGTTCTTGAGGCTATGTGACCAACCGAGCTCGGGGCACTGTTGATTGGAATCTAGGTCTCGGATGTTACAAAGTGGTATCAGAGGGATTTTCTTTTCTGGTTTATTATTTGGAAACAATATATAGGGATAAGAAGGTAATGGAATTTTTAAATTATTTGTGCCTAGGTGTATCTAACCCATATATAGGAAAAATCCAAATTGCCTCAAATGGAAATTGATGTTTTCTAGATTTTGAAAATTATAGTTGATTTGATTCCACTGTTGGGTGATGCACTTGAATTGTGATATTATTAATAAGACTGTGTGTTCTATTTTATTGCAACTTGATGATATGAGGGTATTCCATATCATGCATCATTTTAGGCACTTTATAGGAATTACATGTCATGCATTATGTCATGCAATATAGGATTTATTGCTTGGTTTCATGATGTTATGATTGTTGTTGTGATGGATATAACTACTATTGTGATAGACTTGTGTGAAGTGTTTTGAGAAACATAGTTGGTTCTCTGAGTGCCTTCCATAACCTAAGTAGTGTTTTCCTGATTAGGATACAACAGACACCCTGAGAATCCAATTGTGGCATGTTTAGTCATGGACCTTGAGTTGCATGGACTAGAATGTGTTATGGTGTGGATTATGTGGAAGCCATAATTTGGTTCATGAGGAGTATAGTTCCTTATGTATTATAAATTGACATACTATTTGGTTAAACCATTTAAAATGAAATATGAAATGAATATGAAATTGAAATGGGAAATTTACCTTGTGAACAAAGACTGACCTAGACCTGAATTTTGAGTGGGAAAGAGGCAGTGTCTCTAGTGAATTTTACGAATGTTTCTTTTTAAAGTCCTCGATTTAAAAGTAGGTTGTGTGGTATGACCTGTTTATAGGAAGTTTTTTAACTGTCCTATTATTTTGAGTTGTGAACTTTGATATCATTCCTTTATGAGGTGTGTGTTTAGAAATATAGAAAGACCTCTAGTCATATGCTAGGATGGTGGCAACAACCACGCTCTAGAGGTGGTGGGACATGGGATACCAGTGGATATTCATTTAGTACCTGCTATGAAACCAGCTATTTTTCTAAACACATGTGTTGAGGCACAATTTTGCAAGGGGTTTTTCCACTTCATGTAGAATTTTCAGGGAGCATTGCAGCCTGCCTTGTCTTTGGATGAGTTGACGCGTGTGTTCCAGCAGTAGCATCCTCCCACGTTTTAAGGGGATGGAGGTCCATAGGATACTGAGATTTGGATTTACACTATTATATTGATCTTAGATCATCTATATATGCCTTCTAATAGGAGTGTGAAGCTAGTGACCTATATATTTCAAGGAGAAAAAAAACGCTGGTGGGATGTTTTAAACTAGTCTGATATACTACATGATATGGTTTTGAAGGATTTATAAACTAAATTCTATGACTACTTTTTTCCCAAGACTATAAGGGTAGAGTGAGATAGTGATTTCATGTATCTAGAGCAGGGCATGATGAAATTTATGGAGTACTCAGCACGTTTTACATAGTTGCAGTGTTTTGCACAGACATACCTTACTGATGACTTATAGAGGGTGAGATTCTTTGAGGAAGGTCTCCAAAATTCCATTATATCTTGGTTCAATGTGTTCAGATTGACCTATACTACTGATATGGTAAATTAGGTGCTAATTATAGAGAAGAACATGAGGGGATTTGGGGGTGTAGAGCAGACAATGCAGTCTCTTAACCTAGTGGTTCAGTATCTTCTGGTAGGAAGCTCTATTTTGAGGCTTCTCATGAGATGAGTACCAGTCAGGTTGTGAGAACTATTAGATCATTTTTCTATCATTGTTGTGGTAGATGGGTCCACATGAGGAATTAATACGATCATGACCCATTCAAGTTCCAAGTTTGCAGCAGGATGGGCCACATGTTGTATTTTTGTAGGACCTCCCCTCTAGTAGTTAGTGTTAGGGGATCAGCTCTAACACCAAGGTCAGGATAAGGTTTTATAGTTATGTGTTAGGTATGGAGATAGAGTAGTATCATTCATTCATACTGAGGTAGTGGTGATTGTGGTTGAGGTAGCCAGATGTTGGTTACACTAAGACAGCAGAGTGGGCATACTCTGGGCAGTGAAGTTGTGTCATAGGGTCATGGTTTAGGATATATCTATTCTATACATCCTACCCCTTAAGGGTAGGGAGTTGGACATTCTATGGTGATAGGTAATATCCTAGTATCCTCTATGTTAGTATATTCTCTTTTTAATATAGATGTGTTGTATAGTCACATATTTGTACCTATGGTAGAAAGCATTAGGTTTTTTATTTTGTTTTATAAGGGTGTTATGATGCTTGACACTCCATTGGGGATCATAATAGAGGATGTATATTGATGCAGGGAGTTCCCTCTTGAGGTCAGTGGGTGTCACTTCATATAGAATTTTTTTCCCTCAAGATGACTGGGTTTTACATCATACTCAAAATGGATTAGCTAGAGGCGTATTGAGCCTACATTGACTTATATCACTAGAGGGTGAAGTTTATACTCACAAGAGTGAATGGGATGTCTAGGTGAGCTGAGCTGGACCACAGTATTGTGGACTAGGTGGGATGACAGTCCAGATTGCTAGTTTATATCTGGATGATCAGGGAGCACATCAGGCGGACTTTCCTCCAGTGGTTGATCATTTTCAGGATGTGTTCTCGAATGAATTTTATGGATTACCTCCTAAGAGAGAGGTTTATTTCTCCATTTAACTAGTGACAGGAGCTGCACTAGTATCCATTCCTCCTTATAGGATGGCTACGATAGAGTTGCGAGAGCTCAAGAGGAAGCTAGAGGATTTAGAGGCAACGGGGTTTATTCAACCTATTACTTATTCATGGGGTTCTCTGGACCTTTTTGATAAAATGTGGATGTTACCCTTAATATATACATGTATTATCATATTCTGGATAATTTTATGGTTAATAACTTATATCCCTTTACATGGATAGGTGACCTTTTTTATCGGCTTTGAGTAGATCAAGTGTTCTCGAAAATTGATATGAGGTCGGGATATCACTAGGTATGTGTTCAACCTATAAAAATACCTTGTATAGCCTTTTGTAGTAGGTATATTCTATATGAGTATCTGGTTATTTTGTTCAGTCTCACAAATGTGCTAGTAGTTTTTATAGCACTGATGAACTGAGTTTTCCATCCTTGTTTGGATTTGTTTATAGTGGTTTTTTTGGATGATATCTTAGTGTATTCTCAAAATTTAAACAACCCTATCAAACATCTTAAGATCATTTTAGATACACTGATATATCATTATTTATATGTTAATCTCACAAAGTTCCACTTATGGATGGATCATATTCACTTCCTGGGTCATATTATCTCAAATAAAGGAGTATTAATAGACCTAGAGAAGGTGAGAGTTGTAGTTTCCTAGGATCATCCCAAGAACATCTTTAAAATATAGAGTTTCTTAGGTATAGCTTTATATTATAGTTATTCCATACAAGACTTCTCCTACTTATCAGTTTTGCGGGTGGACTTGACTAAGAAATGTGTGAATTTTATATGGTCAAATACCTACGAGAGAGCATTTTAGGAGTTGAAAGGGAGATTTACTTAAGAACAAGTATAGATACTACCAGAGTAGGGTAGGATCTACACTGTGTATTGTGAAACATCAGTTATTGGTCTTGGAGCAGTAATGGTGTCGGGGGATAGAGTTGTGCCATACGGGTCTTGACGGCTGAGGCCACATGAGAGGAACTACCCGACACATGATCTTTAGTTAGCTGCAGTCATTCATGCTTTGTGTTGTTGGATAAACTATTTACTAGGAGATCATTTTTTGGTGTACATAGGCCAAAAAATCCTCAAGTATATCTTTACATAGTGTGATTTAAATTTGAGGAAGTGAAGGTGTGTTGAGTACCTACAGTATTTCGACTCCAAGCTTGCCTATATGCCCAGTAAAGGAAATATAGTGGTCGATTCACTGAGAAAGAAGACTAAGATATAGGCATTTCAATATTCTAGTAGTGAGTAGTGGATTATGGATTTTTTCTTTGAGATACACTTGGAGGTGTAGGATAGACAGGGACAGACTTTTATTTCATCCTTAGTTGTGAAATATACCCTACAGGATAGAGTGAGGATGAGGCAACTATTGGATTTAGAGGGCCTAGTCCTATAGGAGAGCATCGTAGGTGAGGACCCACCTCCTGGTTATACTATAGTCAAATATGAGATCCTATGTATACATAGCCTGTCACGAACCAACCCGGGTCGTCCCTAAACCGGTCACCCGAGTCGGCCCGTGACATGGCCTCAGGCGCGTCTCCCCTTACGCCTAAGGCTATCGACTAGCGGCGAGGGTGTAAGGTAAGTCAGGGGGGGGACTATATGTCACGACCCGCCTTCACCAAAAGGAGGGAAGGGTTAGCAGATTTCTAAGCCCTTCCTTCTTTAAGTTTAAGGAGGGATAATGATAGAATGTTATCAGATAAGGTTGAGAGATAGGATGGAGTATGGAGTTAGGCACAGTGAGGATTGCATGGGATGGTAGGGAAACAGTGTTGGGTGACCTCGGTGTGTGAATTAGGCCAGGGAAGATCGGCTAGGACACGGGATTTCAGGGACCCCCGTGATCCGATGCAAGGACTCTGGACCTACCAAATGACCAAGTATGGCCACGCTGATTGCAGGGTAGAGACCCTAGGAAACTGACATGCATCATAATGACTTGTGTTCTCATGTTTCTGGGGTGTTTTTGGAATTAAGAATAAACTTTAAAGACAATATTCTGCACTACTTGGGCTTAGGCATTCCTTGTTTACCTTGCAGTTATGGCACCTGGAAGGCGACCATGTGTGGTACCAGCAATCGAGGCCCCGGAGACTACTTTGGTCGATCGGCAGAGAGCTGATTGAGAAGAAGAGGATGACCAGTGGCAGAAGACTCTTCGGGCCTTCCAGCGACAGACCCTCAAGAAGTATGAGGGCAGCACCTCTGACATGAATACTGAAGGCTAGCTAGAGGATCTAGTGATAGCCTTCGACCTGATTCAGGCCCCGAACGAGTACTGGGTTCCTCTGGCCGTCAGCTAGATGCGGGGAGCGGCGCGTCAGTGGTGGATGCTTTACCTAGGGGAGAGGAGAGAGGTTGAGGTGGCTTAGGCGTATTTCGAGAGGGAGTTCCGGGCAGAATTCCTCTCTTCGACGAAGAAGGCGGAAGTGGTGAAGAGGATGCATGCTCTAGGAGGAGTGTCACAAGAGGGGATCCACCTGGGACCATCAAAGGGGAAGGTCGTCAGCACCAGACCTCCAGCATCAGGACCCTCCAGGTTCCGACCGGTAGGGAGTAGGCCACAGCAGTTTTAGTTTCGATCCCCTGGTCCTCCCCCTTTTCCTTCAGGCCCGGGACCGCGGTGCTTCATATGTGGGAGCCCTGGACATCTCTGGAGTTAGTTCCCAGGCCGGGTACAGTACGGCGGTGGTGGAAAGCCCCACCACCCACCCCAGCAGTAGCTTCCAGCCAGAACTTTCCAGCAGCAGCAGCAGGGACAGCGAGCTCCTGCTCCTTCGAGGGTAGACGTAGGAGGAGGAGGCCGACCTCAGGGAGCACCTCAGGGACCTCAATCGGGGTGCGGTCGGGGAGGTGGCTGGCAGCCGAGGGCCAGAGGAGATGGTCATGGACAGTTGCACGCCGCAGAGGCAGTAGTTCCAGCAGGGCCGGAGGTTGTTCAAGGTATGATCAGTTTGTTTAGCACTCTTGCTTATGATTTGTTTGATACCAGAGCTTCCCACTCCTTTTTTTCACCTAGCCTAGCCCGTGATTTGGGTATAGATGCCGAGAGACTCCCAATTCCCCTGGTGTTGAGCACACCAGTCGGGGGTCAGACCGACTTGTTGTTTGTTTGTCAGGGATGCAGACTAATGATAGGGACACATCAATCGGCTAGGGATCTTCTTCTGCTACAAATACAGCCATACGATGTCATCGTAGGCATCGACTGGCTATTCTCTTTGTGCGCCGCCATCGACTGTTTCCAAAGAAGGGTCATGTTCTCATACTTGGGCGGCCAGCGTGTTACCTTCACCGGTGAGCGGAGTGGTCAGAAGGGCAGCAGGCGAGAGGAACCCCTCCTCTCCTTGTTAGCCGAGCTATCAGTAGAGTCAGTAGATGCCAAGATGGTGGGGGTGCCAGAGGTTGTCCGTGAGTTTATGAACATCTTTCCTGAGGAGGTGACGACTCTACCCCCTAGACGTGATATTGAGTTTGGGATAGACCTGCATCCCGGCGCTCATCTGATCTCGATGCCTCCTTACCGGATGGCACCTTCAGAGCTACGGGAGTTGCGGATTCAGATTGAAAATCTGATGAAGAGGGGTTATGTTCGGCCTAGTGCGTCACCGTGGGGTGCTCCAGTCTTATTCTAAAAGAAGGCATATGGTGGTCTCAGGTTGTGCATAGACTACAGGAGGCTAAATAATGTGACGATTAAGAATCTCTACCCTCTTCTGAGGATAGACGATCTTTTCGACAAGCTGAAAGGGGCAGGATGGTTCTCGAAGATCGACCTGTGTTCTGGGTACCACCAGCTGAGATTGAAGGAGAGCGACATCCCGAAGACGGCCTTCAGGTGCAGATATGGACACTTCGAGTTTGTAGTCATGCCCTTCGGTGTTACGAACACCCCGGCTATGTTCATGGGGCTTATGAACTCCATCTTCCGGGAGTACCTGGATCGGTTCATAATTGTGTTCATCGGCAACATCCTGATTTATTCGAGATCAGAGGAGGACCATGCAGAGCACCTGAGGAGAGTTTTGGAGGTCCTCCGACATCATCATCTCTATGGGAAGTTGTCAAAATGCAAGTTCTAGACACGAGAAGTGCACTTCCTCCGGCACGTGGTGTCCGACCAGGGGGTAGCAGTGGACCCATCAAAAGTTGAGGCGGTTATTTCTTGGTCAGCACCCAAGAATTTGGAAGAGGTCCGTAGTTTCCTTGGGCTGGCAGGTTACTATCAGAGGTTCGTACCCAACTTCTCCCGAGTAGTAGCCCCTTTGACAGCCCTGACCAAGAAAGACCAGGTTTTCGTGTGGAGTGAGCAGTGCGAGTCAGCCTTCAAATATCTGAAAGAGAAGTTGGTTAGTGCCCCAGTGCTGAGATTACCAGAAGAAGGGGAGGCTTATGAGGTGTTCTGTGATGCTTCAGGACAGGTCCTGGGATGTGTGTTGATGCAGCGACAAGGGGTGATCTCTTATGGGTCCAGGCAGCTACGCTCCCATGAGCATAATTACACCACCCATGACCTGGATCTTGCAGCGGTCGTTTTTGCACTAAATTTATGGCGGCACTACCTCATCAGAGAATGCTTTGTAGTCTTCACGGATCACAAAATCTTGAGGTATATCTTCTCCCAGCGGGACTTAAACTTGCGATAGTGGAGATGGGTAGAGTTCCTCCAGGATTACGACTTCGAGATCTCATATACTGAGGGAAAGGGAAATATGGTGGCTAATGCCTTGAGCAGGAGGACGCAGAAGAATACGGTCTGAGAGTCGGCGGACGCCTGGAAGGCGATGGAGGAGTTGGCTGCTTTACACCTGGATGCGAAGATGGATAGCGGTAGAGGCTGCCTATATCAGATGACGGTGCAGTCATCTCTGTTTAAGAAAGTGGAGGAGTCTCAGTGGGGAGACCCAGAGTGAAAAGTGATGCATGATCGAGTCGACCAAGGCAATTCTCCGAAAGGATGGATAGAGGATGTTCAGAACCGAATGCTTTTCTAGGGAAGGTTGTTCGTTCCGGAGGCGATGCGCGGCAAGGTTCTCAGTGAGTTCCACAACTCACCCCTGGAGGTACACCCAGGAGTTTCCAAGATGTACCAGGGACTGAAGAGGTAGTTTTGGTGGCCCAGACTTAAGCGAGCGGTGGCAGAGTTTGTGGCCAAGTGCTTAGAATGTCAGCAAGTGAAGGCTGAACACCGAGTTCCAGGCGGCCTGCAGCAGCCTCTAGTTGTCCCCGAGTGTAAGTGGGACGACATCTCGATGTATTTCGTCATGGGCTACCCAAGGTCCAAGGGGGATGCGATGCCATCTGGGTGGTAGTGGACAGGTTGACGAAATCGGCTCACTTTCTGGCGATCAGGGAGTCAAGTACTGTGGATTCTTTGGCACGAAAGTACGTGGATGAGGTGGTGTGGTTTCATGGAGTTCCGAGGTTTATAGTCTCGGATAGGGATGCACGGTTTACCTCGCAATTCTGGAGAGGATTGCAGCATGCTTTTAGCACACAGTTACGCCTTAGCACTTCTTTCCATCCCCAGACAGATGGACAAACAGAGCGCACCATCCAGACCTTGGAGGATATACTGTGGGCATGTGTTCTGGACTCAGGAGGATCATGGGTGCGACACTTTCCCCTGGTATAGTTCACCTAAAATAATATCTATCACTCTACCATCGGTATGGCCCCGTTTGAAGCCTTGTATGGGAGGCCATTCTGTTCACCTATGTGTTGGGCTGAAGTGGGAGAGGCGGGCATCCTTGGCCCATAGGTGGTGTAGAGCACGACAGAGAAGGTTCAGCTCATACGGGAAAGGATGAAGGCGGCCCAGGACCGAAAGAAATCATATACCGATACCAGGAGGAGGCCCTTGGAGTTTGAGGTTGGAGACCACGTGTTCTTGAAGGTCTCCCCTCAGCGTGGGCAGCGGAGATTCTGCAAGGGGATTAATCTTTCTCCCAGGTTCATCGGACCCTTCGAAGTGTTGCGGCGGGTCGGTGAAGTGGCTTATTAGCTAGAATTACCACCGCCGCTACTGAGGATACATGATGTCTTTCATGTGTCCCAGCTCTGTCGGTATCTACACGAAGATTCACACGTCCTTGATTGGGGTGAGCTGGACATCGAGGACGACGTGACCTTTGTGGAGAGACCAGTGATGATCGAGGATCGCAAGGAGAAGGTTCTTCGTGGGCGAACCATTCACATGGTTTGTGTGTTGTGGAGACATGGTGGGATTGAGGAGAGTACGTGGGAGAGGGAAGAATATATGCGTACCCAGTACCCCGAGTTGTTTTGAGTTTTGTTCCTTGTTGTACCTATTGTGGTAGAACGTTTTGTCTTTTTGGCTATGAAATGTACTGGGTTTCTTTCCTCTGAATGTGTGTGAAAAGCCCTGAATATGGGGGAGGAGAGAACCCGCCCCCTAATCGAGACGCATTAAGGTGGATGCGATTAAACCCGTGCGGGCGAGTCAGTGCCGCCCAAAGCGGATAATATCTTGACATGGGGGAGGAGACTCCCCAACCCACATGCCTGAGTAGTTTGGCATGGTATGTTGCTTGGTTCTTGACAGGGAAGTGTTTTTAGTTAGCATGGGTTCACTTCTAAGAGCTATCTTTCGAGGTGGTTGTTCGGACCCTCTCTTTCCCTCTTGGTTTGTTTTGATTCTCGAGGACAAGAATCGTTTAAGAGGTATCTAATGTAATAGCCCAGACCCTCCTGGACCATTACTTTGCCAAAAGTGAGGCTCCACCAAAATAGTGGCACCGTGAGGGTGACACAGGCCACGGTGGAACCGTGACGGTGGCACCGTGTCCCCTTGCCGAGTACCTGACTTTTTCGCTCCCACAACATAAGTTTTGACGTAAATTAATTCTTTTACTCCTTTTAAAACCATTTAAAGACCATAATTAATTCCTAAAAATCCTGAGAGACCTTCGTGTGTAACTGCCCAACCGTGTGGTCAACCCACGACCCCCCACTCCTTACGTGGTTTGGTGTTCTCATCTCAACCGTCTGTGGCTCTTATAAACTAAGGGTTAGTTGTGGTTTCTTCTTTCCTCAATCGCGGCTTTTCACGAACAGATTTTGGTGTATCGGGCAAGCCGCATCGTTATCCGTGAAGTTTCGCCCCCAGCCTAAGCGTCGATCGTCGATCAACAAGTAGGGAATTTCTCCTTCGCCTCTCTCTTTTGTGTATCATGTGGGGTGGGCATGTTTTTGATTTTGTATAATTGGATAAACCATACCTAATTAAAGATAATGAACGAGTCCTATAAAGAATGAAGGGGGGGCTGTGATCGTTGATGTTGTTTATATTATGATCATCTTTCTGAGTTGTTCTAGCTTACGCCTTTTGAAAATTGAGGTCGTTGGTGGTTGTTGTTTGTGCACTAATGAACCCCTCGTGGTGTTTTAAATGGATAGTTCCTAATTTTAAACTCCTGCTGTGAGAAGTAAATTGGTTAAACACGTATACCCAGATGAATAAATTGAAAGCACCAGGATCAATCCCTTCTGTGCTAACCCCGGTCAAAATATGGAATTGAAATCATGGAGCGTGTAAAATATTTTAAATCTGAAAATACAGGAATGTCCCTGCTTAGTGTTGGTGGCAGTGGTTTGGTTGTTTTCTTTCGCGGCCGATTGGTGGAAATGTGGGAGGGGATGGGATCCCCTTTTTTTATACTCTCGGTGGTTGTGTGAAATTGGGGATGGGATCCCCTGTTGGTATGGATTCGGTGGTTGTGAGTTTTAAGACCGGGGTGGGTACTTGTTTATATCACGAATTGGGGTGGGATCCTCTGTTGATGAGAAACCATTTTCGGGGGACACTGGGTAGTGTCTCGGGGGTTTTTCTTTGGTTCCAGTACTTCGAGGGATCTCACTTATCCCCTTGTTGTTGTGACTTTACAAGAGAACCGGGTGTGGATACTTAAATTTACGTTTGTATGGTTTCTTTTCCTTGGTTATTCTTATGGTGTTAGTTTCCCAGTAGTGCATAAACTTAATTGAACATTATTTCTGAACATGAAAACAAGAATGAGGAAAATGGGTTTTATTGGCAAGAGTTGTGACTCAGACTTGAGTGATGTTGTGATCTGTAGGTTGTCTGAAGAAAAACCTAGCCTTGGTTGAGTGGGTTTTACCTATATATATACTTGTAGCTTTGTGTTTCTTATTCGCGCCCCACCCAAGTTGAGCACTTAGTGCCGAACACCCCCATTTCATGGGGGAGGGTGTTTTTTCCAACACTATTCTTAGTGGATGGTTATTATCTCCTTTTCTGCTCCCTTTCCCGGATAGCCCAAGTATCTTCGGGCAGGATGTGATGGCCTGAGGTCCATTATTATCCCAAGAACCTTCGGGTGGGGTAGTGTGGTGGTTGGCCAGGTGTGTGCGACAGGCGGTTTCCCAAGTGTCTTCGGGATGAGGCCCAGGTGTCTTCGGGTGTGGTGGTGGTTGTTCTGGCCTAGGTGTTTACAGGCATGGTTACATGTGATAGTTGTGGCCCAGGTGTTTGCGAGCGAGATTCAGCAGTGGGACTGCATGTGGTTGTGGCCCAGGTGTGTGTGGGCGGGTGTGGCAGTGGGACTGCGGTGAGAATGACGGGATTGGTCCGATGCGTAGGATGTCTCAATAACCAGTGGGAAAGTGGCGCGGGGTACCCAAACATCGATGTTCTCTTATTATATATATATACTTGACTTGCGTTATTTGGGGAGTGGGCCTTGGTGAGGCTTGGGTGGATAGTTTACCTTGATAGGTGTTTGGTTTACTCCTTTTCTCATAGGACTTTAGTACGTTCCCCCACTTGTGCACGAGAGCCGTTGGTTTTCCCTACTGAGTGTACTTGTATGCTCACCCTACGTATATAAAACTGCTTTCAAGTTTCCAGGAGGGCTTCGGGGATCACACAGAACCATACTAGCTCGGACCTTTGGGGCAGTTGCAGTTGCTTCTTTTCTTCTTTGGTACTTACCTTTGTAGTCACCTTTTGTACTTTGTGGTTTTACTTTTGGAACATACATGTGGGAATGGTTTAATTTTGGCTTTATTTTTCTTTTACCTTGGTGTTGATGAGTTCCATCATCTTATCTCTTGATCTTATAAAACAAAAAGGGGTAATGCCTTCCATTTGTGAGAAATTTCTATACCCTTGGTGCTAGTCGCCACTTCGGGACCTATTGAAGGCGGGTCTCGGGGGTCATTATCCCTCCTTCAACTTAAAAAAGGAAGGGCTTGGAAATCTGCTGACCCTTCCCTCCTTTTGGTAAAGGCGGGTCGTGACACTATACCCTCTTATTAAAGTGAAGAAAAGGGACCAAATACAACAGCAGCAGATGTAGTGTAAATAATAAGAAAGCAGCGGAAAACATTTTTTTTTCATTTATAAGGTTTGAACCAAATTGGCAAACATCAGTTTATATAGAAGATGCATGCATGACATGCTAATGATACAATGGAAGCAGTAAACCACGCAACATACTTACACATCAATGCAAGAATTAAATAAACAAAAGACTCAAGCCCGAAGAAGATCTTCATAAGCATACCGAGCCTTAGCTCGGTCCCCTTCTCCTAACTCCAAGTACAAGAAACAATAACGAAAAGGTCCTGTAACCAAATAGAATCTACTCGGGTACCCCAGTGCAATGGTGGCCCATGTAGAGTGTGAGATATATATCTCAGTAGGTCATAACCACCAGGGTCTAGCCCACTCTAGACAATGAAATATAACTAAACAATTTTCTAGTATTTCCAAACAATAATGATACAATACAAACAATAAACGCCCGTCTAGGTTCCAAAAAGGACACCTGACGGCAATACCTACCTCGGCCCATAGCCGGAATAAGAACCTGTTTAAAACAACACAAGTACATTTGGTTCAAGCATAAAAACACTTTTTATCATTTTTCTCACTTACTCTATTTATTCACTTATCATTTCAACTCAGATTGGAAATCCATTCATTCTTACCTTTTTTTATTTGATCACAATTCACTCGGGTTTTACCCACATATCTCATTCTTTTCATAAATCATTATTATCATTCGTTTGGTGTTAAACGCCATGTTAAGAACCCCAGTTCTCATTTGGCATAGATCACCATGTCTAACACCTTGAATCACATTTGGGGTAGATCTCTATGTCTAACACCTAGATAATTATTCGGTTTAGATCGCCATGTCTAACACCCCATATCACAAGCTTGGATAACCATTGGTAAGGAACACCGTTTCCAAACTCAACTTTTAAATTGGTCTAGAACGCTGGGTCTAGGACCCAGAATCTCATTTATTTATTACCATTTATCAATTAATTAATCAGTCGACACATTTCCCATTTCATAATTAATTCTTCACATTTAATTATCCAAATCTGTTCTCAACTTTTCTTAATTAGTTCTTATAATTAATTATCTTTAATCAGAATTATGGAACTTGCATGAGAAATAGAAGGTAAAAAAAAGTGTATGGCATCAACATGCCTCAATGATGGGTTATTAATGACATTAAATGGTACAAGCCAAAAAACTTGTTCAAGCAAGGCATTCAATTCAAACTATCATGTTACATTTATAACTTAAATAACATGGAAGAAGGGGGGCATTTAGGTGGGGCACACCCAAGGGGGTGGCCAAGAGGAAAAGCGAGCACCCAGGATGGGCTTCACCATAAAGGAAGGCCACAATGGGCATGAGCGAACCACCCAAGAATTTCAATAAGAGATAATGAGGCATCCCAGAAAGGTTTCGACGAGCAGCACAAGACTTGGCATGACATAAGTGCCGAAGTAAAAGGAAGAGGGTAAACACCCTACACTAAAAGTTTTAATTACATGTTAAGCCATGAACTTAGGAGGTGTCATGGCTCATTTATTATTTTTCAAGAAGGGATGTCATTTGAGGTAACCAGTAAGGTACATGTACAATCATGTCATGTATCAAGTATAATGTCAAGCATAAAGAGTTATAAGAAATTTAAGAAAGAAAGCACAAAAATCTACTACTACATTTTTATCTTGAAGACAGCTCACCTCCATTGGAGGATTTTTATTAGAAAACTTGTCATTACTTTATCAAACAATTAATTTAGTGATATTTAACATTTATTTTAAAACTCATTCAACACTTAACAAAATTAAGAAGCCAGGCAATAAGGAAGGAAATCATGAAACGCTATCACTACATTTTTAGATTGAAGACAGCGCACCTCAGAATAGGGGTTTTATTATTAAATCGTTAGTTTAGTAACCACGCAACCACTTTTATCTTATTCCTGCAATTCACACGATTTGCATAGAAGCATTTAATCAGAACTAAACTTGCATAATTAAAATGCTAAGACAGTGCAATATTAAACTCACTATTACTTTACTTAAATTTAAAGGGAAAGCAGAGGGACCCTACCTCAAGTGGAACTAATCTGTCCACTCCATCTCTTTACGCTTTCTAACTATGAGCAGCTACTCCCCCCACTGAGTATACGCACTTTTACATACATGTAAGGACACCTAGCCCTAATGCACACACCTGTATGGCCATGGTCATGCGCAAGGGGATCCTTACACATATGCTTATATGCATACACTTGCCTCCACTCACCTATGCATGCATTTTTCATATATATACATAGGCACACCTTGCCCCATACATTTAATTCACTTTCATGGGTGAAATTACACGTAACGGGGGAACCTATATACATATATATACTTACCTATGCATACGCATGCGAGTCTCCATAGCCCTGATGACTCGAAACCACAAGAAACAGCCCAACACACTACGCAACAAAAAAAGGAACCTTATAACATATAAAGAGACCAAAATAGATGGTGTGAAAACCAACAACGGCCATAAACCCTTACCACGGGTTTCGGCGATAAACCAAAACGAAGAGAAACCACATGAAACCAACCAATGCCCTATCAAATAAATACCAGTGAGTCACAAACACTAAAATACCCAAATTAAACAGGTGAAAACCAAGCAAAAACAGCAAAACCTTACCCCGAAGAAAAGTCGGCAGACCGAACCGCCTCGCCTTCGGCGGCGGTTGCCGGAACTTGCTCGAACTTGGCCCAAGAGGCAATCCGCACCACCCTAGAACCAATAGGAACTGAAAAATTCAGATTAATCCTCAACCTAGGGTTCGGCCAAAATTCGTAGGGCGGTGAAGATGTCGAAATCGACCAAAATGAAGCATGAGCAGGAGGAAGAGAGGCCTACCATGGAGGTTTGGACTAGATTCATGATGAAAACCATCCGGATTGGTGAGGGGAGAGGAGGCCGTAGGAGAGGGGTGGTGTGCGTCAAAGGGGGAACCCCATGGGGGTGTTGCGCCGTGCGGAAAGGTGGGGTCGGCCGAGGGAGGATTCCACACCGAGGAGGAGGAGGCTCGGCCAAGGGAAGAGGAGGCTGCGTGGAGGTAGCTCTGGCCATGGAGGAGCCACGCTGAGGAGACCCTATGCGCTGTGCATGGAGGAAGAAAAACCAGGGGGTCACGCCACCTGTTGTGCACCGCCCCTTTGGTTTTTCACAAACCAAAAAAAACTAAAAAAACTTATAATAAAGATAATAATAATAATAATAATGGTAATAATAAATAAAATAAATAAAAAATAATATAATATGATAAATAATTTCAATTATATTATTATTATTATTCAATAAGCATCCATTAATATCATCTTACCTAAAATTAAAAAGGATTTTTCATTAAATTGTGAAACTCCCCATTAATTAAACATTTCAACGAACATTTAATTATTTCAACGCATTAATTAATTCTCAATTAATTAATGCAAGGCAATTAATTAACTTAAAAAATAATTAATTAAGTCCTGAAGCATTAATCAATTTTCAAAAGATTAAATATATACATTAAACATATTTAATTAAATCCTTTTAAATTTTATTTAATTAAATAAAAATCCAAATTTTAAATCTGGATAAACCACACGTCTTGACTCGCACCGTCTGAAAAACCGTGCGCAGCCCGCGTGCCTACTACCGGATACCCGGCGTATCCCGCACGGCTGACCCACACGGTTAAACCTACCGCACGCAGTCTGATATCACTGATTAAAACGGTTCCAAAACATGGGACCTTGTTCCGAAGCTTGGTTTTTAAAACCGAACCATTGATAAAAGAAAAGGTTCAAAAACCTTTGTATTTTATCCGGTTCAAAACACGGGATGTGACAACCTTCCCACCTTAGAACTTCTCATCCTTGAGAAGCCTTTGGGAACAACGTAACCATCACCCATCCTATGCAATTCAGTAATTCTTTCACAATGGGGGTCACGTTGCATCTCCAAACATCCAACACACGATCAAACATTGGTTAGGAAAGCGACACATAAGCCATTAAAATCTGAGCCAACATTCATTTCCCTATCGAAACACCACGACGACACTTACTTGAGATTGTATAACCTGCTGGAAAAGAGCGCTACATGATTCTCAAGCCCGAAACAAAGATCAAGGAAAACATGACCAAACTTTCGAACAAAGGAGTCAATTTAAGCTAGGGGAATCTTGTTAGGGACAACGACATGCGAGAGGTTCTGCTCCAAAGCGACTCAGGGAGAAACTCAATCCACCCCTATACGAGGGTCTTAAACAGAGGATGTCACTATAGGTTACACTTCCCAGCCCTTTATATTTAATCACATTTAATCTGTAATCATTAAGGTGACCTACAAGGGTCCCACTAAGAAAACCTGGTTTCATTATCATGCAACCCAATAGCAATTTTCAAAAATTATTAAAATTAAAGCACCCAAATGGTTCATCGCATAAAAAAATTCCCCAACCAATCTACTTGGGTCCAATTTCATATTAAATGATAATCATTTTGATTAAAGATCAAAATCAAACATCTTTCACATTTATAATCATTTCATATGGCATCACCATCACATTTAATATGGGTTTCCATTTCCCAACTCATGAAGCGCCCATACACTTCATGGGTTGAAAGTTCAATTACACGGTTTACCCTTTTCCCAAGCTTTAAGGCGCTCATACACCTTACAAATTGAAACTGGTTATGTCATAATCACAACTAATAAATTCAATCAAAGCAATTAATCATTTTTCGACAAGCTACCATGTCTTTACAAGCAGCTAACACAGAGTATCATGCTGAAACTATTAAAAACATGCTATAATACAGAAGCATGGCACATAAGCATGACATATTATCACTCAATCATGTTGGATACACTACTAAAACATGTTATCTAAAAGGGAATGGTAAAAAAGTGCAATAAATAGAATATTAAAGGCACAAAATACATACCAGCAAGCATACTACTAATGCAACTACATGGCATGATATATATGCATGGCATGTGAATCTCTAAGTACCTATTATAATGCATGAAATGCTTTGTCATTACCATAATAGGTTAATGGTTAAATACTATAATGCTCATAAACCATAAGTAGCATAAATTACACCAATCACTCGAGGTGAAATCATATCAACTGTAATATCGAAAAGCATGAACAACAATCCCAACCCTGGTCACTTGGTCATTTCCTGTATGTGGGGTGATCAGTCCCAAGCACGGCTATTAACCCAAGTGTCGACATATTCCTAGTATCCTATATACCAATCCCAAAAATAGCAGGACAAAGAAAAAGGAGGGTGCCTCTGTTACCATTTTTTTACAAACCAACCCGGGTCGACCCTAAACCAATCACCCGAGCCAGCCCACGACATGGCCTCAAGCACGTCTCCCCTTACGCCTAAGGCTGCCGACTAGCGGCGAGGGTGTAAGGTAAGTCAGGGGGAGACTATAACCTCTTATTAAAGTGAAGAAAAGGGACCAAATACAACAGCAGTGGAAGTAGTGTAAATAATAAGAAATCAGTGGAAAACATTTTTTTCATTTATAAGGTTTGAACCAAATTGGCGAATGTCAGTTTATATAGAAGATGCATGCATGACATGCTAATGATACAATGGAAGCAGTAAACCACGAAACATACTTAAACATCAATGTAAGAAGTAAATAAACAAAAGACTCAATCCCAAAGAAGATCTTGATAAGAATCTCGAGCCTTAGCTCGGTCCCTTGATCCTAACTCCTAGTACAAGAAACAACAACGACAAGGTCCTGCAACCAAATAGAATCTACTCGGGTACCCCAGTGCAATGGCGGCCTGAGTAGGGTGTGAGATATATATCTCAGTAGGCCGGAACCACCGGGGTATAGCCCACTCTAGACAATGAAATATAATTAAACAATGTGTTGGTGTTTCCAAACAATAATGATACAATACAAACAATAAACGCCCATCCAGGTTCCAAAAAGGACACCTGATGGCAATACCTACCTCGTCCCATAGCCGGAATAAGAAACTGTTTAAAACAACACAAGTACATTTGGTTCAATCATAAAAACACTTTTTATCATTTTGCTTAATTACTCAATTTATTCACTTATCATTTCAACTCAGATTGGAAATACATTCATTCTTACCTTTCTTTATTTGATCACAATTCACTCAGGTTTTACCTACATCTCTCATTCTTTTCATAAATCATTATTATCATTCGTTTGGTGTTGAACGCCATGTCAAGCACCCTGGTTATCATTTGGTGTAGATCGCCATGTCTAACACCTAGAATCACATTTGGTGTAGATCGCCATGCCTAACACCTAGATAATTATTCAGTGTAGATCACCATGTCTAACACCCCATATCAAAAGCTTGGATAACCATTGGGAAGGAACACCGTGTCCAAACCCAACTTTTAAATTGGTCTAGAATGTCATGTCTAGGACCCAGAATCTCATTTATTTGTTACAATTTATCAATTAATTAATCAATCGACACGATTCCCATTTTATAATTAATTCTTCACATTTAATTATCCAAATATGTTCTCAACTTTTCCTAATTAGTTGTCATAATTAATTATCTTTAATCAGAATTCTAGAACTTGCATGAGAAATAGAAGGTAAATAGAAGTGTATGGCATCAACGTGCCTCAATGATGGGTTATTAATGACATTAAATGGTAAAAGACAACAAACTTGTTCAAGCAAGGCATTCAATTCAAACTATCGTGTTACATTTATAACTTAAAGAACATTGAAGAAGGGGGCGTTTAGGCGGGGCACACCCAAGGGGTGTCCAAGAGGCAAAGCGAGCACCCAGGATGGGCTTCACCATAAACGAAGGACACAATGGGCATGAGCGAACCACCCAATAATTTCAATAATAGATAATGAGGCATCGCCGAAAGGTTGCGACGAGCGGCACAAGACGTGGCATGACATAAGCACTGAAGTAAAGGGAAGAGGGTAAACACCCTACACTAAAAGTTATAATTACATGTTAATCCATGAACTTAGAAGGTGTCATGACTCATTTATTATTTTTCAAGAAGGAACATCATTTGAGGTAATGATTAATGTAAATGTACAAGCATGTCATGTATCAAGTATAATGTCAAGAATAAAGATTCATAAGACATTTAAGCAAGTAAGCACAAAAATCTACTACTACATTTTTATCTTGAAGACAGATCACCTCCATTAGAGGAGTTTTATTAGAAAAAATGTCATTACTTTATCAAAAAATTCATTTAGTGATATTTAAAATTTATTTTAAAACTCATTTAATACTTAACAAAATTAAGAAGCCAAGAAATAAGGAAGGCAATCATGAAACGCTATCGCTACATTTTTAGATTGAAGGAAGCGCACCTCGGAAGAGGGGTTTTATTATTAAATCGTTAGTTTAGTGACCACGCAACCACTTTTATCTTATTACTGCAATTCACACGATTTGCACAGAAGCATTTAATCGGAACTAAACTTGCATAATTAAAATTCTAAGATAGTGAAATATTAAACTCACTATTACTTTACTTAAATTTAAAGGGAAATGAGAGGGACCCTACCTCAAGTGGAACAATGTCATCCACTCCAGCTCTTTACGCTTTCTAACTATGAGTAGTTTCTCCCCCACTAAGTATACGCACTTTCGCATACATGCAAGGACACCTAGCCCTAATGCACACACTGGCATGGCCATGGGCATGCTCAAGGGGATCCTTACACATATGCTTATATGCATACACTAGCCTCCACTCACTTACGCATGAAGTTTTCATATATATACATTGGCACACCTTGCCCCATACGTGCAATTCACTGCCATGGGTGAAATTACACGTAACGGGGGAACCTATATACATATATATACTTACCTATGCATACGCAGGTGAGTCTTCATAGCCCCGACGACTCGAAACCACAAGAAACAACCCAACGCACTACGCAACAAAAAAAAGGAACCTTATAACATATAAAGAGACCAAAACAGATGGTGCGAAAACCAACAACGTCCATAAACCCTTACCACAGGTGCCGGCGATAAACTAAAAAGAAGCGAAACCACATGAAACCAACCAATGCCCTATCAAATAAATATCAGCGAGTCATAAACACTAAAATCCCCAAATTAAACAGGTGAAAACTAAGTAACAACAGCAAAACCTTACCCTGAAGCAAAGTCGGCAGACCGAAACGCACCGAACCACCTCACCTTCAGTGGCGGTTGCCATAACTTGCTCGAACGTGGCCCAAGAGGCAATCTGCACCACCCTAAAACCAATTGGAACCGAAAAATTTGGGTTAATCCTCAACCTAGGGTTCGGGCGAAATTTTTAGGGCGAAGAAGATGTCGAAATCGACAAAAATGAAGCATGAGCAGGAGGAAGAGAGGCCTACCATGTAGGTTCGGACTAGATTCGTGATGAAAACTGGCCAGATTGGCGAGGGGAGAGGAGGCCATAGGAGAGGGGTGGTGTGCGTCAAAGGGGGAACCCCATGGGGGTGCTGCGTCGTGCGGCAAGGGGGTCGACTGAGGGAGGAGGTTGCGCCGAGGAAAAGGAAGCTCAGCCAAGGGAAGAGGAGGCCGCATGGAGGTAGCTCCAGCCATGGAGGAGCCACACGGAGGATACCTAGTTCACTGTGCAAGGAGGAAGAAAAACCAGAGGGTCGCGCCTCCTACTGTGCGCCGCCCCTTTGGTTTTTCACAAACCAAAAAAAACTAAAAAAAACTTATAATAAAGATAATAATAATAATAATGGTAATAATAAATAAAATAAATAAAAAACAATATAATATGATAAATAATTTCAATTATATTATTATTATTATTCAATAAGCATCCTTTAATATCATCTTACCCAAAATTAAAAAGGCTTTTTTCATTAAATTGTGAAACTCCCCATTAATTAAACATTTCAATGAACATTTAATTATTTCAACGCATTAATTAATTCACAATTAATTAATGCAAGGAAATTAATTAAATTACAAAATAATTAATTAAGTCATGACGCATTAATAAATTCGCAAAAGATTAAATATATATGTTACACATATTTAATTAAATCCTTTTAAATTTTATTTAATTAAATAAAAATCCAAATTTTAAATCTAGATAAACCGCACGTCTTGACTCGCATCGTCTGAAAAACCATGCGCATCCCGTGCACCTTCTACCGGATACCTGGGGTATCCTGCACGGCTGACCCACATGGTTAAACCTACCGCGCGCAGTCTGATATCACCGCTTAAAACAGTTCCAAAACTCAGGACCTTGTTTTGAAGCTCGGTTTTTAAAATCGACCCATTGATAAAAGAAAAATTTCAAAAACCTTTGTATTTTATCTGGTTCAAAACACGGGGTGTGACATATCCATGTTTGGGTTTCAGTGGACATACATGAAGAGCTGATGTGGGAGTTTCATGCCTCAATTTGGGAAGTGCATCCTAGTGTTACCAAGATGCACTGTGACTTATACTATCAGTACTGGTGGTTGGGTATGAAGTGATAGATTGATGGTTTTGTTATAAGGTGATCCACCTATCAGCAGTTGAAGAAGAAATATCAGTGACCAGCTGGACTTTTACATTAGTTACCTATTTCCGATTGGAAGTGGGATGATGTCGTGGTGGATTTTTTTACCAGTTTTCTGAGGTATCCTTGAGGTAGTAATATTTTGTGGGATATTTTTTAAAAGATCGTAAAGGTTTCACATTTCTTATCGATCAGGAGACCTTCAATGTGGATGAACTTGAGAGGCTATATATCTGTGAGATAGTATGAATTCACAAGGTCCCGCGTATTATGGTTTTAGATAGGGACGCCTGATTTGAATCTCATTTCCAGTCGAGTTTATAGAGGGAATTGGGTACATAGGTGCTTCTAAGAATAGCATACTACCCTCGAATTGATGGTCAGTCATAGCATATGATACAAGTTCTTGAGGAAATGTTGTAAGAATGAATCTTGGATTTTGGGGGCTCTTGGGAGAGGCATATCCCCCTTATTAAGTTCACCCACAATAATAACTATAAGGAGACTATATATATAGAACCTTATGAGGCTTTGTGTGGTAGTTCATTATGATCACCCATGTGCTGGTTAGAGGTAGGTGAGGTAGCTTTATTGGGACCACGTCTCATACAGGAGACTTCTGAGAAGGTCTAGTTGATTCAAAAGTGGATGGATACTGCACAGTATTGAAAGAAATATAATTTCAATCTCCAAATATGACCTCAAGAGTTTGAGGTCGGTGATTGGGTATTTTTATGTGTTTCACTAAGGCTGGGACACAGATGGGTTAGGAAACAAGGTAATATTTCACCATGATATGTCAAGCTGTTTGAGATTCTGGGTAGATTCAGTCTAGTAGCCTATCAATTATAGTTACCTCAGAGGTACTGATCCATGCACAATGTATTCTATGTATCTCATCTACACTATTATCATTCAGACTCATCTCATGCTTTTTATCCCAAGGAGGTTGAGTTACAGGCAGATGTGTCCTTTGAGGAGCATCTTATTCGTATTTTTGATAGAAGCATGAAGGTTCTCTAAGGTCAGTTGATTCCTCTAGTATGTGTGCTATGGAATCATGATCTTTTAAAGGATTATACTTGAGAGTGGGAGGCTGACGTGCGTTCTCAGTGGTTGGAGTTTTTATCAAACAAATATTGACTTCCCTTTAGAAGGAAATTCGGGGATGAATTGCTTTAAGGGAGAAGATTGTAAGAACTTGGGTTTTCATACGAGGTATGAATCCTTTTTATTTTGGTTTAAATGATTTTTTATGGCCTAATATGAATACCCCATTCGATCAAGGGTATTTTGGAGGTGTCTAGGGCTCATTCGGAGCCCAAAATTGAACTTTTTGGAGAAATCAGGTAGGTTGCACGGTTAGTAGTAATCATGAGACCCAAGCTACATGGTTAGATTATACCATGAATGGTTGGAAAATGGGCTATAGGACCTTGCATGGTTATAAAAACTATGCATTTTGAGGTGCACGCCCATCTGAGAGCTCTGCAGTTTTGGTCACTATGATGCATACAAACCATGTGAGGTGCCCCATCCTATAGTAGTGGGCACACAGTTTGTCCAACCATGTAGTCAAACTATGTAGCTCAGTATTTTGGGTTAATTTATGAAATTTCCCCTAATTAATCCTTTATTTAAAACCTAATTTTCACTCTTCTTATTCATTGGACAACAACCTTTTGAGAGATCCTATTTGAGCCAAAAGGTAGTCTTTGATCTCTCCCCTTTGTCTAACCTCAAAATAAAGCATCGTCAGTCTAATTGGATTTTCATTAGTGAGTAATCAATTCCTTTTTAGTCGTTATTCATTCTTCTTGGTATTGGTTATGCTATTTAGTTACAAGCTAATATACCTTAATTCTAGGCTCTTCATCCATTCTTTGATTTTCTTCTGATCTAAGTCAAATTAGAAGTTATACTGGATGAACACTCTACTATAGACCTACAGTAGGTGTTCTATAATTTTCCCTTGAGGTTTGGTGATTTATTAAGCTATTTTTCATTGTGTCGCCCACTAGACTTTCTGACGCAGCCCCAAAATTTAATTGAGTAGTTGAATGAAATGAAATGGAATCTATTAGGGATGACCATTAGTTATTTTGATCTAGTTGGAGGTTGTTTCCCCAACCAAGGCCACCCATGGGGTGTGACCTTTTCCCTTTCCACCAATTAAGCCATCCAAGGGTTGTGTTTTAGAGCTTTCCAAGTTAGGGGTAGCCCAATAATAATTAAATTGAATTGAATTGCTTTATTAGAAGATGTATTTCCTCCCTTTCCATGTTTTGACATGTTATTCCATGTTTTATTAATTAAATGGATTATATGGAAATTTTATATGAGTGGGTATACTCATGGAATTGAATTTTTGTTAATTGTTGAATGGAATGAGATGTGAATTGAAATGGTAGTGGATTACTTGGTTGGAAAACCTTGGATATTGATTCCATTTAGATGCCATGTTCACTTCACCCATGGATCTTGTTTTATGGTAGAAGATGCCTTGGACTAGTATGCTCCTTGGATATTGATTCCATAGGATTCCAAGGGCATTTCTATCCCTTGGATCTGGATTACTGGACTCACATTGGACATGCTCTATTGAGATGATCCTTAGACTTCATCAGTGTCATTATCGAGTTTCCATCAAGATGATCCTAGGATTTGACAAGGATTCCTTGTTCCACTATACCTTAGATCTGTCCTTGAGGGGTTTGATACTTTTTTTATATATAATAACAATGGGAATTGTGATATTCTTGATTATACAGCTCAGTTGTGGTTGTTCTGGTGCTTCTGGTTATATGGAAAGGTCATGGTTGAAATGGTATGTTTGGATGTACATAGAGGCCATGGTAGTTATTTATGTATTTTTTGTAGTTTCCTTATTATAATAGCTTGAACTATTTTTTGTAGGGATCCAGTTATGTCTATACAGTATCACATGTTTTGTAGAAAATACTCCATGGGCTCTTTTCTTTTATTTAATGTTTAACTGTATTGAATTTCATGCTGCTTTAGCTTGTTATATTGTGTAGCCAGGACTTATTATTGACCTTTGGGTGGTTACCCACTGGTATTGTATCTCACATCATGTTTGGGCCATCGTTGGGTACTTGAATAGACTTTATGAATGTAGGAAGGGACTGGGGAAATCATCCATAGTTTGATGCTTGATTTTGTGCCATACTTAGGAGTAGGGGAGCATGGGACCGAGTTGAGACTCATGATGTTATTCTGAGATATCAATTTTTGGTCTTTTTGGTATTTTGATACATGTATTGTAATGTAATGTTGTCTATATATTTTGGATATTTTGTAGAGACATGGTATGTATCGTTATCATCTTTATATGAGACTATTTCTAGCATTGTTTATATATTCATGTCATGTTTACTTATCATATGTATGATTGTTATATTACTTCATCTATTGACTGTCAATGTTATTATGTTGTGTTATACTCTGGTAATGATAGCATAGTCTCCCCAAAGACACACCTAAGGCCCTCGCTTCTAGTCGGCAGCCTCTGGCATTCGGGGAGATGCGCTTGAGGCCATGTGACCAACTGAACTCAGGGCACTGTTGAGTGGTATCTAGGTCCAGGACATTACATCTTGTTATCTTGAAATAAAATTATTTATTTTGAAATCATAAGGGAAATTTATAAAGTGTTTATAAATTATAAAATAAGTTCAAAATAAAAAAATTATTTATATTTTAAAATATGATTTTTTTTATAATTAATTATTTCGAATTATTCAAATTTATGGGGTCTTATTTGGAATATTTAAATATTTTATATTTATATTATGTAAAAATTTTACATAATATAAATGTAATTATAAAATTGTTTATAATTCATGATAATATCATAATATAAAATGAAATACCATATAATGATGAATTAGAAATGTTCATAATGAAATGAATATAAAGTGGTTATATTCATAATTATGGAATTTCCATAATATGTTAGCTAATTTATAATGTTTAGAGTTAGATTTTATTTATGAATTATTTCATAAATGGTTATATCATGTTTAAAGACTTGAATTGTTAACTTATTTAAAATAATATTCCCTACTTTATTCATAGATATAAATTGTTTATATTATAAATGTTTTTTCTTTATTTTAATTATTAAATTAATTCTATGAGATAGATACTTACATTAAATGCTAGGAATGACTCAATAAAATTTAGTTTTTCATCTACATTGACCTCGGTTTTTAATTGGATTTATTATCTTGAATCTCATTGTTGTGCATGGTTTTTTCATATAGGGTGTTAGAGAAATCATGAATTGAATTCTCTTTTGACTAAAGTCTCCCCAGGGAGAGGGACTTGGGGTCGGACTACCTATCGGGCTAGAGTCTTATTCCTTGTCTAGAAATGTCAATGGGTTTGGCTATATATCGCTACGGGATTACTCATGTGGATATCGTTAATCTCATATTACTCAATATTGAAACATTCAGATATGTTTGAATATAATTGAATTTTATTTTTGGGTGAGCAATAAAAACTTTTGGGTCATATAAAAAGGGTTACACATCAATATGGTTTGAACATATTGGCTTGGTGGAGGGAATATGATTTCAAACTAAATATCTATAAGCATTCATACATAAATGGAATAAAATGATATAAGATTGTGAGATTAAATACCCTTCAAATATTAAGTGTTAGATTCCTTCCAAATCATCATTTTTCAAGACCTCAATCATTCAACTGAGTAGTTCCATGCCATAGTCAGGTACCCATGGATTATCTTATGTAAGGAAAGTAAGTGTGGGTTACAGTGGATCATCCTTGAGTAGTTTTGTGTCATTTCCTAGTTCTCCTGGATTATCCTCTGTTAACCTATTCTTTATGATTTCTTTGGGTTACAATTGCTAGGAAACCCTAACGGTTAGGATACTAAAGGAATAGAGTTGGGTTTATCCAAATAATTCATTGGATAAAGAGTTATCTTCTCAATTATCCAAGAGTTATATATTATATGATTGGGATGGTGCTCAACCTAAATAACTAAGTGGTGAGAGAAATGTTATAGCGGACTCATTTCTCAGTGAAATATGGATCGTGTCCCACTAATCACTATAAAAAAACTAAAATTAAAAAAAAATGAAGAAATGTCTCTAATTTAGTGACGTTTTTTAGGAAACACTACTAGAAATATATATATTTATATATCACATTTCCCCGCATCCATGTAAAGATATTTTTAGATATATATATTTAGATATATATATATATATATTAATATATATATATATATATTAATATATATAAACACAAACACATATATATAAACATATATATAAATATATATATATACATATATTTATATATAAAAATGCATATATATTTTAAATTTAGTCACGTTTTTAAGAAAGTGTGGCTATTTAGTGACATCTTTACCGGTGTTTTAAAATGTGGTTAATTGTGTGTGTGTGTGTGTAAATTTATAATTATAATTATATATATGTATACATATACATATATATTTATACACACACACACACACATATATATATATATATAAACATATATATAATATATACATATATATAAACATATATATATATATATATTAAATATATATAAAAACATAAAATATAAACATATATATATATATAATATAAACATAAAATATAAACACACACACACACACATATATATATATAATATATAAACATAATATATAAATATATATATATAATATAAAACATAAACATATATATAATATAAAATATAAACATATATGTAAAATATAAACATATATATATAATATATAAATATATATATAAACATATATATAATATAAACATATAAATAAACATAATATATAAACATTTATATATATAATATATATAAACACAATATATATATAATATAAAATATAAACATATATATAATATAAAACATATATATATATATATATAATATAAACATATGTGCACATATATATATATAATATAAACATATATATAAACATAAAATATAAAATATAAAAATATATGTATTAATATATGTATATTAATATATATATATATATATATTAATTTTTAAATACTAAAATCCATTTATATATATATATATAACATAATAAAATTAAATATTTTAAATTTAGCCACATTTTAAAAAAAAACTTGACTATTTTAGTGACATTTTTATCAGTATTTTAAAACGTGGATAATTATATGTGTGTGTGTGACATGCATATTTATACACACACACACAAACACATATATATAAACACACACACACATCAATTATATATACTAAAGCTGGGAAACTTCTTTATACATGTCACCCGGATATGCTTCCACATCACCCTAAACATGTAATCCTCCCTCCAAACCCTAAAACTACATCACCGTATCCCACCCCCACTCGGGATTTTTCTCAGTACCCCTAGGTTATCGCTCCCCTCCCTGACTCCCCTCTCCCACTCTTGTTCTCGAATATCATATCCAGTTGCACCTCCACCTCTGCATCCTCTACCTTAAGCTCCTCCACCTTCACCTTCTCTGCAACCTGCAACTCTGCCTTCGGCTCTTCCATGTCCAGGTCCTTTTCTCCACTTAGGGTTCCCGCACCCTCGAGCATGTAGCGAGTAACCCATTTCATGGATTTCATATCCTTTCTAGACGTTGTTTTCAAGAGAAATCATTAGTGGCATACTCATGGGAAGTCTATGGTTTTGTGCATCGAGTAGAGTAAGTATCGACACATAGGTCTCCCTGCAATTTATTTCTTGAAAAAAGAGGTTCAGTATCTTTCCTCATATCTATGCTATGTGCTTCTTGCTATATTTATCAAGCATAGACCCTCAATTTATTATCTAAAAAACCCTGGAATCTATTGGATTTGATAATTTTAATGTGGGACTTTTGAATTCTTTGCATGTGGTTTTTCGATTCACATCTAAAATAGAATACTATCAACAATTCAAGATTTTCTCTCTAGATCATTTAATGAGAGATGGTATTTGTTTATCTTTGGTGTTGATTTTAATTTTAAGTGTTGTGATGTGACTCATGGTATATCTAGTTGAGTAGTATTTGGATAATAATTATGTTTGTATAAGTTTTATTTTGAAGTTGTTACTCCTTCAAGGTTTCTTTGTCAGTTTGGTTTACAAGTTTTGATACCGGTTTCTCCTTGAGCTTATTTTTTGTCTTCGTCTTCAAGTTTTTACTGTGATATACCATCTCTTCATGCTTCTCCTCCTACAAATCAGTGCCTGTATGTTCCACCCAACTAGTAAATGAATTCCTTTACCCACAAACTACTATGACGTCTACATTTTTCTTCTATTTCATCACCTTCTTTCTTCCATAAAAATTTTCTAGTTTTATGCAGACATAGTGCAACAAGTGATGACATTATCAACGATCTAATTACTAATAGTTAAAATTTTGAAAACAAAACATCATTCTCCCAAGTAACCTTTGATTTGTGGTTCTTTCATGTAGTATTTTCACTAATTTGAATCTCTTGGGACCCATTTGACTATGAAAATTTATTTTGGTTTCTATTTTCATGGGTTATGTTTAAATGAACCTTGTATTTTCACAATTAATTTTTTATTTATTTGTGTTGAATCATTCACGTAAAATTTTGATCATCCATGGTATTTTCCTGAAGGTATGTTTCACTAATCTGATAAGAGACAAATGATAATTCTTATGGGGCAAGATGATATTAATGCTTGAGTACCATATTTATTTCCTATATGCTTATTTATGTATTTATATTCATGTGTGTGTATTTGTTTTCATTTTTAGTATTCACTCACCAGTGTATATATATATATATATTTATTTATTTATCTTCATGTGTGTGTATTTTTTTTCATTTGTAGTGATTTTTATACTGGAATTTTTTGTGTCTAGAAGCACAGGATGTGACCATGATAAAATTTCTTGTATATGGGGTATTACTCAGAGAAATGATGGATGATCCTATTTTGACCAACTATAGGTGTTATATAATCCTTTTTTAATGACTTATTTTTTCTTATCCTAGATTCCATTAGAAACCATATTTTTATGTGTCCTTACATTAATTTTTTTTGGACATGATCCTACTAGTGTAATTATAGTGGATGAGGCCCATGAAAGATCCCTTTTGACAGATATCTTATTAGAACTCCTAAAAAAGTTTTTGTAAGTTCAATCTCTATGAAATTTTTTCAAAAACCAAATAGTTAATATGTATCCTTTTTCACTTATCATCATAAATCCATATCCAACATTGTCAATGTGAACTACACCTCATTATTTCATCAGTTATAATTGAAGCAAAATCAATGTATTCTTTTTTATAGAGGAGTTTTTATTTCAAGGACTAATATGCAATACAGTTTATCTTTTTTTTGGTATGGTTGTCTCCATTCAATCATGTTGATCACACCTATTTTAAATATTGAAAATTAGTAAAAAGCATCGAAGAGTCGATGTTGTAGACCTTGGACCTAGGGCTGAACTTCTATCTTATCCGTTGAGGTGTGTTGTTTCTATTTTTTGACTTTTTCCATTAACTCTTATAAATTTGCACCTTCTGAACTTTTATATTTCTCTGTATTTTCTTTTAAAAAACCAAAAAATCATGCTTAAGCAACCAATTTGTCTTATAGTGGTTATATTTTTTTGTGACACAACAACAACAACAAACAATCCTTAAAACACAAGGTATTTTTTGGGTGATATTATGAAAATTTAATTGGACCTATTAGGGTAGGGGGTTTGATGTGTAAATATATTATATTGAAGAACCTATCTCAGATTATCTTCAAGCCTTGGTTTCGACTGTTATGTCAATTCATGATCAGGTGTTTTTTTCTTTAGAGTAATGTGTTTATGTGATAATAAGTTCATGCACACATTTTCTAAATGTTTAATCCACTATAGAGTGCCTATTTCATATTATTATCAATGATATATCCTTCAAATGGTTTTCATTTGCATTTATGGAATTGTTTTCAGTACTTTTCATTTACACTTATCTTCTCTGTGGGGTATCTCATAGTTTCATATCAAATATAAATAATTTGTCCTAAAAAATGCAATATTGCATATTTATTTCCCATTTTCTTATTTAAGAGCCCATGGGTGATGTTTCATTATTTCTTATGGGGAAAGATGATATTGATGTTGTAGTCCAGTTGATAACTGAAGAAACTCAAAACAATGCAAGAAGTTTTTTAAGTGCGTATGTCATATATTTTACAGAATTCTATAAATATTGTGATAGTTCAACTCCTGTTGTATACTATCTTACTTTGAGATTAGTATTATTTCAAATACTACTATTGTATCAACTACTACTATATAATCTATTTCTTTAAACTTAGTATTTTTTCAACACCTACTATATATATAATCTATCAAATCCTACTATATATATAGTTTACCCCATAAAATTCATATTTAGAAAACTTTGATGCTCTTTAGATAGTTGGAAATGTTGACCATGATGGTATGTTATATTTCTGAACACATACCACATTCAACGGTTTTTTTACTATAGTTTTTCTTAAAATGAATTATAACATTGTGATGTTTTTTTTATTTGTGTTGATCAAAATTTAAACATGACATGATATTTCTATTTATAGGTTACCAAACCATATGTTCACGTATCCAGTATTCTCTTCATTGATATTGTCGAGGGTGTTTCTCTTCTTTGAGAGAAATTTTAAATGGGTTCTCTATCTAAATTTCTAGAACATGCAAGATTTGTTTAATTTCTGATATTGTCTCATAAATGTCATTTTCTTTTGAATTAGAGGGTTTATTTCTTGTAGAAGTTCATTTTATGTTAGGGGACCGAGTATCTTTGGAATCTTGATTCTTCTATGTTTCTTCTTCCTTTTTAACTTTGTTTCTTCACCATATATTTAGATTATTATTCTTGAAAAGAAGTTTCAAGGGTAGTTTGAGACTCGACATGCATTGGAAAAAAGAACTTGGTTGCAGGTATAATACTTTTCACTATAGTTTCTTCATTATTTTGGTTTAAAAAAATGATTTAATACCTTTAATTGACCTTGAAAATATTCCAATTAATAGTCAATATAACATGAAGGGTATGGACTCTCTTTATGTTGTGATTAAAATCCATTTATATGTATTTTTTTCTAGGTCTTGATAGTATTATTTACTACTAATTAATGTAAAAAATGAAATGTCTTACATGTTATTATGTACTGGCCCCATAACATTATTTTCAACATGGAATAACTTTAAGATATGTTTTCATGATTGAATTTAATTCTACAAAAAATCATCTCCATAGAGCAATTAAAATATTTTGTAAAACCAGTAAGTAAATAGTTCTTGGTATATAAGTCTAAAGTTCTTTGACACAGGAGGTGTAGATTTTTGTTTTCTGGTCACAATGCATATTATTCAAGTCAGGGCATGAGTATCTTTAGAATTCTGATTCTTCTATATTTATTCTTCTTTTTTAACATTTTTTTTCACTATCTGTTTACTTTCTGTTGCTTGAAAAGAAGTTTCAAGGGAATTTTTAACCCCAGCATGCTTTTGAGAAAGCAATTGGTTGTAGGTTAATTACTCTTCAATATAGTTTCTTCATTATTTCGATTAGAAAAATGATATAATGCCTTTCAATTACCTCAAGACACTGCGACTACATTAAGCCATTCCACTAAACTACATAACGGAACAAAGGATTATTATATGACTGAAAAATATGACTGACTTTTTCTACTGTAATATCAAGGTAATACTGCATGTTTGTTTTTTTAATTTTTAAATTTGTTTTTGGATTAGTTGTTTAATGTAGGAAGTGTATTATACTATGCAGTTTAAAATAAAAATATAATATTGCATCTTGATTGTATTATTATCAATATCTAGCTTCATAAGTACTATTTAGTATATATAATAATGTTATAGTTCATAAAATAATCTTAGAATAGTATAGGAAGTAGTAAGAATATAAACATTGTGCAAGAATAAAATGTTGGTGTAAGAAACTAGACCAAAACAAGATTTTAAAATCAGATGGAAATTTGAATCACATGGTTCTACTATTGGAATTAAAAACACACCAAAACATACAATGAATTAGATATGTATATGTATTGAAAAACACATAGATCATATATGATTCATTTTAAATTTTGTGGTTCATATTAGAAAATGTATGGTTTCATAATTTCTAAATATTTGAAAAAAATTTGTATCACCACGCAATGAAATCAACCACAATATAGTGTTAGTGATCCGAATTTCATTGTCTTTTCCAGTTTGAAGTGGTCTACATAGAAACACAGTGATTTCAATATGACACGTGTAAAATGGAATTAGAGTTCTTTATTTTTATTTACCTACCACAAGGCTTATATATGACTCCCAAAGAATAGAAGTCATAATTAAGCAGTGTTGTAGATTCCGGGATGCATGCATTGTGAAAGAGCAGACATGAGGTCATGTTACGAGATAAAACCTACACCATAAAGAAAGTTAAGGTGAATTTTTTTTATGATTATTATTTGGATACATTCACTCCATAGGTGAAGTTTATACTACATTATATGAAGAGAAATATATAGAATAAGGTGAATTTTTTTCATGATTATTATTTCAAAACCTTCACTCATGAATTTTTGAATTTGTATTCTAATTAGTAATGTGCATCATGAATATTTCTATGTTTCCCTTTCCATTCTTATGTGATATTTTTGTTACAAAAAATGTTTGAAAGTTACATTTCATATGTGAACTTCTCTCAACTACCAAGCATCAGAAATCAACACTCACCTACCATTTTGGCTCACTCCTCACTTTATTTGGAAATATTTTTTAGGAACATGGCATATTAATCCACCTTTAGCCTTGATATATTGTTGTTTTAATATTTCAATTTTTATATATAAATAATTTGTTGAATCTATTGGAAGATATTCAAGTTGATGATTCAGTAATCGGGTATATTGTAATTATCCTTTATGATTTCTACTGTCTAAACTACCTATATATTTGGAGTCCATTTTTATTGCTATATTTTGTACCACTAATTTAAGTTTTCAATATATTCATTGTATTCAATATTAATGCAGGGTTTTCCCTACATACACTATGACAGGTTTTACTATAACTGGATTTAGGAGTTATACAACATCATGGAATATACAAGCTGTGGGGGAATGCATGAGTAGTGTATCATTTCACTTTTTTTCTTTGTTATTAGTTTCTTCTACTTATACTATTTATCACTTGTGATACATGTATTTCAAAATTGAATCATGTGTTGTTTCTCATTAGTGGATGAGGCTTTTAATTTAAGCATTGGATGTATTTTTAGATCATTGGAACATGTATTTTATTTGAGTTGGATCATGTTTTTTAATTGAGTAGTGGATCATTTTATAACATTAATTTATATCACCATGCAAACGCACGGGTAAGTAATAGTATATATATATATATTAATATTAATATAAAAAAATAATATATATATATATAATATATATATATATATATACATATATGTTTAACATATATATATAATATAAACATATAAATAAACATAAAATATAAACACACACACACACATATATATATATAATATAAACATAAAATATAAAAATATATATATAATATATAATATAAACATATATGTAGAATATAAACATATATATATTATATTATATATATATAAACATAAAATATAAACATGTATATTAATATAAATAAATATATATATATATAATATTAATTTTTTAAATACTAAAATCTATTTATATATATAAATATAACATAATAAAATTAAATATTCAATATCAGAATATGTTATTTGGTCCGCTTCTTCCTTTTGATGCTGAAGGTGCAGGGATCGACTTCTAGTGGAGGCATATTTTCTCTTTTGGCGTGCAAGGGTGGGGCATATTGGAGGGGGGTCATAGGTGGGGTGTATAGGAGGGAGGATGAGGCGTATTGGAGAGGGGAGGGGGAGGATCATGGGTGGGGTGTAAGGGAGGGCCTTCCTGTGTAGAATTTTTTTTATTGTAAAAAAAAAATCATCCATAAAAAAATTATGAATTTCAAAAAAAAATACCTATATTTTTTAGAAACATCGATAAATGAGGTGTGATTTACCGATGTTTCTAAAAAAATCAGCAAATATGGTGTCTCTAAATAATGATGTTTATAAACATCTCTAATTACTGATGTTTATAAACCTCAGCAAATTACCGATGTGTATAAACATTGCTAATTAATCCACACCTCATTTATTGATGTTTTTTTAGAAATGTTGGTAAATGAATTATCGATGTTTTAAAACATTGCTAATACAAAAAAACATTAATAATTTATGTTTTTTAGTAGTGAATGGGTGTGATGAATTTAAAAGGGGTCATAATTTTAGTGGAATACCATTTAATAAAAGTCCTCATTAATGGTTGTAAAACATGATACTCATTTAATAAAAGCTTCTATTGTGGATGAATGGCATCATCATCAAGATTGACCTTAAGATCAATCATTTAAAAGGAGAAACTGAATGGCAGAAACTTCATTAACTGGTATCATAATTTGATAATTTTTCTCAAACGAGGAGAAACATTTTATCTATTGGAACATCCACTTTTTAAGAAACCCACTAGTGAGGCTGTTCGACAAAAATATTTAGATTACTATGATAAAATTATATAAGATTGATAGGAATTCCCCACACTCATGCTCATTACCATGGAATCTAAATTTGAAAAGTAACATGAGACCCTTAATTTTTATCAAATGATAGATAACCTGAAAAGGATCTATTAGGAGAAGACTAGGCATTAAATATATTAAGTGTTTGAAGCACCTTTTTAGTGTAAGATAATGGTAGTAACCTCATTATTCACTCATCTAATTAATATGATTGGGTAATCCAATGATTTGGAGAGGCTAGGGTCACCTCTTAATCTTGAATTAGATACATATTTCATTCTACAACCACTACCAAAAATATTTCGAGAGTTTACTATGAATTATAATATAAATTAATTCTATAAACCTTTACCATATCTCCTTAATATGTTGAGTATTTTCAAGTAGGGTATAGGTGGTCCAGGCTCAAGTACCATGTTGATAGAGAAAAAGGAGAAAGCTAAAGTTTTTTGTTAGAAGAGAAAGAAAAGAGGTTGTTGATAGTCTATACAACCAAC
The DNA here is from genome assembly GCA_963277665.1 of Viscum album. Lineage (NCBI taxonomy): Eukaryota > Viridiplantae > Streptophyta > Magnoliopsida > Santalales > Viscaceae > Viscum > Viscum album. The sequence goes on along the minus strand of OY728141.1, from coordinate 200,106,216 downwards.
TAAGTTAAATAATAATAAAGGATAATGTTTTCATTATGGAAAAATTATCTATTAGAGAATAAATTGTTCAGATTACCCGAAGGGTTGTAAGAATATTAGTGGAGAGTCCACATCCGATTTAAATGTTATAGAATCTAATTAGATTATTCTAAAAAATATATGATATCAACAGCATAATTTTCAAAAGATATAAATATACAAAAATCAAAAGATGAGAAAGAATTAAATATTGGAGCTTGAATTTATCTTTCAAGTATTGGAGTAAATGAGTTGTTACATTGATGACTTGTATGTTTCATGTTTGAATGAAATTGTCATAAGATGTGTATTTTTATCTCATTTTTCTATTTATAAGAGCATGTAAACAATTATTGTTTAATAAAATGATATGGGTGTTTTTAATACACATAATTATTTATATAACATGATTTAAGGTAGACTATAAATTTATTGTTGTAGTTTGGGAGTTAATCTTGTTTTTATTTATGAAAATGTTTTGAAAAAGTGAATGAAATCAAGAAAATTTTGACTGGTATTCTAAATTTTTTTGAGAATATATGGACTAGGAATATGATGTTTAGGTTATTAGTGTTGTATAGATAGAACAAGTGGGTAAAATTTCAAACAAGAAGAATAAAAGATAGTTAAAAGGTTCAAAAAAAGTTTCTTCAAGGATATAGTAAAAGGACATTGGATCCTAGGGTTGTTAGGAAGGAGGAATAATTATTCCATTTTGATTGTATTATCCTAAATATCTTAAGGTTTTTAGGAAACTTTATGGAATGTACATGTCATGTGTATGTGTTATAGAAATCAATTATTTAATTTTGAAGGGTGTGTGATACCAAATGAATAATTTACAAGTGTTATAAATATAAAGGATTTTAAAATAAAATAAATAATAAAATAATATTGTAGTTTATATTCCTATGATAAAGTAAAATAGTTACTATATCATGTATTTTAATGTAATAGAATCGATGTAGATCATATGGATATATCTAAAAGATGTGTATCTTCATATTATTTCTCTTATATGGAAAGACAAGTTTCTAGATAATAAAGAGTTGTTATGAAAAATTTTAAGATGATTAATTGAATATTAATGGGTTATGATTCATCAAATTAAATAAAATATTATGAAAAATAGATAAGAATAAAAAAAATTATCCAAGATAAAGTGTTTATCAAGAGGTTTTATAAGGAATGTGTTTACACCTCCCATCGGTGATATATTTTAATAAAGTCTTATTTTCAAAATAAAAATTATTCAAGCACATAGAATGTCATATAGAAACTATATTTAATTTATTAATAATTCATAAAAAAATAAATAAACATAATTTCCTAAACACAAAGTAATTTGTGTATCCTAGAAAGATATTCTGAAATCAATTAAGTGTCTAAGAGACAAGTGGGAGTATGTTTGAACTTAGGGTAGTTCAAAGTTTACTAATAAAGGATTATAATAGTCTAATATTATAAAGTTAATTACACTTTATACCCTAAAATATTTTAGGGTATTTTGGTAAATATAAATATAAGTAGTTGCATTAGTTACCGTAACAAAAAAAGATATCACTTTATCATAAAAGAGTTTAGGATGTACTGGTAAATAATAATGTAACTAGTTACATTATTTCAAGGAAATATTTGATGTAATATGGTTTCAAGGATGATAATGATGAACATAGAAAGATTTCTAAGTAGACAACAAAATTTGACATCGTAACATTTTATGTTGTGAACTTAAGAAGTTTGGATATGCTCAAGTAGTTGAATGTTATGAATATGATTCCTAAATATTTCCATTATTCAAGATTGTTGTCTTCATATATATTGCCCACTAAATATTTAGAGGGGTATTTTTATGATATGGTCTAATAAATATGTGAAAAGAACTATATATGATGTAATGAGTTAACAAGACGCCTAAAAGTGTTTCATACACAAGGACGATCTTACATTTTATCATATATGACATGATAGATAGGATCTCATATAGGGTTTGTTAAATATTCTTGAAATATTTTAAGGATATGAAAATGTATCACATTAGAGGTAATATTTACTTTATCACTCTTTCACATTGGTTACATAAATGTATATATAGATATACATTTCATGAAGTGTAATGATATTTGACCTCTGAAGTTATGAATTTGAGTTTGATGTGTTTGGTGGACTAGTGAAAACACCTGAGAGGGGTGTAAATCAGGCGTTGACAACTATTTACCGATTCTAAATTATTATTTGATTCTTTACACCCTTTATAATTAGACCACTATTGTCAGTTAGTGAAATTTGATCTATTAAAGTTCAACCTAGAAATCAATCAATTATATGCATGCAAGTACAGTAGTAAAGAGGCACACTATATTTTTATAAGGATCGGTACAAAGGATTACTCATTTTTTTTTTGATTGATTATTCACCCTAACCATGTATTATCCACTATAAAATGATGTTGACTACAATGTGTGGTGTTTTCTACACCAAAATTGAGTCTCACAGTGTTTAAAATGTTTGCGTCTTATAAGACTTATTTTTATAGAATCATACTGGACTTATCTCTATAACTTCACACTACTCCATCGAGTTAGATGGTGATCTACCTATATACCTTGATTCGTACAAGTTATATGGAATCCCACCATATATATGTTGGTTCTTGATTTGAATTTCATCTTGGAAGTAGATCTTTAGTTTTGTACATGATAACTCTACACCAATATAATAGATCTTCTTCAACTCATAGTAGGGTCTTCAAATGCCTTAATATATTCAAGATATACTATATGAAACTTGGTCTCCACCATAGCTCAACTTCACACTTTTTTAAAAAACCTAATCAACTAGATTCCTCTCAATTCAATAACTTCATCTCTCTCAAACTGATCTTAGATTTATTGATGGATCCTCTTCTTCTCCTTCACTACAAAATATAGTGGGATCTTCAAGAGATGTATAGAGAGAGATTCAAATATCTCATATAACCACTCTTGGTTTCTCAATGTTCTTCATTTCAAGAAGTAGAAACTGCTTATTCAAGATAGAATATATGAAACTTGGTCACCACCATATATCAACTTCACACTTATTTATTAAACCTTCTAAACTAGATTCATATAAATTAAGTAAATTCATCTCTCTAAAACTGATCTCAAATTTATGGATGGAACCTCTTCTTATAATTAACTAAAACATGAAGTGGGATCTTCAAGAGATAGATAGATAGAGATTCAGATATCTCATATCACCGATCTTGGTTTCTCAATGTTCTTCATTTGAAGATGTAGAAACTACTTATTATTTTTGTATTTCTTCCTCCTCGATCTCCTCATGAACATGTGGCATCATTTAAGTGTATTAAATGGATTCCATAAAAATTAAAAACCTTAAATGGAAATTCAAGGGTAACTACTCACTACCATACATAAATATTTATCATGGAACACCAATTTTAGTTTCACATGATAATTTATGCACTTCTTTTTTAACTCAAGGGATATTCCCAGAATACCCTCATTTATTACAACTCATTATTGAAACTCATCCTAAAATATCTTCATAAGATATTTACAATAGGTAAAAATTCTTATTTATATTTTTCTTTCTCATTTTTCTTAGCTTGATTAAATATTATCTTTAGATAAAAACACACAATAGGCTCATGATCTTCTTCCTCAAAACTATCCATAAAAATCACAATACAAAACTTCTAGTTGTATCATCATTACACAAAAAACATATGTGGGGACCTTATCTTCACTTATGATAACACACAACAGTTTTTAACATTGTATTTTAAGTGATTAAATGAAAATTTTAAAGTATATACACTTGTATTTGTACATGGCAGCAACATCTTAGCTCTTCATCTTTCAGTCTTGGGAAAATTCCCAAACTTCTATCTCAATAACTCTCAAACACTTGAACAATATTATATCAAAAAAATTTGGTAATGATAAATAAAAACTTAAAATTCATTGGTTATTAGTTAATGAAAATATCAGATCATGTCTTCTTTAATATTCATGATGTTATGAACTCAAATTCACAACACAAGCATTGACATATTTCAATTTCTCTTCGGAATTAGAAATTCTAGAAATTTAATTTTTCATAAATCCTTGATATTATCTTTTCATGGATGAAGATAGACTCCTATTTTTATCAAATATTTGATTATAAACCTTTTTAGGTTTTTTTATGTTTATAAAATGAACAAACAAATCTTGAATCATCCCAAATATTATCATCTTTGTCAGATTTGAAATTCAGAAACTAAATTTTTCATCCAACAGAAATTTCAAATATTTCTTAAGTCTTGAAATATTACATTGGGGACTTAAAAACCATACATTTTTCAAGTCTTAAGATTAATAATATAGATCTTCAGAAGAATTATTACACTTAATGTCTTTGAAAATTTTATGCATCTGCCTAAAATCTTATATTTGGAAATACTTATATTCAGAGGCTTGCGCCTAGTGGGAAGTCATACTATTAGCCTTGGAGTCATATGATGAAGTAATACAATCTTTAATTTTTAATTTTATTGTCTTACCATGAAGTCATGAAATCAATATTAAAGACTTATGTTCAGTGACAAATCTTTACATTTGACACCTGAAGTCTTACATTCATTTTGAAGTCATATGTTATAGTAGGAAAAGCCTTATGCTCAGGACTCTTCCATTTTTTCAGTTCCCACTCTAAAAATTTTAAACTTCATGAAATGACTTCATGAACTCTTCAAGGTGAATCTAAACCTTCTAAACCTTCATCCAAGTGTTTCTATACACTAATTTTAGCAGTCCTCTACATCAACATTCTAGGATGGCCTTATCCCATTTCATGGGTCTTCCAACTCCAATTTGATAGCCTTTAACTTTGATTGAAAGCATAAATTAAAGCTATTTTTTGTGGGAATACACTTCACTCTTCGAAACTATTGTAGACAGTATTGTAACTCCTCATTCGGCACATGTCATGTTCTTCTATGAATACCAGTTTTTCAATCATCTAATTTAATAGGGGATTCCCACTTGAATCTATCCAGAAATGTATTCAAGGGAATTAAACTCTTATTTCTTATTTACCCATAGTGTTTGGGAATAATATATTCTTATTTGGTGGGTGGATACTCAATCTATCACCCATATCATCACTTTTTCATCGTGACATTGATACTGACAACAATATCAAATGATAAAAAATATAATCATCAACCCCAAGGGCACTCCAATCTTCCTCTTTGGATTTTTTTTCAATTCAACATAAACTCCAACACTCAATGTAATTATACTCCCCCTAATTAATGATGAATTTGAAGGTAGGGAAAATTTTCTCCCCTTAATGTAAGGGTGATCACATCCAATTGAAATACCTTTTCTTCTCCCCATAATATTATAATAATAATAATAGAGAAGGTATAAACCACATACTTATTAACAATGATCCATAAATCAATCACTCTAAGTATACTTGAGAAAAATAAGTTTAAAAACATTACTTCATAACCTAGACACCAAATTTGTACATGAAATTTCTCAATGTAGTGTAAATTTTTATTTTTTAATAATCAAGGGTTGTATAAATCAGATTTTCAAAATTGTATATGGGATTTCACTCATCTTAACAAACACATTATAAAATTAAAGTGTAAGTAGATTAATTACCCTTTTTTCAAACTAATAATCACCTTTAAGTATTATAATAATCACAAATCATAAAAGGTTAAGGAGAGTGAGTATCATACCATACACATCATAAATGACAGGGTTGTCCAGATTTCCAACTTTTAAGAATATAAGAAATCTCCAGCAGCCTTCACTTTATCAGTTTTTCCCCCTCAAGGGGTGCACTCCATAATTCAATATCATAGAAATTTCTTTCTAGAATTAGGCTCTATAAAATTAGGATACCATTTTATTACTCATACCAATTGAAAATTTAGCTCACTATGATGACCACCCTTCATGGTTGTATGAGTATCACAACCTTCCTTTAGACTTCACCTTTAATCCCTAGCATTGAAACACAAGTAATGTTGATTTGGGAATAAGGTTGGCTTTCCACTACTCCTATGTTATAGCACTAGGGCTGAGACTTATTTCTCAACCTAGTTGAATTTTTATTTAAAGCACTCAAACGTATGCTCTTATTCATGCTTGTAGCTTATTTTAATTTCCAAATCTAAAAAACTTGAGGTATTATGGACTTCTTTTCATTCATAACAAGTTTCTTAAATGGAAGGTATTTATTTTCTTGATAAAGTATGACAGTTTTAGTTTTTGATGCTTTCTTCAGTCCCCTTGCTTCTTACAATTTCTCAAACCATGTGATAATTATTTCATTAGTCTCATACACCACTATTATTTCTTATGTGGATTGTTTCTTTATAATAGTATATTTAGAATTAGAAAACAATGGTTCTTTCCCTTTATCACTTTTCAACTCATTTTGACTAGGTAGGACTTCCATACACTTGTTAGGAGTGTGTCTAAGAAAGTTACACCTTCCATGCATGATTTATTTCTTCATTGATTAACCATTATTGGGTAGCTTCTTGGATTTCATCAATGGATTCTTAAGAGTGGTTTCATCAACTTTATTTACTTGTTTTCTCCTCAAGGTAGACTTTATCTTACCTTTAATCTTCATATGTTGTTGTATACTTCTCTTCTCTTGAACATAGGATCTCTATTTGTTTGATATATACCAAAATTATTCGTATGTGTGGCCAAGAATTTTTCAAAAGTCACGAAATATTTATACCTTTTCAAATATGTTCTTTAATGATAAATTATTCCTTTTCTGTAAAACCTATTTCTTTTATAGATCAGGTTTGTTCTCACTTTCAGTTTTTCCCCATTTCTATAGGCCTTCTCTGACTTTCATATGTTGACATGTTATGCCAACAATTTATGACCAAGTGTTTGAACCTCCAACAACACCAACAGTATCTTGAAAATATCTTCTTTTTTCTTATTGATGATATCTATCTAAATTTTTCTACTTGATAGCCTTGTTATTTTTATGTTGTTTCACCTATATTGTTGCCATAGTTTTAGGGTAAACACTTCCTACACTTTCTAACATCTACCCTTGTTGATTTTTTAGATTATTATAATTTTTACTAACCCACATTTTTACTAAATTTAATTTATATCCAGTATTGTTTGACAAAACTAATTTTTTGCATGCATGACCATTTGGACCGTGGGTGTTCCGATTCCATGTGCTTGAGGTGAAATATTATCCAACACTTATCAATCACTCTTTACCACTGACATGAGTAGCCTTTTTGGGAAAAATAAACCTTGAGACTTGAGTGGTAGCATTCTTCATTTCATATTTTTGAGAAGTTCTAGTATAAATTGATTATAGATTTTAGAGTTTCAATTCCAATTCAAGACACTTTAAAATAAATGTATTGTTTTAAGCCATAATTGTGTCCAGTTTTACTTCCTATTTTTTCTTCATAATTTCAATCTCAAATTCATTCAAATATCTTATTTATTTCAAGAAACATTCAATGTCCTTCACACTTTTTAATTTTATCTTCAACCGATCATTCCTGACACCAATAGTAGCTTAATGAAAATCTATCTATGCATATATTCTATTTTCTTGATCTTTAATAACTTTTACTTTCTCATCAAGATATAATTGAATGTTTTATTTTTCCATTGAGATTTTTTCTCAACTAATATTCAAGAATCTCTCCTTAGCTTTCAGCTCCTTGATGAGAGACTTGTATTTTTACAACTACCCTACCAATGCACTTTTCATGGCTTCATCATCATCTATAATCTATGAATTTTCATCATTTAACTCCTGAATAAAACCAAACATGTGATCAAAAAATTTAGTGGGAAATTTCTTTAATGATCTCTAACCTCATAATAAAATTTTTCAATATCTTTAATTCCATCAGTCTCAATATAATTGGAACTAGTAGCACCGTTTCAACTACCTTTAGCTTCTAGAGATCCTTCCATGTTTATTGAGGTTATTCTCAACTTCTTAGTCTGTTTCTTTCTCTAATTTTCCATGATCTTGAGGTAGACTTATACTTTTATAGTAACAGGAGTGGAATCATATTTTTCCATTATATTCTCTTCACTCATCTCAAATTTCCACTTTATAAACTCAAATGAAATTTGGTGGGTCTTCAAAATAGATCCAATCAGAGGTGATTATACCTTTTATACAAGTTGATGTTCCAAATGGACCAATTATAACACCTGATAGGGGGTGAATTAGGTGTTGATAACTTTTTAGCAATTTTAAATTCTTCTTTGATTCTTTTACCCCCTTTATAATTAAACCACTATCTCCAATTATTTTAATTGGATCTATTAACATTTAATCTGGAAATAAATTAAATGTATGCATAAAAGTAAAGTAGAAAAGAGGTCAATAGTATTTTTATAATATTTGGTATAAATACTTACTCCTAGTAGTGATATTTTATTCTTCTCAACTACAGATTTTCCACTACAATATAATTTTTATTACAATGGGTTGTGTTTCCCATTTTGACACTAAATCTAACCGTGTTTATAATATCTAAGTCTCACAAGAACTATTTTTATAGAATCACACTAAACTTATCTCTATAGCTTTACATTGTTGTCTCTAGGTTGTATAGTGATATCCTTGTATACTTTGAGTCACATAGGTTCTATAGTGCCCCACCATATATATATTTAGGTTCTTGATTTGAAGTTCCTCTTGGAAGTACATTTTTGGTTCTATATAAGATGCCTTTAAACCAATATAATAGATTTTATTTAAATATTTGTAGAGTATTTGAATGTCTTTAGATAATCAAGATAGAATATATGCAACTCAGTATCTACCATAGATCATCTTCACAGTTCTTCAACAAACCCACTCACTTAGATTCCTCTCTATTTAATAAATTTGGATCTCTAAAACAAATATCATATTGATGACTGACTCTTCTTCTCCTTCTCTACAACATGTAATGGGTTCTTCTTCTTTAAGTGAGAGGTCTTTAGATATCACACAACACCTCTCTCAGCTTCTCGTTGTTCTTCATTACAAACAGCAATGATTGATTCTTATTTTTTTATTTCTTCCCCATTAATCTCCTCATGCACATGTGGCATCATTTAAGTGAATTAAATGGATTCTATCAAAATCAAAAACCTTAAATGAAAATTTTGTGGAACTTCTCACAAATATCCATAAAGCATTATCATGGAATACCCATTTTTGTTTCCCATGATACTTTATGCACTACTTTTTAAACTCAGGGGATATTCTTACAATACCCTCACTTATTTCAACTCATTCTTGAAACTTGACCCAAAATATATTTACAAGATATTTATAGCAGGCACAAATTCTTCGTCATCTTCTTATTTCTCATTTTTCTTATATTTGTTGAAAATTATATTCAGATAAAAATACACAATAGTCTTGGACACTTCTTTCTCAAAACTATCCACAAAAACGATAGTACAAATCTTCCATCTGTATCAGTAGTACAAAGTAAATAGATGTGGTGTGGAACTTATCTTCATTGGTGGTAACACACAATAGTTTTTCTCATTACTGTGTTAGATATTACATGAAAACAATAAATCCTACAAACTCATACCTATACATAGCAACAACATCTCAGCTCTTCAACTTTCAGTCTTGGTAAAAATTTCAAACTTCCATTTTAGTTCCTCTCGAACACTCAAACGGACTGAGATCAATACATAGAGGAAATGATAAACACCATCTCAAGATTCATTGTTTATTCATTCATAATAATATTAGATCTTGGATTCTATATGATTCATGGTGTTCTGAAATCAAATGTACAACACAAGCATCAAAAAAAATTAATTTATCCTCAGATTTAGCAATTCTGGAAACATCATTTTTTATAAAACCTTGATCTTACTTTTTTCATGGATGAAGATCAAATCGTCTTTTCATCAAAGCTTGGATTATAACCTATTATAGTTTTTTTTTTATGTTTATACCATGAACAAACAACTCTTCCATCTCCCAAATATTCTCATCTTCATCATATTCAAAATTTGGGAACTTGGTTTTTCATTTAGCAGAAACATCAAATTTTTCTTAATTGTTTAAGTCTTACACTGGGGACTTCAAAACCTTACATTTTATAAGTCATATGATGAATACTATGGCTCTACATCAGAATTATTATTCTTACAAACATTTCCAGTTTTTTGAATTATCCTAAAGTCTTACATTCGACAAGGCTTGCCTGTAACACCCGAGACTTTTATAAGAAATGTTTTGTTTTTATTTTATATAAATCATCAAAGGAATCTTTCACTACACACAACACTAGCTTGGCTTTCTTTACACGCAATCGCGACCTTCCTTGATAGCTTGCATCGTACGCAATACCGAGTTTCACTAAACAATGATATGATATTAAAATATTATTAAAACTAGCCGTTATGAATAGTAATAACCACTTTTTGAAATTTTGTAAATTTTATTTTTCAAAATGGAATTCATTTTTGGATTCGTAATATCGAAATTAGCCTAGGGTGAAATTTTGGTTTTTTTCTGAAAACTTTCAATTTTTGATGAATAGTGAAAACACTGGGTTACTATTTAAAAACAAACTTTTTATTTAAATAATTATTTATTTTATTTAAATTTATTTTAGGTCAAAATTGATAAATAATACCTATATAAGTTCAATGCAATTCATTGGTGTAATTTTATAATAATTTTAGATATATAAAAATTTTATTGAACTTTTCACCGTCTTTTACCCACCTCCTAGGAGAATTTGCAAATTTACATAAAATTTAATTTTACCGCTTCTGTGAGTGGAATTTCAAAAATACGAGAGACACGGTTGATGTCAGTAAGTAAAATGTGGTTCAATGAGATGAAAATAATTTTGGGTGAATAGTAACTTTTTACTTTTATTTACCACAGTTAAAAGTAAATAGGGTAATTAAGGGTAAAAATGATATTATTATTACCCTAACACACATCCTAATTCTATTTTATAAGTTTAATTTGACCAAAAACAACCTTAGGAATAAAATATGACCATTTAGGCCCACTTGGATTAGATTAGGGCATTTATTATTAATTTATTTAAAGAAGGGTTAAAATAGATAAAATCAAAGTTTAATAAGTAAATCATTTTTAATATAGGGTAATACATAAGATAAATTCGAATATAAATATTAATTAGAAATATAAGAAGATTTAATATATAATGGTATTTTATTTGTAATTTTTAGACAATAAATAATCTAATTTATTTATGACACAATGATGATGCAGTAGTTATCTTATTAATGAAATATTGACATAATTGATGTTATAAATACCCAAATAAATGTAATTTGAGACTTTTTATGAATTAAAATAATTTTCTATGTTAATATGACATTTTATTATTGATTTAATTAACTTTTTTCGAATTAATATTTCTGTTATGATTTTTTAAAAAATCAATTACCAAATAGTGTCAAAATTGACATAAAATAGTTTTTAAAACAAATATTATATTATTAATTGTTATTTTATTCCTAAAAATCTAAGGTTCGGCCAAATAACTTAGATAAGGTTATATATATTAATAATAAACAACTTGGGGTTCTTTTGTCTTGTTATAGTAAGTTTATTAACCTTATAGTGTAAGAAAACAAGAAGACACGGTAAAAGTAAAATTATTTAACTTAAAGTTAAATCTAAATGATAAGGTTAAAATAGAAACCTAAACTTGTCTAAATTATATTGTATGAGATTATTTCGACCCATCCCCACATTAGATTCTAAATAAATCAATTTGGATCTATTTAAAACCGAATATGACTTTATAATAAAATAATATTTTTAGTTTTTCCAAAGGTGCCCCTCTCCTCGCTTATAAAAGGGAACCTCTTCTCTCTCTTCCTCACACCACTTTGAGCCTTCAAGCTCAGACAACCCCTGCCAATTTATCCTATACACTTCCCTAGAAACATACTAGAGTTCATGGTATTCTTCAAAGTCCAATTTTAGTGCCCTAAAAGGAGGTCTCAAAGAGGCGCTTCAAAGAAGAGGTAATTTTTTGTTACCGATTCTTTCAACTTTATTTCTTCTTCCACTTCTTCTTCTTTAGTTGTTTCATTTTGAATTAATAACATCAGTATCACTCATATACTTATAATTTATTATAAGTATGAAACAACCCTATTTCACCATCTATACATCCTACGGAAAACGAAATCACCGCGCGTGCATACGTACGGAATACCGTCTCCACGCCGTGGTGTAATCTATTTTCCACCACCACCTTACTTGGATGGGTATAATGGTGTAAAGAATAAATATATATGATTATTTTAAAGTGATATTGATTCTGAAATAGTATACATACACTCCAATACAATTCCACGATCATGGGAATGATATCATCGCTCGTGCGTACGTACGGAATACCATCTCTACGATGTGATGTGACTCGTTCTACATGATTTTCATTGCATAATGATTACATAAATGAATTGAGTTAATAAATATTATATATATAAAACTAATACCATTCTGGAAATGAGGTATCTATAACCTAAAAAGAAGAATAAGAATTTATTCGACAAAACACGCATAAGAACAAAAAGTAATAAACACCCGAATAACAAGTAGCAATGAAATATTACTAATAAGAAGCTAAGAATATGACCATATATGATATCATAACAATGAGTATGATTCTGTAATAATTCAATGACATTATTTAAATCATTATACAGGAGGTTGGGACACTTACGAAGAAAATCGGACCTAAGTTAAGGGAAAATATCACAATCTCATTTTTATCCAAGATTGTTTATGCTTTGGTATTTACTGGGGTGTATTTTATCATACACATCCATGTGTCCTCAATATGTAATATTATTTATATCCTCCTAAAATTCTTTAAATCCAATTTTACACTTCGGTGAGTTTTTAGTAAAAGATATGAAAGGAATCTTTTGTCGTTTTTCGTACAATGTACTTTTTGACTTTTCCGACCAAAGTATGAGAAGAATATTTTTTTTAACTTATACGACATGAATGGATTTTTAAAACATTATTTCCAAGAAGTTTCCTTTACAAGTTTTCAAGTTTATTTTCAATCAACTTCTTTTAGTTAAAAATTGTATGACATGTTAAGAAAGGAAAAATGTTTTTAAAGTAGAAAGGATATTTTCTTCAAGAATGGAGTTCAAGTGTTTTGTCAAAATTATTTTCCATCTAAGATAATATAGGGTTTTGTTTCTATCCCTATTATTACATTTATTTGAATATGTTGTGATGGAATTATTTTTATGAATTCATTTATCCTATATGAATTGTTTTATGATGTCACGATGTTTAAGAATCCCATTTTTATTACATGGGTTATGCAATGATGTATGATTTATGATTTTGTGGCACACATAAGAATGGTATCATTATGATATGTATGGGACCTATATCTCCCTCCAATGCATTGGGTAAATATTTTATATCTCATGAGATAGACATGGCTGGAACGGCAGGTTAAACTGGTTCAGTGAAACAGGACTGAAACGAGGAATGAACTCGGTTCAAAAAAGGACTTTGTCCACTAAGATAGTCTTGGAAATGAGTCTTGACTAATAATAAATGATTCTTTATGATTATGTGTGTATGCCACAAAGCTTCATGTTTTAAGTTATGATTATTGTGATTACATTTCACTACCATGATTTATCCCATGTTATGAAATTATGATCTCTTTTGCAGGGTAAGATTTCCAAAATTTTATGTTCTTATGAATATGATGTGATTGATATTTCTTTTGTTTACCCTTACTGAGCATTTGAGCTCACCATTTTGTATGTTTTCTTTCCCCAGGTCAGGAAGAAGGTTATTAAGTAAGATATGCCAAAAGAGACTATAGATATGATGAAATAAATGGGATACAGTGTAGATGATTTATGAACCAGTTATTTATGTTTCCCAGTTTCTAAAGACACTATACATATACGGTCCTTTCATGGTTTTGTTATATGTTGTAATAAGTATGCTTCAATTTTAAATTATTAACCATTTATGTAAAGTATGGGTCGTTATAGTTGGTATCAGAGGAAAGGTATAGTCAACCTTTGGAAACTAGGATGTGAAAGCCTTAGTAAGAACCCTAAGGATAAGTCTAAGCATAGAACACAATCTTAGTGTTTTAGAAATGGCCATGAATAACCTATGATAAGACCTTAAGTGTGAAATTTTATTCTTGATTATGTGGTTTTCCTATTATAATTAGTGTTGCTCACACTATTCTACTTGGTTTTAGTCAATGGATGGAACCCGAAGGAACCGTGTTAATGCGGAATGCGACGGGCAATGCAATGATTATACCCCTGAGAAACCAAACGTTAAGGGAGATGGAATGAAAAATCTTGTAGCCATGCTCACACAACTTTCTCAAGATATGAATCATGCAGGACTTCCAAACGAGCAAAGGAAGGAGCAACATTCTGTTGAATCCTTCATGAGGCAGCGTCCACCTTCATTCAGCGGGTCTACTGATCCATTAGTTGCTGAACAATGGATCAGTACTAATGAAAAGATATTTTCATTTCTTCAATGTTCTGAACATGATAAAGTCATCTTAGTAGTTTATCGCTTGGAAGGTGAAGCTTATCAATGGTGGAATCTTATCAAAAATACGAGGAAAAGGGATGAAATTGAATCCATGGAATGGGACAAGTTCAAGAACTTATTTTTCAATAAGTACTTCACTCGTATTCTCCGAACAAAGATGGAGAAGGAGTTTCTTGAACTAAAGCAAAAGGATGATGAATCTTTTGGTACCTATGAAGCAAATTTTACAAGACTTGAAAGGTACGCTTCTAGTATTATTATCCAACCTGAGAGTAAGATCGATCAATTCTTTAGTGGCTTAAAACCAAGTCTTAAAAGGGCGTTATCCATAAGGGACTTCAATAGCTACGAGGAAATTGTTCGATGTGCTCTCAAAGTTGAGATGGATATTGGAGTAACCCATCAGTCATATGGGTTTGATAAGAAGAGGAAAATGGAATTCAATGGTAAATCTAAAGATCACACTGAAAAGAAGATGAGTTTTCCCTTATGCTCAAAGTGTGGAAAGAAACATGGAGGGAGTTGTCTTAAAGGGACAAGTAAATGTTTCAAATGTGGAAAGGAAGGTCATTGGGCATTTGAATGCCACAATGATGGGAAGAAGATGTCTAGTGATGCGAACAAAGAAAAGGCTACACAGAGTGCACCTCCTACACTTCAATGTTACAAGTGCAAGGAAATGGGGCATTATGCCAATCAATTCCCTAATCAAAGGGTTGTTGATGATGATCAACATTAACAAACTCTTAAAGCTAAAGACAAAGGAAATTCACATGCAATTTATATCAATGATGTGGAGTACGATAACGAAGTGGTGAAAGGTACACTTACCATCCACTCTAAAGTAGAAAATGTTTTATTTGATTCTGGATCCACCCACTCCTTTATTTCTGAAGAATTTTCTAAGGTTTTCGTCATATTACCTCAACAATTAGATGTTGAGTTAGCTGTGACAATCCCTAATGGCACAACAGTCGCATCAAAAGTTTATAATTCTTCTCTGATTGAAGTCTGTGGGAAAGTGCTTCCTGCAAATCTTGTGATCCTTCCTATAGTGGAATTTTATGTGATTCTTGGCATGGATTGGCTTTCTCTATATAGAGCTCATATGAATTTCCAAATAAGGGAAGTCACGTTTCATATTCTAGATCAATCTATGATCGTTTATCGATGCAAGGATGAACATAACCTTCCAGTGGAAATTTCTTCCATCTTATGGGTCTTGATTCCACTAAATGAAGGTTATTTATCTCAAATGGTTGGAGATAAACTCACGATTAATAATATTCCCATTGTACGGGAGTTTGATGATATCTTTCCAGAGGAATTTCAGGGTATTCCACCAAATCTTGAAGTAGAGTTTTCAATAGAACTCGTACCGGGTGCTTTGCCTATTTCAAAGACACCTTATAGAATTAACCCAATTGAGTTGAAGGAATTGAAGAAGAAACTCCAAGAGAATCTTGATAAGGGGTTCATACACCCTAGTGAATCACCTTGGGGAGCACCTGTTCTGTTTGTTAAGAAGAAAGATGGATCAATGAGACTCTACATTGATTATCGAGAACTTAACAAGATCACTATCAAGAACAAATATCCTCTCCCACGAATTGATTACTTATTTGACCAACTACGTGGAGCTCAATACTTTTCCAAGATTGATCTTCATTCAGGGTATCATCAATTAAGGGTCAAAATAGAGGAGATACCAAAGACGGATTTCTGTACAAGGTATGGACACTATGAATTTATAATGATGCCATTTGGTCTTACTAATTCCCTTATTATCTTCATGGATCTAATGAATAGAGTCTTTAGAGACTATCTTGATCAGTTTGTGGTAGTCTTTATAGACGATATTCTTGTCTATTTAAAGAACAAGGAAGAACATGAAGATCACTTGAGAATTGTATTGAAGACCCTGAGAAAGGAGAAGCTTTATGCCAAATTTACCAAGTGTGAATTTTGGCTTCAAAAAGTTTCATTTTTGGTTCACATAATCTCAAAAAATGGGATATCTATGGATCCAGCAAAAATAGAGGTTATTGAAAGATGGTCGAGACCAACAACAGTAACCGAGATCCGAATTTTTCTTGGTTTGGCTAGATATTATCGACATTTTGTGAAAGCTTTTTCACGATTATCTAATCCACTCACCAGGTTGACTCGGAAAGGAGTGAAGTTTGTTTGGAAATAGGAATGTGAAGAGAATTTCATGGAGTTGAAAAGAAGGTTATCCAGTTCACCAGTGCTCACACTACCTTGTAGTGGAGAAATGTTTGTGATCTACAGTGATGTATCCAAGAAGGGATTGGGGTGTGTTCTTGTGCAAAATGATATGGTGATAGCTTATGCCTCACGACAGTTGAAAATCCATGAGCAAAATTACCCAACTCAGGATTTGGAGTTAGCTGCGGTAATCTTTGCATTAAAGATTTGGAGGCATTATCTTTATGGAGAAATGTGTGACATTTATACTGATCATAAAAGTTTAAAGTATATTTTCACACAAAAGGAGCTGAATATGCGCCAAAGAAGATGGTTGGAGCTAATTAAGGATTACGACTGCTCAATTCATTACCACCCTGGGAAAGCAAACAAGGTGGCAGATGCATTAAGTCGACAAGACCATGCTAGCTTATCCATGATGAGGATCACAAAAGATCCAATATTTATGTATTTACAAAGGATGGATCTTGGAATTATAATGGAAGGGTAAAATCTTATCTTCCTCAAATGAATGTTCAACCATATATACATGTTAAGATTAAAGAGGCACAAAAATAAGATGTAGAGTTACAAAAGAAGGTGAGAAATGTTCTTGAATTCAACCTTGATTGTGATGGGATAATAAAGTTCAGGAATCAGGTTTGTGCTCCTCCCATCCCCGAATTAAAGAAGGAGTTGCTGGATGAGGCTCATAGTTCTTCATTCTCTATTCATCCTGGAAGCACGAAGATGTATAGGGACCTGAAAGAGTACTTCTGGTGGTATGGCATGAAAAGAGATGTTGTTGAATATGTCTCTTGATGCTTGGTTTGTCATCAAGTTAAAGCTGATAGACAGAATTCTAAGGGGATGTTACAACCATTACCCATACCCGAATGGAAATGGGAAAACATCACTGTGGACTTTGTCACAGGACTTCCTATAACATCCAAAGGCAATAATGCTATCTGGGTCATAGTTGATCGTCTTACAAAGTCTGCACACTTCATTGCTATTAGAGAGGATTTCTCTCTGAATCAGCTTGCCAGGATATATGTAAAGGAAGTGTTAAGATTACATGGAGTACCACTTTCTATCTGATCAGGATCCGAGGTCTACCTCAAAGTTCTGGCGAAGTCTTTAGCATACTATAGATACAGAGTTGAGTTTCAGCACTACTTATCATCCTCAGACAGATGGTCAGTCTGAGAGGACAATTAAAACTCTAGAAGATATGTTGAGAACTTGATCTATGGATTTCAAAGGTGGTTGGGATCAACACCCACCTTTGGTGGAATTTTCTTATAATAATAGATTTCACTCCAGTATTAAGATGGCTCCTTATGAATCTCTCTATGGAAAGAAATGCAGGACTCCAACTTGCTGGGATGAAGTTGGGGAAAGAAAGCTATTAGGACCTGATCTTGTTGATGAGATGGTAGAAAATGTCTGATCTATTCAACAACACATAAGAGCAGCTCAGAGTCGACAAAAAAGTTATGCCGACAACGGAAGAAAAGACTTAGATTTTGAAGTGGGTGATAAAGTGTTCTTACGAATATCTCCTTGGAAGAGAGTAATGAGATTTGGAAAGAAGGGAAAGTCGAGCCCTAGGTATATCAGTCCTTTCAAAATACTGGATCGTCTTGGGAAGGTAGCTTACCGATTGGCGCTTCCACCGAATCTCTCTCAAGTTCACGATGTGTTTCATGTATCTCTCCTGAGAAAGTGCATACCTGATCCTTCACATGTACTCAGCTCAGAAGTTTTACCACTGAAACAAGATCTTTCTTGAGAAGAACAGCCAATAGAGATTCTCGATCGTAGTGAAAAAGTCCTACGGAACAAGACCACTCTCTTGTTGAAAGTTTTATCGAGGAACCACCAATTAGAATAAGCTACATGGGAACTTGAGGATATGATGAGGGAGAGGTATCCTCATCTGTTTGTTACAAGTGACGAATTTTGAGGGCGAAATTCATTTTAAGGGGGGTAGAATGTAACACCCGAGACTTTTATAAGAAATATTTTGTTTTTATTTTATATAAATCATCAAAGGAATCTTTCACTACACACAACACTAGCTTGGATTGCTTTACACGCAATCGCGGCCTTCCTTGATAGCTTGCGTCGTACGCAAAACCGAGTTTCACTAAACAATGATATGCTATTAAAATATTATTAAAACTAGCCGTTATGAATAGTAATAACCAATTTTTGAAATTTTGTAAATTTTATTTTTCAAAATGGACTTCATTTTTGGATTCAGAATATCGAAATTATCCTAGGGTGAAATTTTGGTTTTTTTTCTGAAAACTTTCAATTTTTGATGAATAGTGAAAACACTGAGTTACTATTTAAAAACCAACTTTTTATTTAAATTTATTTGAGGTCAAAATTGATACATAATACCTATATAAGTTCAATGAAATTCATTGGAGTAATTTTATAATAATTTTAGATATATTAAAATTTTATTGAACTTTTCACCGTCTTTTACCCACCTCCTAGGAGAATTTGCAAATTTACATAAAACTTAATTTTACCGCTTCTATGAGTGGAATTTCAAAAATCCGAGAGACACGATTGATGTTAGTAAGTAAAATGTGGTTCAATGAGATGAAAATATTTTTTTGTGAATAGTAACTTTTTACTTTTATTTACCACGGTTAAAAGTAAATAGGGTAATTAAGGGTAAAAATGATATTATTATTACCCTCACACATGTCCTAATTCTATTGGATAAGTTTAATTCGACCAAAAACAACCTTAGGAATAAAATATAACCATTTAGGCCCACTTGGATTAGATTAGGACATTTATTATTAATTTATTTAAAGAAGGGTTAAAATAGTTAAAATCAAAGTTTAATAAGTAAATAATTTTTAATATAGGTTTATACATAAGATAAATTCGACTATAAATATTCATTAGAAATCTAAGAAGATTTCCTACATAATGTTATTTTAATTTTAATTTTTAGACAATAAATAATTTAATTTATTTATGACACAATGATGATGTGGTAATTATCTTATTAATGAAATATTGACATAATTGATGTTATAAATATCCAAATAAATGTACTTTGAGACTTTTTATGAATTAAAATAATTTTTTATGTTAATATGACATGTTAGTATTGATTTAATTAACTTTTTTTGAACTAATATTTCTGTTATGATTTTCAAAAAAATCAATTACCAAATAGTGTCAAAATTGACATAAAATAGTTTTTAAAAAAAATATTATATTATTAATTGTTATTTTATTCCTAAAAATCTAAGGTTCGGAAAAATGACTTAGATAAGGTTATATATATTAATAATAAACAAATTGGGGTTCTTTTGGCTTGTTATAGTAAATTTATTAACCTTATAGTGTAAGAAAACAAGAAGACACGGTAAAAGTAAAATTATTTAACTTAAAGTTAAATCTAAATGATAAGGTTAAAATAGAAACCTAAACTTGTCTAAATTCTATTGTATGAGAGGATTTAGACCCATCCCCACCTTATCTTTGAAATAAATCAATTTGGATCTATTTAAAACTGAATATGACTTTATAATAAAATAATATTTTTAGTTTTTCCAAAGGTGCTCCCCTCCTCCCTTATAAAAGCGAACCTCCTCCCTCTCTTCCTCACACCACTTTGAGCCTTCAATCTCGGCCAACCCCTGCAAATTTCTCCTCTCAACTTCTCTAGAAAAATCCTAGAGGTTCTGGTCTTCTTCAAAGTCCAATTTTAGTGCCCTAAAAGGAGGTCTCAAAGAGGCGCTTCAAAGAAGAGGTAATGTCCGTTACCGATTCTTTCAACTTTATTTCTTCTTTAACTTCTTATTCTTTAGTTGTTTCATTATGAATTAATAATATCAGTATCACTCATATACTGATATGTTATTATAAGTATGAAACAACCCTATTTCACCATCTATCCATCCTACGGAAAACGAAATCACCGCGCATGCGTACGTACGGAATACCGTCTCCACGTCGTGGTGTAATCTATTTTCCACCACCACCTTACTTGGATGGGTATAATGGTGTAAAGAATAAATATATATGATTATTGTAAATTGATATTGATTCTGAAATAGTATACATACACTCCAATACAATTCCACGATCATGGGAATGATATCATCGCTCGTGCGTACGTACGGAATACCGTCTCCACAATGTGATGCGACTCGTTCTACATGATTTTCATTGCATAATGATTACATAATTGAATTGAGTGAATAAATATGATATATATTACACTAATACCATTCTGTAAATGAGGTATCTATAACCTAAAAAGAAGAATAAGAATTTATTTGACAAAACACGTATAAGAACAAAAAGTAATAAACACCTGAATAACAAGTAGCAATGAAATATTACTAATAAAAAGCTAAGAATATGACCATATATGATATCATAACAATGAGTATGATTCTGTAATAATTCAATGACATTATTTAAATCATTATACAGGAGGTTCTGACACTTACGAAGCAAATCGGACCTAAGGTAAGGGAAAATATCACAATCTCATTTTTATCCGATATTGTTTATACTTTGGTATTTACTGAGGTGTATTTTATCATCCACATCAATGTTTCCTCAATATGTAATATTATTTATATCCTCCTACAATTGTTTAAATCCAATTTTACCCTTTGGTGAGTTTTTATTAAAATATATGAAAGGAATATTTTGTTGTTTTTCGTACGAGGTACTTTTTGACTTTTCCGGCCAAAGTACGAGAAGAATGTTTTTTTTAACTTATACGACATGAATGGATTTTTAAAACATTATTTCCAAGAAGTTTCCTTTATAAGTTTTCAAGTTTATTTTTAATCAACTTATTTTAGTTTAAAATTGTATGACATGTTAAGAAAGGAAAAATGTTTTTAAAGTAGAAAGGATATTTTCCTCAAGAATGGAGTTCAAGTGTTTTATCAAAATTATTTTCCATATAAGATAATATAGGGTTCTGTTTCTATCCCTATTATTACATTGATTTGATTATGTTGTGATGGAATTATTTTTATGAATTCCTTTATCCTATATGAATTGTTTTATGATGTCATGATGTTTAAGAATCCCATTTTTATTACATGGGTTATGCAATGATGTATGATTTATGATTTTGTGCCACACATAATAATGGTATCATTATGAGATGGGTGGGACCTATATCTCCCTCCAATGCATTGTGTAAAGATTTTATATCTCATGAGATAGACATGGTTGGAATGGGAGGTTAAACTGGTTCAGTGAAACAGGACTGAAACGAGGAATGAACTCGGTTCAGAAACGGACTTTGTCCACTAATATAGTCTTGGAAATGAGTCTTGACTAATAAGAAATGATTCTCTAGGATTATGTGTGTATGCCACAAAGCTTAATGTTTTAAGTTATGATTATTGCGATTACATTTCACTACCATGATTTATCCCATGTTATGAAATTATGATCTCTTTTATAGGGTAAGATTTCTAAAATGTTATGTTCTTATGAATATGATGTGATTGATATTTCTTTTGTTTACCCTTATTGAGCATTTGAGCTCACCCTTTTGTATGTTTTCTTTCCCCAGGTCATGAAGAAGGTTATTAAGTAAGATATGCCAAAAGGGACTATAGATATGATGAAATAAATGGGAGACAGTGTAGATGCTTTATGAACCAGTTGTTTATGTTTCCCAGTTTCTAAATACATTATACATATACGGTCCTTTCATGGTTTTGTTATATGTTGTAATAAGTATGCTTCAATTTTGAAGTATTAACCATTTATGTAAAGTATGGTTCGTTATAGTTGGTATCAGAGGAAAGGTATAGTCAACCTTTGGAAACTAGGATGTGAAAGCCTTAGTAAGAACCCTAAGGATAAGTCTAAGCATAGAACACAATCTTAGTGTTTTAGAAATGGCCATGAATAACCTATGATAAGACCTTAAGTGTGAAATTTTATTCTTGATTATGTGGTTTTCCTATTATAATTAGTGTTGCTCACACTATTCTTCTTTGTTTTAGTCAATGGCTGGAACCCGAAGGAACCGTGTTAATGCGGAATGCGACGGGCAACACAATGATTGTACCCCTGAGTAACCAAACGTTATGGGAGCTAGAATGAAAAATCTTGTATCCATGCTCACACAAATTTCTCAAGCTATGAATCATGCAGGACTTCCAAACGAGCAAAGGAAGGAGCAACATTCTGTTGAATCCTTCATGAGGCTGCGTCCACCTTCATTCAGCGGGTCTACTGATCCATTAGTTTCTGAACAATGGGTCAGTACTACTGAAAAGATATTTTCAGTTCTTTAATGTTCTAAACATGATAAATTCATCTTAGCAGTTTATCGCTTGGAAGGTGAAGCTGATCAATGGTGGAATCTTATCAAAAATACGAGGCAAAGGGGTTAAATTGAATCCATGGAATGGGACGAGTTCAAGAACTTATTTTTCAATAAGTACTTCCCTCGTATTCTCCGAACAAAGATGGAGAAGGAGTTTCTTGAACTAAAGCAAAAGGATGATGAATCTGTTGGTACCTATGAAGTAAATTTTACAAGACTTGCAAGGTATGCTTCTGGTATTATTATCCAACCTGAGAGTAATATCGATCGATTCTTTAGTGGCTTAAAACCAAGTCTTTGAAGGGTGTTATCCATAAGGGACTTCAATAGCTATGAGGAAATTGTTCTATGTGCTCTAAAAGTTGAGATGGAGATTGGAGTAACCCATCAGTCATATGGGTTTGATAAGAAGAGGAAAATGGAATTCAAAGGAAAATCTAAAGAGCACGCTGAAAATAAGATGAGTTTTCCCTTATGCTCAAAGTGTGGAAATAAACATGGAGGGGGTTGTCTTAAAGGGACAAGTAAATGTTTCAAATGTGGAAAGGAAGGTCATCGGTCATTTGAATGCCGCAATGATGGGAAGAAGATGTCTAGTGATGCGAACAAAGAAAAGGCTACACAGAGTGCACCTCCTACACTTCAATTTTACAAGTGCAAGGAAGTGTGGAATTATTCCAATCAATGCCCTAATCCAACAGTTGTTGATGATGATCGACGTCAACAAACTCTTAAGGCTAAAGACAAAGGAAAATCACATGCAATTTCTATCAGCGATGTGGAGTACGATAATGAAGTGGTGAAAGTACACTTGTCATCCACTCTAAAGTAGAAAATGTTTTATTTTATTCTAGATCCACCCACTCCTTTATTTTTGAAGAATTTTCTAATGGTATCTCCATATTACCTCAACAATTAGATGTTGAGTTAGCTGTGACAACCCCTAATGGCACAACAGTCGCATCAAAAGTTTATAATTCTTATCCGATTAAAGTTTGTGGGAAAGTGCTTCCTGTAAATCTTGTGATCCTTTCTATAGTGGAATTTGATGTGATTCTTGGCATTGATTGGCTTTCTCTATATGGATCTCATATCAATTTCCAAAGAAGGGAAGTCACATTTCATATTCCAGATCAATCTATGATCGTCTATCGATGCAAGGATGAACATAACCTTCCAGTGGAAATTTCTTCCATCTTATGGGTCTTGATTCCACTAAATGAAGGTTATTTATCTCAAATGGTTGGAGAGAAACTCATGATTAAGAATATGCCCATTGTACGGGAGTTTGATGATGTCTTTCCGGAGGAATTGTCGGGTGTTCCACCAAATCGTGAAGTAGAGTTTTCAATAGAACTCGTACCGGGTGATTTGCCTATTTCAAAGACAACTTATATAATGGCCCCTATTGAGTTGCAGGAAGTGAAGAAGCAACTCCAAGAGAATCTTGATAAGGGGTTCATACGCCCTACTGCATCACCTTGGGGAGCACCTGTTCTGTTTGTTAAGAAGAAAGATGGATCAATGAGACTCTGCATTGATTATCGAGAACTTAACAAGATCACTATCAAGAACAAATATCCTCTACCGTGCATTGATGACTTATTTGACCAACTATGTGAAGCTCAATTCTTTTCCAAGATTGATCTTTGTTCAGGGTATCATCAATTAAGGTTCAAAAGAGAGGATATACCAAAGACGGCTTTCCGTACAAGGTATGGACACTATGAATTTATAGTGATGCCATTTGGTCTTACTAATGCCCCTGCTATCTTCATGGAACTAATGAATAGAGTCTTTAAAGACTATCTTGATCAGTTTGTGGTAGTCTTTATAGACAATATTCTTGTCTATTCAAAGAACAGGGAAGAACATGAAGATCACTTGAGAATTGTATTGAAGACCCTAAGAAAGGAGAAGCTTTATGCCAAATTTACCAAGTGTGAATTTTGGCTTCAAAAAGTTTCATTTTTGGGTCACATAATCTCAAAAGAGGGGATATCTGTGGATACAGCAAAAACAGAGGTTATCGAAAGATGGTCGAAACCAAAAACAGTAATCGAGATCTGAAATTTTCTTGGTTTGGCTGGATATTATCGACGTTTTGTGAAAGCTTTTTCACGATTATCTAATCCACTCACCAGGTTGACTCGGAAAGGAGTTAAGTTTGTTTGGACGGAGGAATGTGAAGAGAATTTCAATGAGTTGAAAAGAAGGTTATCCAGTGAACCAGTGCTCACACTGCCTTGTAGTGGAGAAATGTTTGTGATCTACAGTGATGCATCCAAGAAGGGATTGGGGTGTGTTCTTGTGAAAAATGATATGGTGATAGCTTATGCCTCACGACAGTTGAAAATCCCTGAGCAAAATTACTCAACTCGTGATTTGGAGTTAGCTGCGGTAATCTTTGCATTAAAAATTTGGAGGCATTATCTTTATGGAGAAAGGTGTGACATTTATACTGATCATAAAAGTTTAAAGTATATTTTCACACAAAAGGAGCTGAATATGCGCCAAAGAAGATGGTTGGAGCTGATTAAGGATTACGACTGCTCAATTCATTACCACCCTGGGAAAGAAAACAAGGTGGCAGATGCATTAAGTCGACAAGACCATGCTAGCTTATCCATGATGAGGATCACAAAAGATCCAATATTTATGGATTTACAAAGGATGGATCTTGGAATTATAATGGAAGGTGGAAAATCTTATCTTCCTCAAATGAATGTTCAACCATATATACATGTTAAGATTAAAGAGGCACAGAAATAAGATGTAGAGTTACAAAAGAAGGTGAGAAATGTTCTTGAATTCAACCTTGATTGTGATGGGATAATAAAGTTCAGGAATCGGGTTTGTGTTCCTCTCATCCCCGAATTAAAGGAGCTGCTGGATGAGGCTCATAGTTCTTCATTCTCTATTCATCCTAGAAGCACGAAGATGTATAGGGACCTGAAAGAGTACTTCTGGTGGGATGACATGAAAAGAGATGTTGTTGAATATGTCTCTCGATGCTTGGTTTGTCAGCAAGTCAAAGCTGAGAGACAGAATTCTAAGGGGATGTTACAACCATTACCCATACCCGAATGGAAATGGGAAAACATCACTATGGACTTTGTCACAGGACTTCCTAAAACATCCAAAGGCAATAATGCTATCTGGGTCATAGTTGATCGTCTTACAAAGTCTGCACACTTCATTCCTATTAGAGAGGATTTCTCTCTGGATCAGCTTTCCAGGATATATGTAAAGGAAGTGGTAAGATTGCATGGAGTACCACTTTCTATCTGATCAGGATCTGAGGTTTACCTCAAAGTTCTGGCAAAGTCTTCATCATACTCTGGATACAGAATTGAGTTTCAGCACTGCTTATCATCCTCAGACAGACGGTCAGTCTGAGAGGACAATTAAAACTCTAGAAGATATATTGAGAGCTTTCTCTATGGATTTCAAAGGTGGTTGGGATCAACACCCACCTTTGGTGGAATTTTCTTATAATAATAGCTTTCACTCCAGTATTCAGATGGCTCCTTATGAAGCTCTCTATGGAAAGAAATGTAGGACTCCAACTTTCTGGGATGAAGTTGGGGAAAGAAAGCTATTAGGACCTGATCTTGTTGATCAGATGGCAGAAAAGTTACGATCTATTCAACAACACATAAGAGTAGTTCAGAGTCGACAAAAAAGTTATGCCAAAAACCAAAGAAAAAACTTAGAGTTTGAAGTGGGTGATAAAGTGTTCTTATGAATATCTCCTTGGAAGAGAGTAATGAGATTTGGAAAGAAGGGAAAGCTGAGCCCTAGGTATATCGGTACTTTTAAAATACTGGATCGTGTTGGGAAGGTATCTTACCGATTGGAGCTTCCACCGAATCTCTCTCAAGTTCACGATGTGTTCCATTTATCTATCCTGAGAAAGTACATACCTGATCCTTCACATGTACTCAGCTCAGAAGTTGTACCGCTGGAACAAGATCTTTCTTGAGAAGAACAGCCAATAGAGATTCTCCATCGTAGTGAAAAAGTCCTACAGAACAAGACCACTCTTTTGTTGAAAGTTTTATGGAGGAACCACCAATTAGAAGAAGCTACATGGGAGCTTGAGGATATGATGAGAGATAGGTATCCTCATCTGTTTGTTACAAGTGACGAATTTTGAGGGAGAAATTCATTTTAAGGGGGGTAGAATGTAACACCCGATACTTTTATAAGAAATATTTTGTTTTTATTTTATATAAATCATCAAATGAATCTTTCACTACACACAACACTAGCTTGGATTGCTTTACACGCAATCGCGACCTTCCTTGATAGCTTGCGTCGTACGCAAAACCGAGTATCACTAAACAACGATATGCTGTTAAAATTTTATTAAAACTAACAGTTATGAATAGTAATAACCACTTTTTGAAATTTTTTAAATTTTATTTTTCAAAATGGACTTCATTTTTGGATTCGGAATATATAAATTTGCCTAGGGTGAAATTTTGGTTTTTTATCTGAAAACTTTCAATTTTTGATGAATAGTGAAAACACTGGGTTACTATTTAAAAACCAACTTTTTATTTAAATAATTATTTATTTTATTTAAATTTATTTTAGGTCAAAATTGATACATAATACCTATATAAGTTCAATGCAATTTATTGGAGTAATTTTATAATAATTTTAGTTATATAAAAATTTTATTGAACTTTTCACCGTCTTTTACCCACCTCCTAGGAGAATTTGCAAATTTACATAAAACTTAATTTTACCGCTTCTGTGAGTGGAATTTCAAAAATCCGAGAGACACAGTTGATGTCAGTAAGTAAAATGTGGTTCAATGAGATGAAAATAATTTTTGGTGAATAGTAACTTTTTGCTTTTATTTACCACGGTTAAAAGTAAATAGGGTAATTAAGGGTAAAAATGATATTATTATTACCCTAAAACATGTCCTAATTCTATTGGATAAGTGTAATTCGACCAAAAACAACCTTAGGAATAAAATATGACCTTTTAGTCTCACTTAAATTAGATTAGGACATTTATTATTAATTTATTTAAAGAAGGGTTAAAATAGTTAAAATCAAAGTTTAATAAGTAAATCATTTTTAATATAGGGTTATACATAATATAAATTCAACTATAAATATTAATTAGAAATATAAGACGATTTCCTACATAATGGTATTTTATTTGTAATTTTTAGACAATAAATAATTTAATTTATTTATGACACAATGATGATGCAGTAATTATCTTATTAATGAAATATTGACATAATTGATGTTATAAATACCGAAATAAATGTAATTTGAGACTTTTTATGAATTACAATAATTTTCTATGTTAATATGACATGTTAGTATTGATTTAATTATATTTTTTTGAACTAATATTTCTGTTATGATTTTCACAAAAATCAATTACCAAATAGTGTCAAAATTGACATAAAATAGTTTTTAAAAAAAATATTATATTATTAATTGTTATTTTATTCCTAAAAATCTACAGTTCGGCCAAATGACTTAGATAAGGTTATATGTATATTAATAATAAACAAATTGGGGTTCTTTTGGCCTGTTATAGTATTTTTATTAACCTTATAGTGTAAGAAAACAAGAAGACATGGTAAAAGTAAAATTATTTAACTTAAAGTTAAATCTAAATGATAAGGTTAAAATAGAAACCTAAACTTCTCTAAATTCTATTGGATGAGAGGATTTAGAACCATCCCCACCTTATCTTAGAAATAAATCAATTTGGAGCTATTTAAAACTGAATATGACTTTATAAAAAAATAATATTTTTAGTTTTTCCAAAGGTGCCCCTCTCCTCCCTTATAAAGGGGAACCTCCTCCCTCTCTTCCCCACACCACTCTGAGCCTTCAATCTCAGCCAACCCCTGAAACTTTCTCCTCTCCACTTCTCTAGATACATTCTAGAGGTTCTGGTCTTCTTAAAAGTCCAATTTTAGTGCCCTAAAAGGAGGTCTCAAAGAGGCGCTTCAAAGAAGAGGTAATGTCTGTTACCGATTCTTTCAACTATATTTCTTCTTCCACTTCATATTCTTTAGTTGTTTCATTATGAATTAATAACATCAGTATCAATCATATACTGATATGTTATTATAAGTATGAAACATCCCTATTTCACCATCTATCCATCCTATGGAAAACAAAATCACTGCGCGTGCGTACGTACGGAATACCGTCTCCACGCCATGGTGTAATCTATTTTCCACCACCAACTTACTTGGATGGGTATAATGGTGTAAAGAATAAATATATGTGATTATTTTAAATTGATATTGATTCTGAAATAGTATACATACACTCCAATACAATTACACGATCATGGGAACGATATCATCGCTCGTGCGTACGTATGGAATACCGTCTCCATGATGTGATGCGACTCGTTCTACATGATTTTCATTGCATAATTATTACATAAATGAATTGAGTGAATAAATATGATATATATTACACTAATACCATTATGTAAATGAGGTATCTATAACCTAAAAATAAGAATAAGAATTTATTCGACAAAACACGCATAAGAACAAAAAGTAATAAACACTGAAATATCAAGTAGCAATGAAATATTACTAATAAGAAGCTAAAAATATGACCATATATGATATCATAACAATGAGTATGATTATGTAATAAGTCAATGAAATTATTTAAATCATTATACAGGAGGTTCGGACACTTACGAAGCAAATCGAACCTAAGGTAAGGGAAAATATCACAATCTCATTTTTATCTGAGATTGTTTATACTTTGGTATTTACTGGGGTGTATTTTATCATACACATCCATGTGTCCTCAATATGTAATATTATTTATATCCTTCTACAATTTTTTAAATCCAATTTTACCCTTCGGTGAGTTTTTAGTAAAAGATATGAAAGGAATCTTTTGTCGTTTTTCGTACGAGGTACTTTTTGACTTTTCCAGCCAAAGTACGAGAAGAATGTTTTTTTTAACTTATACGGAATGAATGGATTTTTAAAACATTATTTCCAAGAAGTTTCCTTTACAAGTTTTCAAGTTTATTTTTAATCAACTTCTTTTAGTTTAAAATTGTATGACATGTTAATAAATGAAAAATGTTTTTAAAGTAGAAAGGATATTTTCCTCAAGAATGGAGTTCAAGTGTTTTATCAAAATTATTTTCCATATAAGATAATATAGGGTTCTGTTTTTATTCCAATTATTACATTGATTTTATTATGTTGTGATGGAATTATTTTTATGAATTCCTTTATCCTATATGAATTGTTTTATTATGTCACGGTGTTTAAGAATCCCATTTTTATTACATGGGTTATGCAATGATGTATGGTTTATGATTTTGTGGCACACATAATAATGGTATCATTATGAGATGGGTGGGACCTATATCTCCCTCAAATGCATTGGGTAAATATTTTATATCTCATGAGATAGACATGGCTGGAACGGCAGGTTAAACCGGTTCAGTGAAACAGGACTGAAACGAGGAATGAACTCGGTTCAGAAATGGACTTTGTCCACTAAGATAGTCTTGTCAATGAGTCTTGACTAATAAGAAATGATTCTCTATGATTATGTGTGTATGCCACAAAGCTTAATGTTTTAAGTTATGATTATTGTGATTACATTTTACTACCATGATTTATCCCATTTTATGAAATTATGATCTCTTTTGCAGGGTAAGATTTCCATAATGTTATGTTCTTATGAATACAATGTGATTGATATTTCTTTTTTTTTTACCCTTACTGAGCATTTGAGCTCACCCTTTTGTATGTTTTCTTTCCCCAGGTCAGGAATATGGTTATTAAGTAAGATATTCCAAAAGGGAATATAGATATTATGAAATAAATGGGAGACAGTGTAGATGCTTTATGAACCACTTGTTTATGTTTCCCAGTTTCTAAAGACACTATACATATATAGTCCTTTCATGGTTTTGTAATACGTTGTAATAAGTATGCTTCAATTTTAAATTATTAACCATTTATGTAAAGTATGGGTCATTATAGTTGGTATCAGAGGAAAGGTATAGTCAACCTTTGGAAACTAGGATGGGAAAGCCTTAGTAAGAACACTAAGGATAAGTCTAAGCATAGAACACAATCTTAGTGTTTTAGAAATGGCCATGAATAACCTATGATAATACCTTAAGTGTGAAATTTTATTCTTGATTATGTTGTTTTCCTATTATAATTAGTGTTTATCACACTATTCTTCTTGGTTTTAGTCAATGGCTGGAACCCGAAGGAACCGTGTTAATGCGGAATGCGATGGGCAATGCAATGATTGTCCCCCTGAGCAACCAAACGTTATGGGAGTTGGAATGAAAAATCTTGTAGCCATTCTCACACAAATTTCTCAAGCTATGAATCAGGAAATACTTCCAAACGATAAAAAGAAGGAAAAACATTCTGTTGAATCCTTCATGAGGCAGTGTCCACCTTCATTCAGTGGGTCTACTGATCCATTAGTTGCTGAACAATGGATCAGTACTACTGAAAAGATATTTTCAGTTCTTCAATGTTCTAAACATGATAAAGTCATCTTAGCAGTTTATCGCTTGGAAGGTGAAGCTGATCAATGGTGGAATCATATAAAAAATATGAGGCAAAGGGATGAAATTGAATCCATGGAATGGGACGAGTTCAAGAACTTATTTTTCAATAAGTGATTCCCTCGTATTCTCCGAACAAAGATGGAGAAGGAGTTTCTTGAACTAAAGAAAAAGGATGATGAATCTGTTGGTACATATGAAGCAAATTTTACAAGACTTGCAAGGTACGCTTCTGTTATTATTATCCAACCTGAGAGTAAGATCGATCGATTCTTTAGTGGATTAAAACCAAGTCTTCGAAGGGCGTTAGCCATAAGGGACTTCAATAGCTATGAGGAAATTTTTCGATGTGCTCTCAAAGTTGAGATGAAGATTGGAGTAATCCATCAGTCATATGGGTTTGATTAGAAGAGGAAAATGGAATTCAAAGGAAAATCTAAAGAGCACACTGAAAAGAATATGAGTTTTCCCTTATGCTCAAAGTGTGGAAAGAAACATGTAGGGAGTTGTCTTAAAGGGACAAGTAAATGTTTCAAATGTGGAAATGAAGGTCATCGGGCATTTGAATGTCGCAATGATGGGAATAAGATGTCTAGTGATGCGAACAAATAAAAGGCTACACAGTGTGCACCTCCTACACTTCAATGTTACAAGTGCAAGGAAAAGGGGCATTATGCCAATAAATTCCCTAATGCAAGGGTTGTTGATGATGATCGATGTCAACAAACTCTTAAGGATAAAGACAAAGGAAAGTCACATGCAATTTCTATCAGCGATGTGGAGTACGATAATGAAGTGGTGAAAGGTACACTTACCATCCACTATAAAGTAGCAAATGTTTTATTTGATTCTGGATCCACCCACTCCTTTATTTCTGAAAAAGTTTCTAAGGGTATCGTCATATTACCTCAAAAATTAGATGTTGAGTTAGCTGTGACAACCCCTAATGGCACAACAGTCACATAAAAAGTTTATAATTTTTCTCCGATTGAAGTTTGTGGGAAAGTGCTTCCTGTAAATCTTGTGATCCTTCCTATAGTGTAATTTTATGTGATTCTTGGCATGGATTGGCTCTCTCTATATGGAGATCATATCAATTTCCAAAGAAGGGAAGTCACATTTCATATTCCAGATCAATCTATGATCGTTTATCGATGGAAGGATGAACATAACCTTCCAGTGGAAATTTCTTCCATCTTATGGGTCTTGATTCCACTAAATGAAGGTTATTTATCTCAAATGGTTCGATATAAACTCACGATTAAGAATATTCCCATTGTACGAGAGTTTTATGATGTCTTTCCGGAGGAATTTTTGGGTATTCTACCAAATCGTGAAGTAGAGTTTTCAATAGAACTCGTACCGGGTGCTTTGCCTATTTCAAAGACACCTTATAGAATGGCCCCAATTGAGTTGCAGGAATTGAAGAAGCAACTCCAAGAGAATCTTGATAAGGGGTTCATACGCCCTAGTGCATCACCTTGGGGAGCACATGTTCTGTTTGTTAAGAAGAAAGATGGATCAATGAGACTCTGCATTGATTATCGAGAACTTAACAAGATCACTATCAAGAACAAATATCCTCTCCTGTGCATTGATGACTTATTTGACCAACTACGTGGAGCTCAATACTTTTCCAAGATTGATCTTCATTCAAGGTATCATCAATTAAGGGTCAAAAGATAGGATATACCAAAGACGGATTTCCGTACAAGGTATGGACACTATGAATTTATATTGATTCCATTTGTTCTTACTAATTCCCCTATTATCTTCATGGATATAATGAATAGTCTTTAGATACTATCTTGATCAGTTTGTGGTAGTCTTTATAGACGATATTCTTGTCTATTCAAAGAACAAGGAAGAACATGAAGATCACTTGAGAATTGTATTGAAGACCCTGATAATGGAGAAGCTTTATGCGAAATTTACCAAGTGGGAATTTTGTCTTCAAAAAGTTGCATTTTTGGGTCACATAATCTCAAAAGAGGGGATATCTGTGGATCCAGAAAAAAAAGAGGTTATCGAAATATGGTCGAGACCAACAAAAGCAACTGAGATCCGAAGTTTTCTTGGTTTGGCTGGATATTGTCGACGTTTTGTGAAAGCTTTTTCATGATTATCTAATCCACTCACCAGGTTGACTCATAAAGGAGTTAAGTTTGTTTGGATGGAGTAATGTGAAGATAATTTCAAGGAGTTGAAAAGAAGGTTATCCAGTGCACCTGTTCTCACACTGCCTTATAGTGGAGAAAGGTTTGTGATCTACAGTGATGCATCCAAGAAGGTATTGGGGTGTGTTCTTGTGCAAAATGATATGGTGATAGCTTATGCCTCACGACAGTTAAAAATCCATGAGCAAAATTACCCAACTCATGATTTGGAGTTAGCTACGGTAATCTTTGCATTAAAGATTTGGAGGCATTATCTTTATTGAGAAAGGTGTGAAATTTATACTAATCATAAAAGTTTAAAGTATATTTTCACACAAAAGGAGCTGAATATGCGCCAAAGAAGATGGTTGGAGATGATTAAGGATTACAACTGCTCAATTAATTACCACCCTGGGAAAGCAAACAAGGTGGTAGATGCATTAAGTCGGCAAGACCATGCTAGCTTATCCATGATGAGGATCACAAAAGATCCAATATTTATGGATTTACAAAGGATGGATCTTGGAATTATAATGGAAGGGGAAAAATATTATCTTTCTCAAATGAATGTTCAACCATATATACATGTTAAGATTAAAGAGGCATAGAAAGAATATGTAGAGTTACAAAAGAAGGTGAGAAATGTTCTTGAATTCAACCTTGATTGTGATGGGATAATAAAGTTCAGGAATCAGGTTTGTGTTCCTCCCATCCCCGAATTAAAGAAGGAGCTGCTGGATGAGGCTCATAGTTCTTCATTCTCTATTCATCCTGGAAGCACGAAGATGTACAGGGACCTGAAAGAGTACTTTTGGTGGGATGGCATGAAAAGAGATGTTGCTGAATATGTCTCTCGATGCTTGGTTTGTCAGCAAGTTAAAACTGAGAGACCGAAGTCTAAGGGGATGTTACAACCATTACCCATACCCGAATAGAAATGGGAAAACATCACTATGGACTTTGTCACAGGACTTCCTAAAACATCCAAAGGCAATAATGATATCTGGGTCATAGTTGATCGTCTTACAAAGTCTGCACACTTCATTTCTATTAGAGAGGATTTCTCTCTGGATCAGCTTTCCAGGATATATGTAAAGGAAGTGGTAAGATTATATGGAGTACCACTTTCTATCTAATCGGGATCCGAGGTTTACCTCAAAGTTCTGGTGAAGTCTTCAGCATACTCTGGATACAGATTTGAGTTTCAACACTACTTATCATCCTCAGACAGATGGTCAGTCTGAGAGGACAATTCAAACTCTAGAAGATATGTTGAGAGCTTGCTCTATGGATTTCAAAGGTGGTTGGGATCCACACCTACCTTTGGTGGAATTTTCTTATAATAATAGCTTTCACTCTAGTATTCATATGGCTCCTTATGAAGCTATCTATGGAAAGAAATGCAGGACTCCAACTTGCTGGGATGAATTTGGGTAAAGAAAGCTATTAGGACCTGATCTTGTTGATGAGATGGCAGAAAAGGTCCAATCTATTCAACAACACATAAGAGCAGCTCAGAGTCCACAAAAAAGTTATGTCGACAACCGAAGAAAAGACTTAGAGTTTGAAGTGGGTGATAAAGTGTTCTTACGAATATCTCATTGGAAGAGAGTAATGAGATTTGGAAGGAAGGGAAAGCTGAGCCCTAGGTATATAGGTCCTTTCGAAATACTGGATTGTGTTGGGAAGGTAGCTTACCGATTGGCGCTTCCACCGAATCTCTCTCAAGTTCACGATGTGTTCCATGTATCTCTACTGAGAAAGTACATACGTGATCCTTCACATGTACTTAGCTCAGAATTTGTACCGCTGGAACAAGATCTTTCTTATGAAGAACAGCCAATAGAGATTCTCGATCGTAGTGAAAAAGTCCTACGGAACAAGACCACTCGCTTGGTGAAAGTTTTATGGAGGAACCACCAATTAGAAGAAGTTATATGGGAGCTTGAGGATATGATGAGGGAGAGGTATCCTCATCTGTTTGTTACAAGTGACGAATTTCGAGGGAGAAATTCATTTTAAGGGGGGTAGAATGTAACACCCGAGACTTTTATAAGAATATTTTATTTTTATTTTATATAAATGATCAAAGGAATCTTTCACTACACACAACACTAGCTTGGCTTGCTTTACACGCAATAGCGACCTTCCTTGATAGCTTGCGTCGTACGCAATACCGAGTTTCACTAAACAACGATATGCTATTAAAATATTATTAAAACTAGCTGTTATGAATAGTAATAACCACTTTTTGAAATTTTTTAAATTTTATTTTTCAAAATGGACTTCATTTTTGGATTCGGAATATCAAAATTAGCCTGGGGTGAAATTTTGGTTTTTTTTTAAACGTTCAATTTTTTATGAATAGTGAAAACACTGGGTTACTATTTAAAAACCAACTTTTTATTTAAATAATTATTTATTTTATTTAAATTTATTTTAGGTAAAAATTGATACATAATACCTATATAAGTTCAATACAATTCATTGGTGTAATTTTATAATAATTTTAGATATATAAAAATTTTATTGAACTTTTCACCGTCTTTTACCCACCTCCTAGGAGAATTTGCAAATTTACATAAAACATAATTTTACCGCTTCTGTGAGTGGAATTTCAAAAATCCGAGAGACGCAGTTGATGTCAGTAAGTAAAATGTGGTTCAATGAGATGAAAATAATTTTTGGTGAATAGTAACTTTTTACTTTTATTTACCACGGTTAAAAGTAAATAGGGTAATTAAGGGTAAAAATGATATTATTATTACCCGAACACATGTCCTAATTCTATTGGATAATTGTAATTCGACCAAAAACAACCTTATTAATAAAATATAACCATTTAGGCCCACTTGGTTTAGATTAGGACATTTATTATTAATTTATTTAAAGAAGGGTTAAAATAGTTAAAATCAAAGTTTAATAAGTAAAACATTTTTAATATAGGGTTATACATAAGATAAATTCTACTATAAATATTAATTAGAAATCTAATAAGATTTCCTACATAATGGTATTTTATTTGTAATTTCTAGACAATAAATAATTTAATTTATTTATGACATAATGATGATACAGTAATTATCTTATTAATGAAATATTGACATAATTGATGTTATAAATACCCAAATAAATGTACTTTGAGACTTTTTATGAATTAAAATAATTTTCTATGTTAATATGACATGTTAATATTGATTTAATTAACTTTTTTCGAACTAATATTTCTGTTATGATTTTCACAAAAATCAATCAACAAATAGTGTCAAAATTGACATAAAATAGTTTTTAAAACAAATATTATATTATTAATTTTTATTTTATTCCTAAAAATATAAATTTCGGCCAAATGACTTAGATAAGGTTATATATATTAATAATAAACAAATTGGGGTTTGTTTGGCTTGTTATAGTAAGTTTATTAACCTTATAGTGTAAGAAAACAAGAAGACACGGTAAAAGTAAAATTATTTAACTTAAAGTTAAATCTAAATGATAAGGTTAAAATAGAAACCTAAACTTGTCTAAATTCTATTGGATGAGAGGATTTAGACCCATCCCCACCTTATTTTATAAATAAATCAATTTCTATCTATTTAAAACTTAATATGACTTTATAATAAAATAATATTTTTAGTTTTTCCAAAGGTGCCCCTCTCCTCCCTTATAAAAGGGAACCTCCTCCCTCTCTTCCTCGCACCACTTTCAGCATTCAAGCTCAGAAAACCCCTGAAAATTTATCCTCTCCACTTCTATAGAAACATCCTAGAGGTCCTGGTCTTCTTCAAAGTCCAATTTTAGTGCCCTAAAAGGAGGTCTCAAAGAGGCGCTTCAAAGAAGAGGTAATGTCCGTTACCGATTCTTTCAACTTTATTTCTTCTTTAACTTGTTCTTATTTAGTTGTTTCATTATGAATTAATAAAATCAGTATCACTCATATACTGATATGTTATTATAAGTATGAAACAACCCTATTTCACCATCTATCCATCCTACGGAAAATGAAATCACCGTGCGTGCGTACGTATGGAATACCGTCTCCACGCCGAGTGTAATCTATTTTCTACCACCACCTTACTTGGATGGGTATAATGGTGTAAAGAATAAATATATATGATTATTTTAAAGTGATATTGATTCTGAAATAGTATACATACACTCCAATACAATTCCACGATCATGGGAACGATATCATCGCTCGTGCGTACGTGCGGAATACCATCTCCACGATGTGATGCGACTCGTTCTACATGATTTTCATTGCATAATGATTACATAATTGAATTGAGTGAATAAATATGATATA